>JAJSOF020000003.1:182090539-182233039 GCA_025594305.2 Periplaneta americana | reverse complement strand
TAGATAGATAGATAGATAGATAGATAGATTTTCCCGGGACAATTCGCAAACCGGCCGGGACACCCAGACAGGACATTTAAACCGGGACGTACGGCCAGCCTAAGTATGTAGTATGCGTAGGAAGCGATAGGCTCTATATGCCTTGCAACTACTGATCCGTATTGAAGCACGAAGTGCCGCCTAAAATGCTCCTAAATCCTGAACGAAATGTGGGCAGTACTACTGAGCGCGTCAATGCGTCTCCCCAAGGAGACGATCCAGGAACTTGAGGCTAGCACACGCGGTGCATGGAGGCCGTCATTGTCACCAAGGGTGGTAACACCCAATAATAGGACGACATAAGTGCACAGTGACATCACGACACGTTTCAGTGGCATAATCGCGTGTTAAGAGCCAAATATCTGTATGTAAAGCATTCCTTGAAATTACAGAATGTTGTAGCTTTAAAGAAAACTGCAAGCAAAGAAAATGTTTATTTTCAATCTCCTTCCCCCTGCAAGAATGTTATGGAAACCAGTTCTTCACTAAATCTTCCAAGAAGGTGTTGAACAGGGTAAGTCGTAAAGGGCATCCTTGTACTCCTCTCCGTATTTCACTTCCCACTAACATTTCTTTTCCTATTCTGACTTTGACTCATTGTTTGATATAAAGATTACTGAATAACTTCCTCTATTTCCAATCCTCACCAATTTTTTTCGGAATCCCCATGAATTTGTTTCAATCCACTCTGTCAAGAGCCTTTTTCAAGTACACAAATACTACATTAATTTCTTATTTTTCTCTACGTATCTTTTTGATTGTTCACAGCAGTCCAATTGCATCTCTTGTACCTTCTCTCTTTCTGATATACAGGACTCCTACAAAAGACCTTTCCGATTTCGAACACATGTAATTTACGTTCTGTGAATCTGAGGTGCATGGAAAGAGAAACTCAAAACGTTTAATTGTGGCAACATTGTAGGGTAGAAATTCTCATCAGCGTGTTCAACTCATTTGGAAGATAGTTGTTACCTTTCAAACTACGTTATTATACATTGTTATTGTCCTTCATCCATTCCATATCCTTCATTTTCTTCAAACAGCTGTTGTTTCAGTGCTTCTTTTGTTTCTGGCTAAGTGGAAGAGAAGGCCTGATGGTCTTAACTTCGCCAGAATAAATAAATAAATAAATAAATAAATAAATAAGTAAATAAATAAATAATAATAATTTATTATTATTATTATTATTATTATTATTATTATTATTATGCATGAATAATTATTCACCGAATTTAAAGATACAGAAACTGTAGGCCTATAAATTATAAGAAGATAATTTTTTAATATCACTGATTGAAAGTAACTCTTGCCTTAGTTACGGCTTAATGATGCCACCGCCACCACCACCACCAATAATAATAATAATAATAATAATAATAATAATAATAATAATAATAATAATAATAATAATAATAATTAAAATAATAATAATGCTTTTTGACTTCTTGCAGCAGTTAAACCTACAGATTAAATTAAATAGTTGACATATTAATACTTTTATTAACCGTGGTTATGATTATGAATATTCACATTCAGAGTTCCTATGGAAATGATGAAAGCCTGACAGCCAAGGTTGCTGGATATCCCAATTTAGACGGGACTCTCCCAATTTCCTGGTTGAATCCCTATTAAAGCGAGTCGGGATTGATCAAATCCCGATTTTACAGATATTAGCCTAGATAATATTTAAACAAATTAGTCCGCATTTCCTGTTATCCGATATTTTTATTTATATAACTAGCCGTACCCGTGCGCTCCGCTGCACCCGTTAGAAATAAATATAAAGTAATTACATAATTAAAATAGGACATTTGATCCAGGGAACATTCGTGTTTGATAGAAGGATAAATCGTTTAATATGTTACTTAATTTAAATTGCATCCAAATAATTAAAATGGACCATTTTGGTCCAGAGACCACTCATTGGTGCAATGACAATTCCTTTAACATGTTTCTAATTTTTATTACATGCAACCACAGTTTAATGAACATTGACATCATTTAGATTTAATGTGTATACTTTATTTTACTTGTTATAGGTTTCCATTGAATTATGGTAATAACTTAATTTTAACCCTTGTTTTCTACGTATTCAGTAAATGGCGTTTGGCCCACTATGGATCTGAACCCTTTAAATAAATTATATTATATAATATTACATTACATATATTATATTATATTATATTATATTATATTATATTATATTATATTATATTATATTATATTATATTATATTATATATATTATATTATATTATATTATATATTATATTATATTATATTATATTATATTATATTATATTATATTATATTATATTATATTATATTATATTATATCAAATTACTGTAATAACATTATAGCATTTTGTCCATCTAGGGAAACTACACTTTCCAATGAAATAATAATTAATTATACAAATCGGTTAATTTAGCTTTCGATATTACTTCATACAAACACAGAAACATTCTCTGTAGGCTATCTTTCATAGCTTTCGATTGTTGCTGTCCAAGGCCCCATTATAGACGAAGTCATTTGTTTTTTATTTCATTATGCGGCCTTAGATGGCAGTTATTTTAATTTTAAAACTCATTTATCTCATTAAATATCAGTCCTATCAAAATTTTTCAGTGAATAAAACTTATCGCAAATTACTTTTAAAGGAACTTTTGTTATGTAACATTTTTCACAAAAATCAATAATAAGCGAGATATTTCGATTTATTTAATTCAGGTTCCCTTATAACCCCCCCTTTTAAATAATGTATTTTGAATGCCATATAGCCTAAAATCTAAGTTACAATGAAAACAATTTATATTCCAATTTTCATCGAAATCCGTTCATTCATTATTGCGTGAAAAGGTAACAAACATACAGACAGACAAACAAAAATTTCAAAAAAAGTGATTTTCGGTTTCAGGGTGGTTAATTATATATGTTAGGACTAATTTTTTTTGGAAAATCGAAAATTACCAGAAACATTTCGGGTACAGATTTATTATTAGTATAGATGACTCAAACGGTAACATTGTGAACATAGAGGAAACCCGCGGATATTTAGTAAGTCTATGAGGTAGCCCAGCTAATTGCCGTAAGGCAACTAAACTCGCAGGATAATACTTCCCCTAGTTCTACCGTATTGTTGAATAATCCGTTGCGGTACCTAGTCGCTACTCTCGCAATTAATAAACACTGTGTATTTTCAAGTGCGTTGAGTGGCAAAAAAGATAGTTTTGATATCATATTTTACACTAATAACATACATATTATACAATTGCTGCGTTTTATAGTTTAGTGAACTATATTTAAACACGGAACATTAAATCCAGACGTTTGAGATGGACAGGGCATGTAGCACGTATGGGCGAATCCAGAAGTGCATATAGGCCTAGTGTGTTAGTTGGGAGGCCGGAAGAAAAAAGACCTTTGGGGAGGCCGAGACGTAGATGGGAAGATAATATTAAAATGGATTTGAGGGAGGTGGATATGATGATAGAGACTGGATTAATCTTGCTCAGGATAGGGACCAATGGCGGGCTTATGCGAGGGCGGCAATGAACCTCCGGGTTCCTCGTAAGTATGTAAGTATGTTTAAACATGGATTCATCGTCAGATAGTGAAACTGCTGCAGTACCGGTTCCGAAAAAAAAAAGTTGAAAAGTTAATTTAGTAGCAAATGGTTAAAACATATACGTGTTAATAAAAGGAAAAGCGATTATAGTGTTCACTGTGCTGTGTGTCCCTTGTATATTAGTGTTTCTCACGGAGGCGAATATTTGTAATGTACGCTACAACGATCACATTCACCTTCTTTCGATAAATTATCTAGGCTCAGGTTATACGAGAGGAGAAAGTTACATTCTCTTTCTCTCTTATACCGAATTTTGCACATCTCTGCCCCCTATTACTTATTTGTTCGATTCCACAATCTTTCTCGCTATCATAGCCTAACTTAAATACTCGGTCACAACACGATATCACGCTAGAAATTCCATTTCACACATCATCTCTGTATTCCTCATCTTTCACTGTTGCTACTTCTCGTCACTGGAATTCTCTGCCGCTGAAGTCAAGGGCTGCCAACTTTGATTTGTTTTGAATATAAATTAGAAGAATATCTTATGATGAGTTGCCAGACCTAATGCAAATATTTAATGCAATGTATTTCACTATATTTATTTTTTATTTATTTTTTTAATGTGTACACTTAATTCAATCGTAGTTTTAATGTTATTATGTAAATAGTATTTTCTTCTAATTTAATGCTCATAACTTATGTTTACCGCAGCGTTCATTTTTTTGTATTCTTTATTCAAATCTCTGTTTATAACTTTATTATGTAAATCGTGTTCATTTAACACCTAATACCTACATGTATTCCACTATAAATACTCTTATTATTATGATGATTATTATTATTATTATTATTATTATTATTATTATTATTATTATCTACATTTTATTCAATTGTCTGTTTCTGGTTTAATTATGTGAATTCTACTTGCTTGCAATTTAATACCAATATGTATTCCAATGTGTTTATTATTGTTCTATCGTGTACATTTTATTAAATTATCGGCTTCTGATTTCATGTATTTGATTCTAACAACATTAATATGTATTCCATTAGGTTTATTTTTATTTTATTAGGTAAATTGTTGTTTAACTGCCTCTTTTGATATCAGTATGTAAATTGTATCTATAGACCTATGTAATTACTTAAATCCGATTCAGTGCATGTTGAACTATGTAAGCAAGTTTTAATCCTAGTTGAGTGTAAGAGAAGGACCTACGGCCTTAACTCTGCTAGGTTAAATAAAGCCATTTATTATTATTATTATTATTATTATTATTATTATTATTATTATTATTGTTATTATTATTATTGCATTAAACAGCACGCGAACACTACTTTCAAAAAACGACTATAAATCTTATGATAATGTCTTAAGTTAGCTTCTGATATCTCGATTTCCCTCGCAGAAAACCTAGATACTCTACTGACAGCAGACACACGATATTAAAGGAAAGGAAGTATTGTTCCTTTAAACAAAAACATTTAGCTTTCGGATACGCAATACACGTATTCAAATAGCAGTCTCGAAATCCTGCGCGTTTTCTTCCAAACAAATGACGGCTTTCCGCTGCTTCAATTTTATTTATTTATTTATTTATTTATTTTCTAATAATTGTAACATAAATTATAAAATATACAGAAAACAGTTCTCGCCCCTGGACGAGTAGCTCGTGCTCAGGGGTCCGATTCCTGAATTGAAATTAATAATTATACTATACAATTTGCAATTATAGATATAAATTTAAATTTACAATTTTTCAATTTTTATAAAATCCATACATAACTTTTTAAATTTAATACCAGAATTATTAGAATTGGCAAGATTAGGATATTTAAATATAAATTTGTTATATATTCTTGGGCTTAAATTATTATGATTAAATATGTAACAGTATTGCATTTTGGTTCAAACAATCTTAAAGAATATTTTTGTTTCATAACTATGAGAATACAATTCAAAATATTTCGATTTTTATGTATGAATTTTATTAATACAATATAATAAATTTGTCTTACGTTAAGTACATTGAAGTCTATAAACAAATTTTGAGATGGAAAATCAATAGTTTAAAGACATATTTTAATTATTTTCTTCTGTAATAAATAAAGTGGATTAAAATTTGATTTAAATGAGCTTTTCCTATAATTCCATATTTACCGATTTTAAAGTTAAATATATTGTAGAATAAACTTATTGACAAGTAATTCAAATAAAACAAAATAATAAATTTTAAATTTATTACAAAGGTAATTAAAGATTGGTTCCATTTTAAATGATTATCGAAAATTATGCCTAAATACTTAACTTCTTAGAGGATTCTTTAATAATCGGACATTTACACTGTATAAGACAACAATCAGAATTATGTAATTTAAACTTAATATAGATGTAGGAGGTTTGTTACATTTTTCAGATAATGAGAATGGAATAATGATGGTTTTATTTTCGTTGATAGAAAGATAATTTATGTCAAATCATTTTTTTTATTATTCAAGTCCATTATTTGAATTATTATTGCATCATGCCAGGTTTTCACCAAAAATGTAAAACTGTTAATCTGCATAAAATAGGGAACAAATTGCATTGTTGTAACTTAATTTTAATAAGTCATTAAAATATATTAAAAATAGAATAGGGCCTAGAACTGAAATTTGAGAACATATTTCTCACTTCTTCGCTACGGCGTGGTAGGGGCTCGGATAGAACCAGTTCCCGTTTCGCGGACGAGTAGCCTGATGAGCTCCAGGGGTCCGGAGCCCCAAGCCCTTCCTGATCGGCCGACGCTGATAGGTGAGCCATTGTGCCTCTGCCCCTGATAGAGCCAGGACCCAAACAAGTAGGCCTGCGTAAAATATCTCGAACCCATGTTATATAACATTTTTTTCTTCTCTACATATTATGAGGAATATACATAGGCCTATAATATTTCTCATATTATGAGGAATCTATACCCGAAGTTTTGAACACCATTTTCGATACACTCTGCATATCAACTGAAGGGAAGGTTGAGGCTGTTGGTGGAATGCAGGAAGTAAAAGAGAGTACCCCGAGAACAACGCTGAGAACCGTATTCTTTATGACGCGTTTTCGTAATTTATTTAGGCATTTTAATTCAGAAACTTGGACTCTCACTTTGAGAGAGGAACATAGGTTAAGGGTGTTTGAGAATAAAGTGCTTAGGAAAATATTTGGGGCTAAGAGGGATGAAGTTACAGGAGAATGGAGAAAGTTACACAACGCAGAACGTATTCTTCACCTGACATAATTAGGAACATTAAATCCAGACGTTTGAGATGGACAGGGCATGTAGCACGTATGGGCGAATCCAGAAATGCATATAGAGTGTTAGTTGGGAGGCCGGAGGGAAAAAGACCTTTAGGGAGGCCGAGACGTAGATGGGAGGATAATATTAAAATGGATTTGAGGGAGGTGAGATATGATGATAGAGACTGGATTAATCTTGCTCGGAAGGGACCAATGGCAAGCTTATGTATACGGCAATGAACCTAAAGGTTCAATAAAAGCCAGTAAGTACTATGGTTGTATGTAATAAAAATTAGAAACATGTTAAAGTAAGTGTCATTGCAAGTGAGTGGTCTCTGGACCAAAATGATCGCATTTTAATTAGAATCGGAGAATATTTTCGAAATTAAATAAACAATTAAAAATTTTAAAGCTTCTATCAAAGATGCAATTTAAAGATCCATGTTTTTTAAAATATAAATTACCAAATTTAATTTAACGGGTGCAGTGGAGCGCACGGTACGGCTATATATATATATATATATATATATATATATATATATATATATATATATATATATAAAACATCATTAAAAGGTTTTGGAGTAATTTCAATGATCCTTGGATTTTTCAACAACATCAAGCTTTAAAATGCAGGTTTATCAAAATTTTAAAAATTTGAGTTGTTTCTTTTTCGAACTGGCCTGTCGAATTGTACGCGAATTATTGCCAAATAATGTGTTGTGATCCGCGTGTATGACGCGGCTTGGTGAGTTCTAGTTTAGATTGTTTACATCGTATCACGAACTGCGACAAGAAACGGAAAAACACCAAAACACACCACAATAATATAACGTTACAAATGAGGAAATATTTTGTAACAATAAGAAAAGGTACCATTATCTGACCGGATATGACGTGAAGTGTACTGATACCGTGATCGGTGAAGCTTGTGTTGCGACTTAGGATTTGTCGTTCCGATAACGAGGTGAATTGAACACTTTACGAGTTCAGTACGTAATGAACTAGTAGTTTAGGTAGCAATTAGTTTCTGACATGTAGTGTTCCTGGGCATAAACTGCAGGACAACATAAATTTAATTATTCTCCTTTTGTTTTTTCGTCATATAATAGGCCTATATACTGTAACGTCATCAGTGCTAAATTGCAGATTAGTCAGCTGATATAAGGAACTGGATTATCCTCGGTACGAAACGGAGTCTTCTAGTTCGACTGAGAGGAAAAATAATACACTCTAATTGAAACACAATAGTAATATACGTTACAAGAGCGGTATGTTGACGTTTTCATGGTCGAGGAAAAGATTGAAAAAGCGAAACGTAGTTGAGCTTTTTTAATTTCCGAGAACATGAAAACAAACATACCGTTCGTGTATCGTACATTATTTTATGCGAAGATCGTTTATTACATACCTGAAAGACGAATTTCTAATTAGTTGCAATGAAATCTCCATGTTGGTTTCTGTTTAATGACGGCAACTTCGGAAAATCAAAATATCTTTCTTCAACATTGTTGCTATAAACTGTTTTCTGTGTTTACTATACTCCAGCAGGCCGTGATATACGTCTGTCTTTTTTCCCCAGTCTATAAATGCGAACTTAAAACAAACGGTAAGATTATGTAATGATTTATTTTTCATTTTAATATTTTAACAACATTATTTATATAACATATTGCAGTAATAACATCGGCATCTGGAATCTTGTTGATTTTTTCACGGCTTCCTTAATGTTACTTGTATCAGGAATGCAATAAGTTTCGTGGAGTAGTAGACTTTACTTAATTTTTGCAAATATTTAAAAACAATAATTAACATTGCAATTTAGGTGAAATTGCAGTGGTAAGTTTCCAATTTATAATTATTACTATGTTAAACGTCTCTAAAAATAATATGTTAAAAGCCTAAAGCAGTAAAATGAATGTCGCGCTTAAGCGGTAAGAAGAGGGAAATTGTTATGTGTGTTACGTTGGGAATACTGAATGTGGTACGGTATTTCACACTTACCGCGTATTGGTTCTGTGCGGAAAACAAGCAAATACGCACTATCTCGCACAAAAAATGTTGGGAGTAGCTATATACGTCATTCTAGTTCGGCCATGCATGAAATACCATGCAAAGTGCACATATACAGGGTGGCACACGAAATGTCATACCATTTATTTTACACATAACACGTATTGATTTGTATTAAAGCTTTACAAAATTATACAGAATTAATAATTAGGAGTTGGAATTTTATCTCTAATGCAGAACAAGTTCCATATGACCGCCGTTTTGCCTTACAACCTCTTGCAAACGAACCCTTACATTCATCACCACTTTTCGACACAAGTCTTCAGATAATGCACGGCACAACTCCACTAGAAGGACTCTGAGCTGCACCACATTTCTGGCCTCCTTTGGTACACTTTCTCTTTTAGGAATCCCCATAAAAAGAAATCGCACGGATTAATGTCCGGGCTATGAGGCGGCCACATTTTGCCGCATCATGTCGATGTGACATCACACGAAGATCAAACATCTCGTGCAGGTAATCCAGAACGGTGTTTGCAGTGTGTGGACGGACTCCATCCTGCATGAACCACTGAGTTTCCATAGGGAGACCTTTTGCCATGAGATGGGGGATAAAACTGCTTTCCAACATGGTTTTGTATCGAACTCGGTTGACAGTTTCATCGAAGAAAATTGGACCGATGATTCCGTGGCTCGAAATTGCGGCCCATACAGAAACTTTTGCCCCAAACATTTCTTTTTCATGCAGAATGCAAGGAGGTTCCCTCGCCCAGAATCGAACGTTTTGTTTATTCACAACACAGAACAACTTTCACCTTGTGTTCACCCGTTGTCCACCATTTCAAAAATTGATGTTTGTGCTCGTAGCTATGGTTACATCCGAATTGTGATGCTACCTATCGGATTTTGCATGAATTTCGGCATCCATTAGCGCAGTTAGAAACATCGAAACTACAATATTAAAATTTTAATGTTATAATTAAACTGTATGACATTTCGTGTGCCACCCTGTATGTGCAAAATAAATTAAATACCATATACGCATGAAACACATGTATAAAATTATTGACAGCCATATATTACCAGTGCTGTCATGGACGCCATACGGTGCCATATATCGTATGGGAACCTACAATTTTTTTAAATTAATCGTATGGGGAAAAGAAAATGTCTGTACGGAGCCATACGGCATATGGATGCCTAAGTTTTGTACCGGAGATCTGTAAAGATCTTAGATCATCTCTTGCAGTGCCTAATGTATTTTGTTTGATGTTCATAAACAAAAATTGTCCATCTCTGCAGCACTGAATCCAGAATTATATAAAATAATGGTGAAAAACAACAATTTGCAAATACAACTCCAAGATTCATCAGACAAGTTTCTACTTTAATTGTATTCTTTAAATCAAGCTTGTTGTACAATTAAAATATAAAGCAAAACACTTTACTTTTTAATATTAAAAAATCATTAAAGGACAGTCGGAGAGATAGAGAGAGGAGAGTAAAATATATTTGAAGAGAGAAAACAAGGGATGTGGCGCATGGCCAAGAGAAAAATTACCATGACAGCACTGTATATGGCTATTTCACTTAAACTGATAAAAGGATAAATCGCAATATAGCAAACGCCAGTATGGGACGTTATCCCCACCCAATGAAATGTGCATTCGACAGAATGAGTTCTGGAGTTAGGGAAAAGTGGAAGGGGTCGTCGGAGCTTCTCATTCGCTAGATTTGCCCAGAAAATTATTTATGGAAAGTTCATTTCTATTGAACAATGTAATGTAACTCTGCAACCGTTTACTCTTCTTTTTATGCCATTTCTAACTTTTTTTCTGATATTCATTGGCCAAGTTGATTTTTATATACATATCATTCTGGATTTTCATTTATACGTTCATAAACTGAGAAATATTTGAGTACGATCTGTAAAAACTGGAATATATACATGTCATTCTGGATTTTCATTAATACGTTCATAAACTGAGAAATACTTGAGTACGATCTGTAAAAACTGGAATATATACATGTCATTCAGGATTTTCATTAATACGTTCATAAACTGAGAAATACTTGAGTACGATCTTAAAAACTGGAATATATACATGTCATTCTGGATTTTCAAATACGTTCAAAACAGAAATATTTGAGTACGATCTGGTAAAAAATGGAATATATACATGTCATTCAGGATTTTCATTAATACGTTCATAAACTGAGAAATACTTGAGTACGATCTGTAAAAACTGGAATATATACATGTCATTCTAGATTTTCATTAATACGTTCATAAACTGAGAAATATTTGAGTACGATCTGCAAAACTGGAATATATACATGTCATTCCAAAAAATACATTAAACTGAGAAATATTTGTGTACGATCTGTAAAAACTGGAATATATACATGTCATTCTGGTTTTCATTAATACGTTCATAAACTGAGAAATATTTGAGTACGATCTGTAAAAACTGGAATATATACATGTCATTCTGGATTTTCATTAATACGTTCATAAACTGAGAAATATTTGTGTACGATCTGTAAAAACTGGAATATATTCATGTCATTCTGGATTTTCATTAATACGTTCATAAACTGAGAAATATTTGAGTACGATCTGCTGGAATATATATTATTTCTATATTATTAAAAGACATAAACTCTGGGTTTACGCCATTAATTAATACGTTCATAAACTGAGAAATATTTGACGATCTGTAAAAACTGGAAATATACATCACAATTCAGGATTTTCATTAATACGTTCATAAACTGAGAAATATTTGAGTACGATCTGTAAAAACCAATATATACATGGCCATTCTGGAACGATCATTGATACGTTCATAAACTGAGAAATATTTGAGTACGATCTGTCAAAAACTGGAAATATATACATGTCATTCAGGATTTTCATTAATACGTTCATAAACTGAGAAATATTTGAGTACGATCTGTAAAAACTGAAATATATACATGTCATTCTGGATTTTCATTAATACGATAAACTGAAAATATTTGAGTACGATATATACTGTAATTTTCATTAATACGTTCATAAACTGAATATTTGATACGATCTGTTTTGAAATTAATACGTTCATAAACTGAGAAATGTGTCGATCTGAAAATATTTGAGTAAAAAAACTGGAATATATTCATCATTCTGTTTTCATTAAAATAAACTGGAAATATTTGACGAAAAAACTGGAATATAGTGCTGCAAATACACACTCCAAGATTCATTCTGAGAATACAATAAACTGAGAAATCTTTGAGTATGATCTGTAAAAACTGGAATATATACTGTCATTCTGGAATATATGGTGTATTCTTTATTCTGGAATTAATACGTTCATAAACTGAGAAATATTTGTACGATCTGTAAAAACTGGAATATATAATGCATTAGAATTTCTTTACTTCTTCTTTAATATTAAAAAAATCATTAAAACTGAGAAATATTTGAGTACGATTCTGGAATTATACATATTCTGGATTTTCATTAATACGTTCATTTGAAGGATCTGAACTGAGAAATTTGAGTATCTTAAAAACTGGAATATATACATGTCATTCTGATTTTCATTAATACGTTCATAAAGTAAAAACTGGAATAAACATGTCATTCAGGATTTTCATTAATACGTTCATAAACTGAGAAATATTTGAGTACGATCTGTAAAAACTGAAAAATATACATGTATATACATGACAGCACATAAACTGATATTTGGCTATTTCAAAACTGGAATATAACAAATTGATTTTCAAAAGGATAAACTGAGAAATATTTGAGTAACGATCTGTAAAAACTGGAATATATACTGGGGACGTTATCCCCACCCACATGAAATGTGCATTCGACACAACACTCGCCTATCACGTAGAGTGTCTGGTTTTCAGCTAGTTCATAAACTGGAAAATATTTGTGATCTGTAAAAACTGGGGTCGTGGCGGAGCTATATATATTCGCTATATTGCGATTTGCCCATTCTGGAATTATTTATAAACTGGAAATATTCATTTCTGAAAACAATCAGTATGATCTGTAAAAACTGGAATATATACATGTCATTCTGTTTTCATTCATACTTCATAAACTTATTTGCCATTGTAAAAACTAATATTTTCATTCAGGATTTTCATGATATTCATAAACTGAGAAATATTTGAGTACGATTTTAATATATACGTGTCATTCTGGATTTTCATTAATACGTTCATAAACTGAAAAATATTTGAATACGATCTGTAAAAACTGGAATCAAAATGACTGTGAATTGACTCAGAAGCATTTTTAGTGAATAACATGCTGCTGTATACGCTAGTCATAGAGAAGAGGGAAATGGTGATGACTCACTTATATAATTATTGTCACAAATATAATATCATTCATTTAATTTCAATTAATGTTCTGTCCAAAAGCAGGTATTTAACTGCAAACCCAGCTTTCTCCAATCTTTCCTATTTTCTGCCTTCCTCTTTGTCTCCTCATATGAGCCATCTTAATATCATCTTTCATCTGATATCTTCTTCTGCCCTGAACTTCCTTCCAGTGCATCCTTCAGTAGGTAGTTTCTTCTCAACCAGTGACCCAACCAATTCCTTTTCCTCTTTCTAATCAGTTTGAGCATCATTCTTTCTTCACCCACTCTTTCCAGCACAGCTTCATTTCTTATTCTGCCTGTTCACTTCACACGTTCCATTCTTCTTCAAATTCACATTTAAAATGCTTCTATTCGTTTCTCTTCACTTCGTCGTAATGTCCACGTTTCTGCCCCATACAATGCCACACTCCACACAAAGCACTTCTTTTCCGGAGGTCCGCAGAATATGCTCCTTTTTCTATTAAGAGCTTCCTTTGCCATAGCTATACTCCTTTTGACTTCCTGGCAGCAGCTCACGTTACTGCTTATAGTACTTCCTAAGTATTTGAAGCTGTCTACTTGCTTACTTGCTCTATTGCCTCATTTAGAATTCGCAAGTTTATCTTCTTTATTTTTCTTCCTGTGACCACGGTCTTCGTCTTATTTGCATTTATTTTCATCCCATATTGTTCACAGATGTCATTTAGCACCAGTAGCATATCCCTTAGTATCATCTCCTCTTCTGCTAACAAAGCTATATCATCAGAAAATCTTATGCACTTTATTCTTCTGCCTCCTACTGTCACTCCTCCCATGTTCTGAAAACAGTTATTCACCAAGTCCTCCAAGTAGAACAGGGTAGGTGATAAAGGGCATCCTTTATTCACTCCTCTCCCTGTTTCACTTCCTTCTGACATTTCTTCCATCCTGACTTTGACTCGTTGTTTCATATAAAGGTTACTGAATACTTTTCTCTCTTTCCAATCCACACCAATTTTCTTTAGGATCCCCATCAATTTATTCAAAAAGCCTTTTCTGCTATATACACTTTTTTATTCTTCTCTAGGTATCTTTCGCCGATTGTTCTTAGCAATCCAATTGCATCTCTCGTACTTTTTCCTTTCCTGAAGCCAAATTGCTCTTCTTTCAACTGTTCTTCCATCTTACAATATAAATGTCGTTAATATAATATAATATTAGTACATTATGCAACGAGCCTATAATGAAGGTAATTAAGAAGTGAGTATGGATATTTATGAAACGAGCGCAAGCGAGTTTCATAATTTTCATACGAGCTTCTTAATTACCATTATAGGCGAGTTTCATACGACTTTTTATGCTCGACCATATTTCTAACTTGATATTATTAATTTTATTGTATCTGACCTGGAGCAATGTCCCGTATGTTGTGAGATGTGCGCAGACGCGAAAGTATTGATTTTTTCCGAGGAACAGATGTCCACATTGACCTTGCTAGGCCATAAGAACCTACAGAGATAACATTGAAATAAAATTAGACATTGAAAAACGAGATGACAAATTGAATTTATTTGAATATTATTTACAATTAACGCTAATTATTATAGTAACAGAACATAACCTTCTGCGACAGTATTGGATTTCCAGCCTCCGTGACTTTTCGCTAATTCTCTTTCGATTGCATATCCGAGAATAATCGATACTTGCGGTTTTATAACGGTAGAAAGCTGACCTGTCATTGGCTGAACAGTTGTAACCTGAGTCGTCATTGGCTGAAAGACCTGACCTTTAATGAGTGGGTGACTTTAATGGCATGCATTAAAGATCTGCTACCAGGTGTATAATTACTACATTTCGGCATGGTCGAGCATAAAATATAATATATGGTAATATAATATAATATAATATAATATAATATAATATAATATAATATAATATAATATAATATAATATAATATAACGTAATACTATACATCTTTAAGTAGGTTATTTTACGACGCTTTATCAACAGCTTTGTTTATTTAGCGTCGGAATGAGATGAAGGTGATAATGCCGGTGAAATGAGTCCGGGGTCCAACACCGAAAGTTATCCAGCATTTGCTCATATTGGGTTGAGGGAAAACCCCAGAAAAAACCTCAACCAGGCAACTTGTCCCGACCGGGAATCGAACCCGGGCCACCTGGTTTCGCGGCTAGACGTGCTAACCGTTACTCCACAGGCGTGGACGTAATACTATAATATGTTATATGATTATGCAGAATCATTTTCAAATGCGACACACATATTCAAGCTATTCATTCCACTGGTTTATTTCTTTCTAAGATTAATTTCTTGAAAAACTTATTTTTGCCTCTGTAGATGCAAATTAATTTTATGCACTCTTGAATATGCAAAAGAGAACTGGAGAGTGATTACTTAAGGTATGAAACGATTTGTAGAATTTTTTTTTTTTCGAAATCCTGTGCAAGGTATTCATGACTGAAAAACTTAATGGTAGGTAGTCATGTTTTAATTTTGTATTATTTGTGTAATACGTCAATAAATCCCATTGTTTGGGTTTTGGTGTCTATTTTAATGTAAACCACATTTTCAGCATAATTTCAGAGACTTCAAAATTGTCTTTACTCTTGAATAACCCCACAAGCCTAGGAAGTAGAGCATTTCTCATAACGATGACACAAAAATATGATAACTTACTATATAA
This sequence comes from Periplaneta americana, assembly GCA_025594305.2. Classification (NCBI taxonomy): domain Eukaryota; kingdom Metazoa; phylum Arthropoda; class Insecta; order Blattodea; family Blattidae; genus Periplaneta; species Periplaneta americana. The sequence continues at coordinate 182,217,091 of JAJSOF020000003.1, read as the reverse complement.
CATTCCTTAGAATAAAGGCTCACTCGACTGATAGCATGCGTTCATAGAATTTCCTGTGCTTGAGCTCTTCCCCCAATTTGATACAGTTGTTCCAACTTCAGACGGTAATGAGTGAAGCAGTCTATTGTTTATGAGGGCGTCTAAATAATATACCGAGAGAGGAAAGTTGAGTCGCTGTCTCCCCTCTTTATAATCCTAACCCAAATCCGGAAAGGTGACAGACATCACGCAACGCATGTCTGCTCGCCGCGATGCAGTTATGTTGGCGCCACCTGAACGCACATCGCACGAGGGATCCCCTCGTATCTAGACTCAAGTAATCAGTAACATTATGAACTGTTGTGCTAGGGCTCCCACTTCCTGTACCACGAAATATCCAATATCAGTTCTAGTATTTTATTTAGAGGCGCTTCTAAATGCCGATGATATTCAGCGTGGGCGAGAAATGGCAATCGAACTTTGCCTGAATCCCTCTATCTGGACAACAAATTCCACAATTTGGGACATCTGGCCGACATCTACGGCTGACCACTAGGATCCAGAATACAAAGCAGAGGTTAAATTAAAAATACAATATGATTGCGGAGAGAATACGGATCAATGATAAATTTAAAAATAAAGTACAATTTGATTTCGGAGAAACATGAGATGAAAATACATTGAAGAGTAATGAAATGAAGTGAAAAAAATTACATAGTATTATACAAGTGATTGTGTAAAATGAATAATGAATCTCTCAATACCATTAGACAAATTTTGTTAATGTCCTCATTAGAAAAAGGAGAATGGTTTTGGTTAACTTAAATGAAGTTCCCCTAGCGCCAAAAAGAAGTCCTTTCACTTCCCATGTATTAATATTCATTTTGTATCTCTCACTGAAGTGAGGAATACATGGGTTGTAAATAGACTTCTTTTCATCGTTAACGTTATTGGCTTGTTGATCATCCTTCTCAAAACGGGCAGTGGGGTCAAGAATGAGGCTTCTTTGATTCCGGCGATCGATGGCTATAATGTCTGCTCTTCTCGTTGACCCATTCTCACCTCCCACTTTGCCCTCCGAAGAGTGGTTACGATGGAGCTTCTCACTTTAAGGTGGCGATTGTTCCTCAGTAGTTCTCCTTTAGGGCAATAACCCAAAACATGCCCAAGCGTTTCTACTTCGCTGCATTCTGGATGATCTTGAAAGGAACGACCTGGCACCGATCGTACTGCTGCGATGTTTGTGGACATCTTTATGGCATTGGTCCACTCTGAGGATGATATTCCTCTTCTATTACTAATCCAAGAGTTGTTTTTTGGATCTTCATTGTAAGTTACCACTCCTTTGCCTTTTTGTGGAAGACGACACCAATTATTAAACGACCTCGCCGTAACTCAGATCTTAAACTTCGTCCTGTCATCGAATGTGCTTCTGCGTTGTTGGGAATGTGTAATTTTTTTTTACATGCCATAAATGTAGGACACGGGATCGACAGGTTCACGTCCCTCTCAGAGGAAGCCATGGTAAGGAATTTATCGTTCTTTAAAATTCATTGTCCTCGGCCAGAATTGAATCCGAGAACCTCAGAACTCAGACTACCGAGGACTGCAATGTCCAAGGTTCAGAGCTACCTGCTGACTCCAGTTCAGAGAAAACAGACCAAGGAATTCTGGAAACATTTTACATTTTGATATTTTTCTATCATCAGCCCACTAAGGCCTAGAAGCAAGCGAAGGTCCAATCGATCCTGGCCAAGACGGATGTACTTTCAGGGGTAATATTTTATTTTCATAACATAAATAATACATTCGCTGCCCTAATTATATACAGCATGTAGAAGATCTTTTTTTTTTTTTTTTTTTCAAGAAAGTAAATCATTAAGGCTAAATTCTAGGAGTATGTCCAGGCTAGCTGTTATTTTATTCTCAACTCTTGGGAACAGATGCCATCGTATGAAAACGACTGGAGAGACCTCTAATGGTAAAGAGCGGAGTTATATCGATTCATAATATCTCTTCGTCTAGAGCAGGGCTGGGCACATTACGTGATTATGAGAAATGAGCGCTGTGTGCTTTAAAGAGCGGGTCTCGCGAGCGGTGTGACGTAAGCATACTGTACGTCATTCAGTGTCGGTGCAGTGGTGACTCTGCAGTATGAAGGCGAACTTTGAAGACGGAGCTTCCACTCATACACTAAAGCGTCCCGCTACTCCCAATGCTTTTAATGTATCATGGGAGGAGGAGTTCTTTTTGGTAGAGAGCAGTGGATTAGCACAGTGTTTAATTTGGCATAAAACACTCCAACTGATTAAGAGGTTCAATACCCAACGACATTATTCTTTACAACATGCTACTGAATATGACAAATATGTTGGTAATGAACGCCATAAATTAATACAACTTAAAGAAAATGTTTCTCAGGTACATTATAATAGAGTATCTATTTGATATTTGCATTGCATTTTAAGTTATTATACACTTAGTAATATATAATTTTAAATTATACAAGTATAATGATATATAATATATAATATTATATATTACGAACTGTAATATACTAGGCCTATACTATGATATACCATAATATTTGTATAATTTAAAATTATATATTACTAAATGTACTATAATAACTTATAATGCAATATAAATATCGAATAGATACTCTAATATAATGTACCCGAGAAACATTTTCTTTAAGTTGTATTAATTTATGGTCGTATCATATCGTATCGTATCGTATCGTATCATATCATATCATATCATATCATATCATATCATATCATATCATATCATATCATATCATATCATATCATATCATATCATATATCATATCATATCATATCATATATCATATCATATATCATATCATATATCATATCATATATCATATCATATCATATCATATCATATCATATCATATCATATCATATCATATCATATCATATCATATCATATCATATCATATCATATCATATATCGTATCGTATCGTATCGTATCGTATCATATCATATCATATCATATCATATCATATCATATCATATATCATATCATATCACATATCGCATCGCATTATATTATATTATATTATATTATATTATATTATATTATATTATATTATATTATATTATATTATATTATATTATATAACAGGATGACAATAATGCACTTAGTGAATCGGCCATGAGAATTAGCTACAAAATTTGCCACGAAATTGCAAAGGAATTGAAAACATTCAAGCTATGTTTAATTATATTGGCAGATGAACTTTGTCCACAGCAAGTAGGGGAAGTGGAAGCCATATGCCTGTCTCGTAGAACCGTGGTGAGGAGATTGCAGTATGTCCGTATGGGTTATATAAATAAGCGTAATGATTTGTGTGTGTGTGCATAGAGCGAAGTTTATTTCATTAAATTAATAAAAGTGTTATAAATTCTGTAATGTACAATGGATTGATGTAATATCCTTATAAACTATTATGTACTGACAGACTGAATGACTAGAACAACCGTGGCTCTTGTTACATTAATGCAGGGAAGGTAGCTGTAATGCGAGTCCGCCACTGCGTGAGCGTTCTGCTCTGGCTTGGAATTGAAGTGCCTTGCGGAGCGAGAGCAGCTCTGGCCGACTAGACTGAGCTGCTCTCATGCCCGGCCCTGGTCTAGAGCCATTTCTGAAATTATTTTTGACGATGTATGACTTGATTGACTGGATTGACTCATTGATTCATAGTTGCCCAAAGGCAACCCTAACCCAGCATTCTCCAATTCTACCTCTTTTGCGCCTTCCTTTTCGTCTCCAATATGATCCAACACTGTCATCTGATATCTTCTTCTGCCCCGAACTTTTCTTCCGTTCACCATTCCTTCCAGTGCATCATTCAGTAGGCAGTTTCTTTTCAGCTGTGATCCAGCCGATTCCTTTTCTCTTCATGATCAGTACAAATTGCTTGAGGCTAATTTATTGAACAGAGATAACCATTAAGATTAAGGTGAGTGTTCTCCGTTTTCCGCAATAGGGGAATTTATAGTGGACGTAATCTGAGGGGGGAATTTTGAATATACAGTAAAACCTCTATTATCCGTGGTAATGAATGGGGTAGGCTGAACGGTTAATCGAAAAAATCGGATAATCCGTACTATATAAAAGATTTTCGTACATAGTGAATAATAATAATAATAATAATAATAATAATAATAATAATAATAATAATAATAATAATAATAATAATAATAAGTTGAAATGCGCACACACCGTGCATGGGGTAAGAAACATTACTTGTCTTTACTATAAGCTGCGATGGATTTCTGTCTCTTCTTACACTTGATAATATGATATCTGTCTCATAGTTCTGAGCATAAAACACACACACACTTATCATTTGGTTCGTGGTAAGTCTTGTTGCCGCACACCTTGTGGTGGAAGCCATGGGTTGCCAATCTTGTCGTCACGTGTCTCATTTCATGATTAGCTTCCGTCCATGTCCTATCTTGCATCGCACACGTTGCGTAGAATTCCTCCGGTATGCTGGTTTTCTTCTCGTGCAGATCTTGTAGGAGTCGTTTGTAGGCGTCGTTCGCTGGGAGCATTATTTCGCACCTTAGGTCCTCTATCAAAAAGGTCTCTCTGGTTAGTTCGTACACTAGTCTCGATCTTGCGTTCTGTGGTAGTCCTAGAGCTCTCTTCAAATACCTAGCTTTCGCCCGCTCTAGTTCTTCCATCTGTTTGTATGTGAGGTATTCTCCCACTGATTCTAGGCCATACGTCAGGACGGGTAATATCTTTTTCCGGAACAGGTCCATAGCTGTACTGATCGATAATTGTGTGATGTTCCTAATTTCATTCATGGCTCTTATGGCCGCCATTACTCTCGATCTTATGTGTAGCCTGAAACTTTTCCCAGTCGTCTGAATTGTGATTCCTAGATATTTAAAATCGCTTGTCCTTTTGAGTTGTTTGATGCTTACACTTTCGTAATTTCCTCCAAAGTTTTGTATTTAACACGCTAGGTAGTGGATCAGAAATTCACTAATTTAAGTCTGGTTGTTAACAATGGATTTTTAAGGGCCAAGGAAGCTCTTTGTAATAGCTGTCTGTGGTAATATAGGGATAGTGGAAGTCTCGTGTTGTAGATTTACATATATACTTTATACATTTTATCCTTGATTTTTATTAAATTGCACATAGTTTTGACTCCAATTTCGTATTCTAAGATGAGCCACAGTTTTTCATTTCCCAAACCTCTTAGTTATTTGCACTTTTTATCCTTAGACTATTTAGATTTATTTTGACTATTTCGTTTATATGACGTCATTCCATTTTCGACCAATGAAGTGTAATGAAATTTTGAATTCCAACCAATCACAGTCAGACTCTGCGATAATTTCTGCAGCTAGATTTATCGCTATCAATTTATCGCACGGTCGTTCTTTTGTTTAGTCGTTGTCGCCAACTGTTTCCCCGTAAATTGGTGATCATGAATACATTAAGATGCAACTACACGGTTAAACTTTTCTTTCAATTTTAAAGCAATGAATGCAAGATTGATATTTGATATTAATTAATATATTTACGCAGTGAAGACCACGTTCAAAACGGCGCACCATGTACACACAAAATCTTTATGCATCTTAATTGAACGTACCTTTTAAACTTGATTCTTTCAATATTCTTCCCAGACTGCACGCATACGCGATTGGAATATTGAAATGTGTAGATGCAGCTTTAGTTCCGTTAAATTCAAGGGAAGCGAGAATGCGTTTGTGGAGCTATAAAAATGCTTTCGTTAGCACTGATTGTAAGTAACGGTCGAAATAAGACACAGCTGACATTGGTCCTGCTTCCACAGGTAACGTAACACCTATAAAATTGTAGCCTATAACATTTGTATTGAAATTAAACAATTGATAGACGTTCAAATTTATGTAACATCATCGCATATCAAACTCAAAGACCTTGCATAGTAATAATGTCTTTCATCAAACTGCCTTTCGTATGGCGAAATAAAATTCGTGTTTTAATTAGGCCTATCTATACAGAGATGGCTTCACTGTGTAACAACATGTCTCGCTGTGAATACATAAGCATTGGCGTATAGCTGTCCCCACTGTTACTGTTAAATTAAATTATGATTTCAGCAGACAATGAAAATGTATTTGTTATAATAATAAGAGAAAAGCATACAAATGTAATTAACATTGTTAAACCTGTATTTCGTTTTCGCAATTGGCATTACTGAATAATAACATCGAATTTCTTTATTAAAATAATCGATATTCATCTGCGAGTATTACAACTTCACAATGTCTGAATAGGTTAAGTATTCGTTAATATACAATTATTAACATTTTGTGATCGAATTTTAGGGAGATATTTAAATTTTTATTTTTTTCATGAATTAGTCCTCGCTTCGCTCGTGGATTTATCGGCAGATCTCAGACCTCTCGTGACATTACTACAGATAATTCAATACGATATTTTATATAGAAATTATACAGTACGACAACTCGAACATTAGACCATACTGTGTAAAGGTAAAGTCTTGTAAGAGTTTTCTCTAAAAAAAAACATCCTAATAATGTACAGTACTTCATATATTTCTGTAGTACAAAAAAAACCGAGAGAGAAAGACAGTCGGATAATCCGCCAATCGGTTAATAGGGAGACGGCTAATCGGGGTTCTACCGTATATCTTACTCTTTAAAATTCATTTTGCACAATCATGTTTTTTTGTTGTATTTGCAGCTATTGTTATAAAACACTTCCCAATCTTGTATCATAATATACTATTGTCGCGTATCACTATCGCATTTTGACGTGCTAATAAAGCCCGTGGACCAAAAATTATGAAAAAGAACGTTATTTTATTAAATGTATCCCTATTACTGAGCGACAAGCAATCGCCCTTAGATATCTAGTCTGTGGCCCACTTTTCCCAGTTGCAAGTTTTCGACTCATCTGAATATTGTCAGCAAGCTCGTCATTTTCTTCTTTAACTCTGCAACACATATCCCGAGTTCTTGGGAAATGACTTTCCACGCTTCACTCTTTTGTACTCACATACTGCTTTATACATTTTGTGGGCACTATCCTATAAAAGTAAGGATTTTTAACATTATTTAGCCTACTTACAAATGGCTTTTAAGGAACCCGAAGGTTCATCGCCGCCCTCACACAAGCCCGCCATCGGTCCCTATCCTGTGCAAGATTAATCCAGTCTCTATCATCATATCCCACCTCCCTCAAATCCATTTTAATATTATCCTCCCATCTACGTCTCGGCCTCCCCAAAGGTCTTTTTCCCTCCGGTCTCCCAACTAACACTCTATATGCATTTCTGGATTTGCCCATACGTGCTTCATGCCCTGCCCATCTCAAACGTCTGGATTTAATGTTCCTAATTATGTCAGGTGAAGAATACAATGCGTGAAGTTCTGCGTTGTGTAACTTTCTCCATTCTCCTGTAACTTCATCCCTCTTAGCCCCAAATATTTTCCTAAGCATCTTATTCTCAAACACCCTTAACTTATGTTCCTCTCTCAGAGTGAGAGTCCAAGTTTCACAACCATAAAGAACAATCAGTAATATAACTGTTTTATAAATTCTAACTTTCACATTTTTTGACAGCAGACTGGATGATAAAAGCTTCACAACCGAATAATAACACGCATTTCCCATATTTATTCTGTGTTTAATTTCCTCCCGAGTGTCATTTATATTTGTTACTGTTGCTCCAAGATATTTGAATTTTTCCACCCTTCGAAGGATAAATCTCCAATTTTTATATTTCCATTTCGTACAATATTCTGGTCACGAGACATAATCATATACTTTGTCTTTTCGGGATTTACTTCCAAACTGATCGCTTTACTTGCTTCCAGTAAAATCCCCGTGTTTTCCCTAATCGTTTGTGGATTTTCTCCCAACATATTCACGTCATCCGCATAGACAAGAAGCTGATGTAACCCGTTCAATTCCAAACCCTGCCTGTTATCCTGAACTTTCCTAATGGCATATTCTAAAGCGAAGTTAAAATGTAAAGGTGATAGTGCACCTCCTTGCTTTAGCCCGCAGTGAATTGGAAAAACATCAGATAGAAACTGACCTATACGGACTCTGCTGTATGGGATTTTTAACATAGGTATGTTAATAAAGTTAACGATTGAATCATTGCTCGACGAGTGTTACAAGTCACTGAAAACTGGAAATACAAGCTCATCCCCGTCCACGTGCTTTGCGCAACGTCCTTTGATGTACCGATACCTGTTGGACCCCCACGATCCCCAGGTTGTACTGATCGCCTGGCTTGGCTTCGTAACTAGTCTCCCCTTCCACGTTAACCTGGAGTCCCTCAAGTCACTCGAGTACGAGTTAGTGTGAATGCTTCTTAATATATTAGCATTGACATCGAAAATGGTGAGCATTGCAATCGTCACTAGTCGAGGAAAGAGATCTCTTAGTCTGAATGAAGACAGAAATTAGCTCATCTAGATGTCCTCAAAGGCACGCGAAAGCCAAAACTCAGATTTGGAAATATGCCGGTATATATGTCGGAGAAACTATCTAGATCCATGATATACCGGTATTTCTTTTAGGGCTCATCCCAACATTTGTCTTAGCGCCCAAAGAAAACAGTTTAGAAGAATAGTCAATTGCCAATATGGTTGTCTAATGAAATATGATACAACCCCAGTCCACCGCCGTGGAGTAATGGTCAGCATGCCTAACTGTGAAACGAGCGGGCCCGGGTTCAAATCCTGTCTGGGACAATTTACCTGGTTGAGGTTTTCCGGGGTTTTCCATCAGCCCATTAAAAGCTGAAGCTTTAGGCGCTGAGCCCCGAACTCATTTCGCTGACATTATCACTTTCATCTCATTCAGACGCTCGATAAACACAGCAGTTGATATAGCGTTGTAAAATAACCAATTAAGAAAACGACGCATCCCATGCAGTTTCAATATTGCATAGGTATGTACTATGTCTAACGCTGGTTCACTATTGCCACAAAAAGGTGGAAGGAACGGCCCAGACGATCTATCACTTTAATGTAGATTATAGGATCGTTTAAAGAGATCTCGACACTCTTAAGAATAGTAGGCCTACCATTACAAGCACTGTTCCTAGTGAAAAAAGTTCGAAGTACATGAGATCTGTGTAGACCAGGCATGTCAGAAATCAGACACTGAAAGTGCAGTGTATGTGCGCAGAACGCCGGTCTGTGCAGATTGCGTCATTCACGTGTTGCTCTTACCAGTTCTTAAGGGATGAACTATTCTGCGCTTCTAGTGTTCAATTAAATTGGCATTTGGACATTATAAACATACTTAGCAGAAGGAAAAAAACACAATTATTGTCGGTGTCTATATTTTACAATAATTGTAACACAAGAAACAATAGACTTACTCAGTTACAATTCACAATGCAGTAGTTTGTAAAGAATTATTTATTTACAAGATTTGTATACAGTATTTGAAGAAAATATAAATATTGCAGTAATTTCGAAACAACAAAAAACGAACACAATATTTCATTTTACGTAGTAGGTACTGATTATTTCAAAGTAATATTCTTTCATTGTTCCTCAAGCATTATTGGGTCCATTGGTGCACAAATGCTTAGAAAGAAAATATTTTACTCCCAATTACATGCAATAGGACATTGTGAGGCTTTTACACTGGAATCATTTCCTTGCTGTATATTAATATAAATTCACATTATTATTAATAAATTGGATAAATTAAGCTTGAATTTAAATTTATATATAGTTTATTTGGAAAACGTTGAGAGCAAGTTTTAGCAAGTTGGGAGCGTTGCTGAATTGAGTTAAAAGAGTACTTCACAAGCTGTGAAGCGAGGACATTTTCTTTATGTCAGGTTTAAATAGTTATTAACGTAAGTATATTAAGATAATATAGTAACGTGAGATGGAAAATTCGCCATTATGTATTCCAGAAAAATTTTCCGCCTTATAAATAGTTTTTCTTCCTTCCCCTTACAACCTCAAGATCCTCAGATTCCTCACTATATTCTCATCACTTATCAGCTTATCAAATAAAAGTTGTAAGTCGTCTAACCATTGATGGCTGTGTTAGTACAGACTCCAAAACAACATCATTGTCATGTTTGTCTTGCCGTGAGGGTACTAATTAAGAAATAAGAGCAGGCGAATATCATATTTTGAGAACTTTACTAATATGATTTAAATTCTCACATCACTATTAGATCCACATGATATGATGAAAGCCTTTCATTTTAAAATAATTACTGTTGGCTGAGGAAAACATCATAACAGTTATGTTATATGTTTCTGTGATTTCTCTTCTTCGTTACATCTGTGGACTCCTCACTTTATTTTCCATAACGCAATCACAGCTCAGTGAGCACCCGTACTGATCTGTGTTTTTCTGCTACTATATGTACTGTACAGCCCTGTCGCGCTTACCTCCAAGCCGATTCGCTCCCTCCAGGTAGGGGAATAGGAACTGCACGTTGCACAGAGACCAGTGCACAATGTGCGCGAATGCACAATGTGTAGGGTTTTGACATGCCTGGTATAGACTGTTTGTAACCTCTGTGTAAGTGAAATCGTGGCTCTTGAACTTGTGTTTTAAATTCACAGAAACCAATAAATACAGGCTGTTTCAAAAATACATAATTTCAGGTATGTATTTCCCACGTGTAGACAATCAAAATAGTTCATTACAACATGTGTCCGGAAATGCTTTATTTCGAGTTATCCTTCACAACATTGCAATTCACCGGAACGTTTTTTTCCGCAGGTCGTTGCCGTCAAAACATTAAGAGGGCACTTACTTCATTCCAAGGCAAGGTTACATTCAGTATTGTGTAGGCGTTAGACTGTGCGACATGTATTCAAATCTTGGCAGAATACACTTCATGTAAAGGCGGACAATGCTGCGCTGGCTCGTCGTTTGTACCAGGAGAGGTACCCACAGCGACAGTGTCCAGATCGGAAGACATTTGTACGTCTCCTGATCGATGGATAGGTAGAGATGGCCCAATTGTTTGGCCTCCACGCTCACCTGATCTGAACCCTCTCGATTTCTATAATTATTAAAATCATTGGTTTATTCGTCTCCGGTGCCTGATTTGGAATCCCTTCGGAATCGAATTGTGCATTGAGGACATACGCAATACTCCTGGAGTTTGGGATCGTGTTCGCAGGTCAATGAGACATCGATGTGAGGTCTGTATTCAAGCAGGAGGTGGACATTTTGAACATCTTCTGTAAAGACAACGACCTGCGGAAAGAAAAACATTCCGGTGAATTTCAATGTTGTGAAGGCCATAACTCGGAAATGAAGCATTTCCGGGTAATGAACTATTTTGATTGTCTACATGTGGGAAATACATACCTGAAATTATGCCCCGTATTTTTTAAACACTCTGTATAATACATTTTTCTTTTCGATCATAAAATATAGGCCTAATATACCATCTTTAGTTTATTGTACTTTGACTGGATGTGCGTGATATTAGTAGGTGCACAAATTATTGTACATGCATTTGTATGGCATTTGCCACAGTCATGATTCGTCTTTTATACAGTGGCCATATAATTGACAGCTCAGCTGAGAGTTCGATATTTGTCGAGTTCTCCCTGATTTCACCTGTAGTCCCTCTTTGATGACTTGGGGAGCTGTCTCTCATGTTTGGTCTCAGGAGAGATCGCAATCCTTCAGAGAGTATTTTAGTGCCACTTTGTCGTCTATTTTCTTCCTGTCTGTGTGTCGGCATGCATGTATGAAACTACTCATCTTTCATTGAACCAATATTAATTAAACTTTATATTTTAATTTTCATTGATATCGGACAAATATGAAAAGGAAAAACTCTCGATACAAACATGAAGGTAAACTAGTTCGGCATATCCTTCGTCTTGATTCTAAAGCTACATGGATTAACAATTAATGATGTAAGGGAATTGACATCCTGACGTACTGCTGGATAACATGTTTGAGTATGATATCGTTCTAGCCGAAAATTAATGTGAAATTCGCATTGAAGACGACATTACCACTCCCCAAGAATACCACAGACACCATCTGCGCAAGGACATTTAGGCTTGTCGAATTCCTCACCTACTGACATTTCATTTGAAGAACTGTCACCAATTCCGCTGTTAGCACTTCCATGGTGGCAAGAGAGTAAGAAAACTGCAAGACTTAGACGTAATAACGTCTGAAAAGTATAGAAACAGCTGAAGGAGACTAAACAACAAAAGAAAGCAAGGCTTTCCCAAAGAAGGAAGTCATCTTTTGCTCGACATGTAGGGGAAGGAGCTAGTTCATCAAACTATCTGGACAATCCAAAAAAAACTTATTGTGTAGTGTAGTGGATATTACTACGATGACATTGATAGAGAACTTTGTGTTCAGTGTGTTGGAGAATGCCAAAAATGATTTCACGAGGCATGTGTGGAAAATAATAATAATAATAATAATAATAATAATAATAATAATAATAATAATAATAACAGAGTTTGAGTGCACTCGATGTGGGTCTCTGGCGTTTCGTCAGCCCACGCGAGTTGTGTGGATATAAAGGGAAAAGTTGAGACGGTGTCGGGTGGAGTTCCCGGGTAGCTCAGTTGGGAGAGCGCTGGTACGTTCAACCAGAGGTCCCAGGATCGATACCCGGCCCCGGAACAATTTTTCCTTGAAATTATTCAAATCTGCTTTACAGGGAGCTTCACCTGAAAGACTAGATTTGCATAATAATAATAATAATAATAATAATAATAATTAATTATTATTATTATTATTATTATTATTATTATTATTTATTTAATCTGGCAGAGCTAAGGCCAGTAGGCCTTCTCTTCCGCCCAGCTAGTCTCTAATTCTAATTGAATACAATTGGTTACATAGTTATTACATTAATATCTAGACCATAAAAGAAAATGAAAGTAAATAATGAAAGTTGGATAAGTAATGTTAATGTGACAATAATAAACATTGGTAAGAAATGATGATAATAATAATAATAATAATAATAATAATAATAATAATAATAATAATAATAATGAGATAATTTAAATATTTATTCTGTGATATATATAACCATTGAATATTGAGAAACCTGAAAGAGGAAACCTAAAGAGCTATTGTTAACAAGAATTGTTAGAAAAATATTTCGTTAGCCTATTCTTAAATTGGTTTGATGTCTGACAGTCCCTGACATTACTCGGTAGGAATTCCAAAGCCGAGGAACAGCCACAGTGAAAGAAGATGAATATGAGGATGTTCGGTGGGAGGGAATGAATAATATTGAGAAGTGTTGTGATCGTGTGTCTAGGTTATGATAGGTGGATAAATTTTGAAAACGAGACGCAATATAGACAGGAGTGGAGAAATGCAATATGTGAAAGAGAAGGGAAAGACAGTGGATTTTCCTACGATCTTCTAGACGGAGCCAGGACAACATTTCGAGGGATGGCATTACGTGATCGGCCCGGCGAATATTGCAGAGGAAACGGACGCACATATTATGAACACGTTGTAGTCTCTGCGCCGAAGTAACGCTTAGGTCAGTAAGCAGAATATCACAGTAATCGAAGTGGGGCATCACGAGTGTTTGCACTAACATTTTTTTCATGGAAAAGGTAGAAAATTCTTCAATCGCCTAAACGAGTGGATTAATGAGAATACTTTTTTGCATCTATGGCATCTATAAAATTTCACATGTGACCAACGCAAGTAAGAGTATTATAAATTATTTATATCAGGAGCAAAATGTGTTGTAAATATTGAGTTTTAAAGTGTTTCCTATGTTTGTCATACTATATCGAAATCTGCTCCATTACGGGAGAAGTCAACATTGCGGCATCAATTTGTAATTTTCTTAATACATTGTTCAAAATGATCAACATTGGCATAAGATATGTGAAATGTACTGAAAACATGTCCACACATATTAGGGGCATAAATTAGAATAAAATTTGCAAAAATTGGTCCAAAAATTAACATTTTTCCTTAACGTGTCGAGATGTCCGTAAACGACTCTATATGATAAAGTTGATGATGATTCCAGTCAACCACAATTCGCTACTGAAATGCAGAAACTCGTCGATTTGTAAGCATTCTAAGTGGAACAAGTAACTGTCTTATCGCACATGTTCAGCAGTTCACGGTCTCGCGATAATTCTGCTGACAGGTACAAATTTATGGTGTAGTAATGCTACTTGTTTGTATCTTTAGCCAGTTCATTGTTGTGCTGTATTTAAAACGTTGGAACACCGATTCTTACGGTCGGTAACCAGACACGTTTATCGCACAAGCAGTCATGCCATATCGCTTCGGAAAGACTGCTAAGGTCACCAGCAAACAGGATTTACAACTCCAGAAAAATATTAATAGATTACAACAAAATTTCACATCGTAGGACTGTTTATAAGGTTATCGAGTTGCATCTATTGGAAATAATATGCAACATCAGATAAAATTGTCGAGTAAATCATTTCGTAGTAGATACATAATATATATGATAATCTATATATATAATTTGAACTGGTAATGGAAATTACGGGAAAACGGCTGAACGGATTTTAATGAGTGACCCCTCATTTTAATGCCTGGCATCCAAAGTTTTTCGGAAAAGTAGTAGTTTTCAGTGAAATGTCAATTTTCCTACATAATTTTCCTATTTTCCAAAATCCATGTGTTGTCAGTTTTGAGAACTAATTTTATTGAATCACGGACGACTTGATTGAATTTCAGAAAAAAACACACACTACAATAAACAATAGGCTATTACACGAAGGCTATGACCTGCAGGATTGCCGACATATTTAGAGCTCAATTCAATTTGTTATTAAAAACTGATTCTGCAGTGTATAATTTTCTGAGTACAGCTGTGTATTGGATATTCAAATCTACGAAACTTGAGGTGGTTTGATGAAATTATTACCATTAGAAATTAAATATTATTATAGTTAACATCATAATGCGTCTATTTTTCATTAATTGTACATAATATTGATGCTATATTGATGACATGAAAGTGAAACGTTTTGAAGTTATGTAAGTAAATGTAGAGAATATCTTAATTTAGATCTTCATTTCTATAATTTACTGAGTGACTGCTATATATAACTATAAAACTTAAGTAAGATAATAATATTGTTATTAAAAATCAAATATTTTTATACTTATTAACCCAGTGGGGTTGGGTCTTTTTCATATACCTAATGGCGGTGTAGTGTATATGGATATTGATATGTGTTATTGTCCTCAGTATTGGCTCGAGAGAGCGCAAAAGTTACAGTTCCTAAGGAAAGATAAAAAGGTATTAGACCTACTTACTAATAAAATAAGAGGCCTAGAAAATTTTGTAGTCTCCAGATCATTTCAGCAAGATCTCTTATTAGGATAAAAAGATTTTACGCTCTACATTTCAAGTTCTACATGCAGCAGCTATACGAAAATGCCATTGTTCGAAAGCTTAGCAAACCTGACATTTTTTAACTTTTGCCTATAATCCACAATGACCTGAAATAGCTACTGCTATCGTCCTGACATTGATACTTGCGCTTTTACGTTGAAACTCAAAAACTGAAGTTGGATAGGTTCAAGAAAAAGTATTTGACCTAAAAAAATCCATTCAGAGGGAGTAGGTTTCATTATTATGGAAGCAAATAACTATCAAAAAGACAAGTATTCTTCATTGAAAATAAATCTGAAAAATTTTTATTTGAACGTCTAACGAACTTAGTTTGCAGCAGCATTTGCTGCACAAGCCACTAGTATGTTATATAAAACGCATAATATTCAATATACTGTCCACACCTGTGGAGTAACGGTCAGCGCGTCTGGCCGCGAAACCAGGTGGCCCGGGTTCGAATCCCGGTCGGAACAAGTTACCTGGTTGAGGTCTTTTCCGGGGTTTTCCCTCAACCCAATACCAGCAATTGCTGGGTAACTTTCAGTGCTGGACCTCGAACTCATTTTACCGGCATTATCACCATTTCATTCGGACACAAGGCCTAAATGACCTAGATGTTGATACAGAGTCGTAAAATAACCCAATAAAATAAAAAAATATTCAGTATACTTTCAGACCTAAATGGAAAAATAGAGCATCAAAAGTAAATAAACAGCTCAGAAGCGTGACAAACATGAGCATAATATTTTCATTTTTATAATGAACTAGCCGTACCCGTGCGCTCCGCTGCACTTGTTAGAAATAAATATAAAGTAATTACATAATTAAAATAGGACATCTGCCCCAGGGAACATTCGTGTTTGATAGAAGGATAAATAGTTTAATATGTTACTTAATTTAAATTGTATTTAAGTAATTAAAATGCGATCATTTTTGTCCAGAGACCACTCATTTGGTCCAATGATAATTCCTTTAACATATTTCTTATTTGTTATTACATGCAAATAATTAAAATATGATCATTTGGTTCAGAGAACATTCGTTTTTGATGCAACGATAATCCGTTTAACATTTTCCTAAATTTAATCTTGAATGCACCTTTAATAAATCACTCCAAATAATAGAGTGGATTGTGTACGAAGATAATTTCTCTGTGCGTAAAGATCTATTTCCATCTTACCTCATTCCTTATATGTAGCATTACATCCATCTAGAGAAACTACAAATTTCAGATAGTGAGGAATTATCCAAATTAGCTTCTGAGGTTACTTCATACAAACAGACAAATTTAATAATCTCTGTATATTAATATTGATAAACGTCAAGGCCGCCTTAAATAGACGGAGTCATTTGTTTTAATTTCATTATAGCCATCGATGTCGTTCCCGCAATAACTCCTTTGTGAAATATCGATTGAGATTTTTGCTCTATTAAATAACTTAAATAGTTATACAGTAAGTAATACAATCTCCTATGTGTAATTATATTTCTTTCTTTCTTTCGAAAATGTAAGAATTCACGATCTCCTATGTAACACTGCCATAGAATGAATAAATCTGTTTTTTCTTCCTACTGAAAAATTTTATATTTTGCACATAGGAATTACGGAACAACGACACTATAATCGGAGGCGGCGTAGAAAATGTATTGTATTGCTATTTTAAAACTCTTGTATATCCTTAAATATCAGTCCTATAAAAATTTTGTCTAGAATAAAACGTATCGGAAATAATGTTTAAAGAAACTTTTGTTATGTAACATTTATCACAAAATCAATAATAAGCGGGATATTTAGATTTATTTAATTCAGGCCCCCTTATACCCCCCTTTAAAATAAAGTATTTTGAATGCCATATAGCCTAAAATCTAAGTTACAACGAACTTAATTTATATTCCAATTTTCATCGAAATCCGTTCAACCATTATCGCGTGAAAAGGTAACAAAACTCCAGACAGACAGACATACTTAAATATAAGTCATATCAAAATTTTGCCTGGAATAAAACTTATCGGAAATAATTTTTAAAGAAACTTTTGTTATATAACATTTTTCACAAAATCAATAATAAGCGAGATATTTCGGTTTATTTAATTCAGGCCCCCTTATAACCCCCCTTTTAAATAAAGTATTTTGAATTCCATATAGCCTAAAATCTAAGTTACAACGAACTTAATTTATGCTCCAATTTTCATCGAAATCCGTTCAGCCATTATCGCGTGAAAAGGTAACAAACATCCAGACAGACAGACAGGCAGGCAGGCAGGCAGGCAGGCAGACAGACAGACAGACAGACAGACAGACAGACAGACATACAAACAAAAATGTCAAAAAAGCGATTTTCGGTTTCAGGATGATTAATTATACATGTTAACACCAATTACTTTTGGAAAATCGAAAATTACCAGAAAAATTTCGCTTACAGATTTATTATTAGTATAGATTAAATCTAAGAATTGTATGTGCTCTCAAAAGACTCGTACTTTTTTTCACAGATGAAGCATCTTTTTTCTCCTTTCCTTCTAAAACTGGGTAACTTGCTGAGTTGTGCAAAAATCTCATTTCATACCTTACCTTTCTATTCATTGCCAAGGACTCCAGCTTAAATCCAATGCTGATACTGTCAAAATGCTGTATTATATAGTTTTAGCTTCGCATTTTCATATGTTAATGAAGATTCAAAAATCGATTTAATGGTACAGTGACTTTGGAAGTTTTTTTTTTTTTTTTGTTTATACCTTTCCATTTTTATGTGAAATAATATTTGAAATTGTTGATTTGCTTCAAGGTAAGGCAATATAAACCTGAGTAATAACTGGTTCTTTAACCTCGAAAGCGATTAAGTTTTATTATTATTACTAGCCGTACCCGTGCGCTCCGCTGCACCTGTTAGAAATAAATATAAAGTAATTACATAATTAAAATAGGACGTTTGATCCAGGGAACATTGTTGTTTGATAGAAGGATAAATCGTTTAATATGTTACATAATTTAAATTGTATTTAAATAATTGAAATGCGATCATTTTGGTCCAGAGAGCACTCAGAAGTTACTATAATAACATTATAGCATTATGTCCATCTAGAGAAACTACACTTTCCAATGGTGAAATAATAATTAAATTTTACAAATTCGTTAATTTAGCTTTCGATATTACTTCATACAAACACAGAGACATTCTCTGTAGGCTATATTTCATAGCTTTGGATTGTTGTTCTCCAAGGTCCCTTATAGACGTAGTCATTTGTTTTCATTTCATTACGCCGTCTTAGATGGCATTGTATTTTAATTTTAAAACTCATTTATCGCATTAAATATCAGTCCTATCAAAATTTTGCAAAGAATAAAACTTATCGGAAATCATTTTAAAGAAACTTTTGTTATGTAACATATTTCACAAAAATCAATAATAAGCGAGATATTTCGATTTATTTAATTCAGGCCCCCTTATAACCTCCCTTTTAAATAACGTATTTTGAATGTCATATAGCCTAAAATTTAAGTTACAGTGAACTTGATTTATATTCCAATTTTAATATAAATCGGTTCAGCCATTATTGCGTGAAAAGGTAACAAACATCCAGACAGACAGACAGACAGACAGATAGACAGACAGACATACAAACAAAAATTTCAAAAAAGTGATTTTCGGTTTCAGGGTGGTTAATTAATTATATATGTTAGGACCAATTATTTTTGGAAAATCGAAAATTACCACACAGTACACGACCAACATCCACAGAAAACACTTCCACAACTACAATGTCAGACTTTCGATTCACACCATGTTAAATAAACTTCTACAACATCACTACTATTATTGAATAATTATCCTGTTAACATGAACAACAACAGAACATACGCCCATCATCTGATTAACTATAAACAGTTTAAACCCAACATATTGGCATAAACAATAACACCAAGATCTACAAAATATAGGCAGTTATAACAGGCCAGAATTTTATACTATGATATGGAAAAGTGAATACCTTGTAACAAAATATTGTAATTTGCAAATCCTCACATGCATAGTAAAGCATTAAATAGAGTTAGCTCATCATTTTTATACTTTATCTTACTTTTAGCCTCATATCATTACATCGTTCATATTATCGTTCACATGTGATGATTTGCAAAGAATATATCCATGATAATATAAGTATATTTTAATTGTTGACAGTTGGGGTATCCACAATTCAACATTATAAAACTAATTCATATAATTTTTAATAGGTTTTACCTTCATATGACAGTAAACATGTATTGTATGTGAATTGTGTAGATAACATTGAGAGTATTGATATTGTAAAATGACAGAGTGTATCTGATGATGTTGACATGGTCAACGAAAACGTTCATACATCACACAATTTATTATGTAAAGGTTAACACCTAACAAAATATATAAAGTAGTAAAGTCAACGACTGAAAAATTAAAAAATTAAATTTCTAACAGAAAAATTTCGGCTACAGATTTATTATTAGTATAGATTATTATTATTATTATTATTATTATTATTATTATTATTATTATTATTATTATTATCGTTATTATTTATAGTTCTTATTATCATCGTTATCATTATTATTTTATTATTATTATTATTATTATTATTATTATTATTATCATTATCATTATTATACTGTATATTTTACAGAACAACTCATATGTACATGAAGAAAATCCTTAGAGCTCTTCCCGTGGAAACCATTATTTTGCACAACTTTTAATAATAATGTCATTTTCTGAGTACTCCGTTTACCATCTTCCTGGAAAATGTCGAGTTTGATGGCTCGTTACGATCTCAATCTAGAGTTTTCTACAGTCTCTTCCGTAGTCTTCCGATCGACCTCCTGCCTCTTTCTATGTATACCACTGATCGAGGCAATCGTGTAGAATTAATTTGTTCTATGTAGTGTTTCAATGTTAATAGATGGGTATCGTATCCAGGTATTTTAAAAATATTTTCAGATTTTATATATGTTACTTCATTTCATTACTCTTCATTGTACTTTCATTTCATGTTTCTCCAAATTCAAATTGTACTTTTATTTTTAAATTTATCATTGTTCTGTATTCTCTCCGCAAATCATATTGTATTTTATTTTTAAGTTAACCTCTGCTTTGTATTCTGGATCCTAGTAGTCAGCCGTAGATGTCCCAAATTGTGGAATTAGTAGTCAGGAATGTGTAGATATTTTGTTCTCCTCCGAAACATGGAGTTGCTAAGTTTGAGCTCACGGTGGAATACCGGTACCCAAAAATCATCTTCTGAGCACAATTACCGCGAAGGCCTATAATGTCATATGAGGAGTAACTAATGAGGACATAAACTGTCCATCTCCGGTCAAAATTGAGTTTCGAGTGGTTTCCGATAGTTGACAGTGTTCTTTACACATCTGTGCAGTCATAATTCTCCAAATCGCAACCTGTTCCACCCATTTTTGCACAATTATACTAACATTCGTCTTTTAGTAGAGATTACGAATGTACGATTATTCTTCCTCAATGTTTTATTACTTCTTTTGAAGAAGCAGGCCTATATAAAAATTCCAAACAAATGAGTATGGTAATATGTTTACAAATTATGAAACATTGTCTGCCTCGTCAACTTCCAGGCATGACGTACCATCGTTTATTTAACCTGGGCCCTCCCAGTCCAAATCTATAGGCGAGATAATGCACTGCAGCAGGCCTTACTGACCTCCGCAGACAATATGTTACCGACCGTGAAACAGAAATTGCCTTAGTGCAGAGTCCAGATAGGCAACACAACAAAAATTAATCGTTAACATAACATAACATAACATAACATAACATAACATAACATAACATAACATAACATAACATAACATAACATAACATAACATAACATAACATAACATAACATAACATAACAGTTGGTAACAGCTGGCTAACTGGAAGGTAATCCCAGGTGGTGACAGGATTTTTCTCGTTGCCAAACTTTCAGAACAAGGTTCACTCACCTTCTATAAAATGAGTAGAAATTCAGAGCGTGGTGCCGACCACACCACCTCATTCTAGTGCCGAGGTCATAAAATAAGATGGTATGTTACGGGATACCTTTACCTTTACCTTTTAACATAACATAAAATGAGCAGAAATTCAAGTTTCCTTGTTAAAATAAGATTCCCAAAATTGCATGTCCATCGAATCGCATCAAATCATAAATAATTGTCCAAGTTAAATGGTGTTATAAATTCTATAATTTTGAATAAAATTGTTTATTGAGATATGTGGTTGTGTCACTTTCAGTCATATATTTAAAAAAGATTTTATTTATCTTCCTACTACAAATAGTTTGAAAAAGAAGCATTTTTGTCTCTTCTGAGAATTTTTTCTTATGTGACAATTTGCATTTTGATTAGTTCCTCCTCATATTGTCCAAAGTTATTTACGGAAAATTGATATTTCATGTCCACCATTCCCATTTGAACTGACTTGCAGATTCTATACATGAAAAGTACAAAGAAAAGACAATGAAAGTCACAATTCCCTTAAGGGTGATGTCATCTTCTAATTCAGTATATTACTGCAAAATTTATTGCTGTTCAGATGAAAAATAGGAAAGAATGACTGTATCCGTGGTGATAGTTCTTCTTTACTAGTTTTGACGAGGAAAACAGTAAAGTTTGTGGTAATATACTGAATTAGATGATGAAATGACCCTTATGAGAATTGTGACTTTGATTGTTTTCTCTATACTCTTAATATGGACAAATCCATCCGATAGCTCTAAACAGATAAAAACATGCCAAAAGTCACATTTCGGCATAAAGAATACAGAAAACATATTAACTGATACGTATTTTGTAACAATCAAGTTCTTTCTGTACATACTTTATATAATGAGAAATTAAGAAGGAATATCTATAGGAATGTATTATAAAAAATGTCTGTGCAGTATCAGAGATACACCGGTACGTAGAATACGTCACGAAGCTTCGGGAATTAAACTACATAATAATAGTAATAATAATGGCTCTAATTAACCTGGCAGAGCTAAAGCTATAGGGCCTTTTCTAACATTCAAGGAGGAGCTGTGTTGGTTTGTGTGTGCTATTTTTGTTTCGGTTTACAAATGGAGATAAGGGTGTATGATAATATGAGGATTGTTTGAGAAGTTCATAGCCTGACATAGACATTAAACTAAGATTATTCTGAAAACATATTTATCAACAGTAATCTCACTAGACGTTTTGATTTATCTGAGAAAATCAAAACTCGAGTGGATTTAATCTGAAATTACACGATTAGAAGAAAGTATATAAAGATTAGAAGTAACGAAGTATTTCGTGAATAAAATAAAATATTAATTGATTATCCCTAAAATACAACTGTCTTCAAATGTATTAATTGTAACATCTCAACATTACAAATATTACGCTAGATTCATTGCTAGATGGAAATAGATTAATATCCTTCTTGTCAATAAAGTTCTCGATCTTATTATTCACGATGGCAATGTTACTAAAAAGGCTTTGAAATTCAGTTTCATTTTTATTAAAATGCAACATTTTCTCTTAATTATCCGAATCCCATAATCAACGTCACTATCTGACAAATCATGATTTTCAATAAATCTTAATATTAAACAATCTATAGTAACTATCCATAATATCATTAATTAAATGAAGAATAAATTGTAAAACCTAATCTAATATACACAAGTGTTAGAAAAGTTTTAATTAACGACGATGACATAAAAATAAACATGAATAATTTTAAAAGGCTAATTATTGAATGTACAATTTTCAAATTTGAAGTGTGGTTGGTGGTTCAATTGATGTTATATTGGACGTGTGCATTTTTATAGAAAATGGAACTCGTTGATTTAGGCCTACATGGTGTATTCAACTTATTTCAAATTTCATGAATGGTGCTCTTCATTTATTTGTAAATCGTTTCAGAAGATGCATTAGGTATGATAAGATTTTGATTAATTCTTGTTCTTGAATGTCTTCAATGCGTAAATCATATTTGAAACTGCTGTGCATCTTGCATTCATTTTTAAAGTTGAAAGAAATGTTTAACCGTGTAGTTGTATCTTAATGTATTGATGATCATCAATTCAGCGCAGTTTCAAATGTTGGCGACAACAAAGAAACAAATGAACGACACGATAAAATTAAACAAATCTAGGGACTGCAAAAATTATGCGATAAGCAGCCATGATTGGTTGAAATACGTCCTTTCATACCGTTTTATTGGGCAAAATGGAATGACGTCATATAAACGAAATAGTCAACATAATCCCCCCAGAAATTCACAAACTTGGTCAACCGGTGCTGTAATGCTGCTATATCTTCTTTTTACAATATTCCTCAAAGCCTGCAAAAACAAAAGCCTTCTGCTACTGTGATTATCTCTTCATTTGACGAAAATTTCTTCCCAACCAAGAGAGGTTTGAGCTTTAAGAAAAGAAACGGGTGCGAGATCTGTTGAATAGGAAGAGTGCAATAACAATTCGAACCGTAGTTCGTGTAGTTTTGCAATAGCGATTGCAGACACGTGAGCACGTGAATTATCTTGATGAAACGACACTTTCTTCTTGGCCATTCATGAATTGAGATCTTTCAAACAGTAAAATTACTTATGTTTCTCCACGAGTTCATTTTTCGGAGAGATCTAGCTATAAGAACTGGACTAGTCCGTCGTTTGTGGTGGTATATTTGAATTTCCATAATCATTAGCTAATTATTTACTAAAATATCTTGAGTAAGACCTCCAAACGGTAAAAGTGTTTATTTTCCTCTGAGATTTGATTTTCCAGAAGGTGTAAGGTAAAAATGTACTGGACAATCAGAAAGTTTAAAGTTGAAGATCTTTGAATTATTCCTCAATGTGTGTCTTTGCTTCAGGAAACACCGACAATACATGACGTCGCCGAGCATCTTAATCACGGCTGCAGAGCTACCAGTGCAGAGACCCATGCCGAACACTCTGGCCGCTAGACGAGTGTGTCAGATTCTTGTACTCAATGCCTGGCGTCGTCGACGTCACGACGTCCTACAACTGACTGTAACATGTCAGCAATTGAGAACTCAGGTATAGTTACTTACTTACAAATGGCTTTTAAGGGATCCGGAGGTTCATTGCCGCCCTCACATAAGCCCGCCAGCGGTCCCTATCCTGTGCAAGATTAATCCAGTCTCTATCATCATACCCCACCTCCCTCAAATCCATTTTAATA
Organism: Periplaneta americana; assembly: GCA_025594305.2. Classification (NCBI taxonomy): domain Eukaryota; kingdom Metazoa; phylum Arthropoda; class Insecta; order Blattodea; family Blattidae; genus Periplaneta; species Periplaneta americana. The sequence continues at coordinate 182,192,495 of JAJSOF020000003.1, read as the reverse complement.
TTATCCTCCCATCTACGTCACGGCCTCCCTAAAGGTCTTTTTCCCTCCGGTCTCCCAACTAACACTCTATATGCATTTCTGGATTCGCCCATACGTGCTACATGCCCTGCCCATCTCAAACGTCTGGATTTAATGTTTCTAATTATGTCAGGTGAAGAATACAATGCGTGCAGAGTTCTGTGTTGTGTAACTTTCTCCATTCTCCTGTAACTTCATCCCGCTTAGCCCCAAATATTTTCCTAAGAACCTTATTCTCAAACACCCTTAACCTATGTTCCTCTCTCAGAGTGAGAGTCCAAGTTTCACAACCATACAGAAGAACCGGTAATATAACTGTTTTATAAATTCTAACTTTCAGATTTTTGGACAGCAGACTGGATGATAAGAGCTTCTCAACCGAATAATAACATGCATTTCCCATATTTATTCTGCATTTAATTTCCTCCAGAGTGTCATTTATATTTGTTACTGTTGCTCCAAGATATTTGAATTTTTCCACCTCTTCGAAGGATAAATCTCCAATTTTATATTTCCATTTCGTACAATATTCCCGTCACGAGACACAATCATATACTTTGTCTTTTCGGGATTTACTTCCAAACCTATCGCTTTACTTGCTTCAAGTAAAATTTCCGTGTTTTCCCTAATCGTTTGTGTATTTCCTCCTAACATATTCACGTCATCCGCATAGACAAGAAGCTGAGGTATAGTTACACAACATGCAAACATTACTGGACGCAACTCCCTACGGTAGCTGGATGGTCAGACCTCCGGTCTGTCACGCACACGGCCCGGGTTCGAGTCCTGTTCAGATCTGGGACATAGCGACAATTGTGGCGGACAGGATCACAGTTGGGGTTTTCTCGGGGTTCTGTCGTTCTTAAACCATTTCGTCATCATTCCATAGCATCCCACGATCGCCGGCTGGCGACGCACGGAGGAGGCTGGCCTAGGGACGAGAAGGTTGCCTACACGAAACCTGGGTACGCAGCGAACCTTAGTGTAGTCAGCCGGTGTGGGTTTGGGAATGCGTCTAGCTTGAGGGTTAGCGCAATTAAACGTAACAGGTCGCAGTGCTGGACCATAGTGCTCCCCTCCCGTAAATTCCAATTCCATTACTGATACGCAACTGGTATCTGTCTTACAGAAGAGGAAACTATAACTCGTAGGGTAAAATAGGGCCAATCAGAGTAGGTTGCTAACACTGAGTACGTTGTTGTAAAACATGTGAAGGTCTATCTATTACAGATATCTTTGTGCAAAATTTGAAGGAAGGTTTCGACTTAAATTAATTAATTCTTCTCTTGTTACTATAACAAATGTATCACTGTACGTACAAAATACCATCTTCTATAATATCTACATTTGTCCGCCGAGTTAGCTCTGTGGTAGCGTGTCTGCCTCCAGACTAGCCGGCCCGGGTTCGATTCCCGGCGGTGTCAGAAATTTTCATGTAAAATTTCTACCTCGGGCTAGGAGGCGGTACACAACTTCTAATCACTAGTGCACTAATATGCCTCTCCGAATTGCATATGAAGAGAAGGCATGTTGATAGTGATTCGTCCGTCGGATGGGGACGTTAAGCCTGGTGGCCCCGTTGGTGCTATTCGACAGGAGTAGGCTACGTGCCGTCACCGGGTTTCCCATTCTCCCTTCCCTTCCTTATCTTCATCGTCATTATCACTCATTCCATACACTACACTTACACATACGTTCACCTTAGTACACGACATAACTCTCCACGGATACAAATCATGTACAGTGTGACTTGCCGAAGTGTACAACTAGAAAATGGGTCACAGTTCTTCCATCTATCCGCAGTATGAGGAACCCGAATTACGCAAGTGAAGTGGGTGGGCATTGGATACACACACATAATATCTACATTTTCTTCAGATGCTTGCACAATACTTTCATCATTCTGTTTCGTCAAATTCTTGAAACTCATTCCTTCAGATTCACCAATGAGGGAATAAAAAGTAGGCTGTATTGGAGACAAAGCCGCGTGAATATGTCGCTAAAACAATTGAATACTGAAACGACAAAAAATTATGTTTAACTTTTAATTCGATTAAATTTGACGATTTTTCTGAACTAGAATATCCTATAGTTTATTAAAGTTGTCATTTACGATTTTTATATGCCATGTTTTGCAGCATATTAGACTACAGAGCACCAATAGTAAATATTCAGCTTTGTCACTGTTTTTCTGAAAACGACATTTTGTCATATTCAATGTTCCTTTTCTCAGGAACTAAAAGACCAATTTGATTAAAATTTTACGCAGATACTTATCGTACTGTATTACACAAAGTAACGAACAATCATACTGATACGTATTAAAACTCATTCCCGAGACTAAGAAGAAGACAGAAAGTAGGAAAAATTTTAGAATGCTGGGATTGCAGTGAAAGACATGTCCATGGTCAGAACACTCATATATGTATGTAAAACTCATTCATACAGAATGGTAAATATTCTGAAAACACATTCTTTTCGATTCGAAATGTTGAACATTGCAAATAATTTTTTTATACGATAGTAATGAAGATATGAGATTTTCTGTTGTTCAGATTGTAAAATATAGCTCCTAACATGTGCGAAATAATACTGACACTTCTGCCTACGATAGTTTTTGAGAACAGGTACATTAAAAATCAATGTTTTGAGTTAACGAAACAATATTACAAGACTCATGGCCGGTTTCACCAAGCTTCTTTAAATCAGCACAAACGACTTGTCAACAAATGGATCGTTTAATTTTAACGGGATCTTTAAAATATGACTGTTTCACCAAGACTAATCATATCTTTAAAATTAACAGGCGTTTACTAACGAGGGGATTTTGTACATGTATCTTGCATGTTTTGTTTTTCATACGACCATGGCTTCGAAATCGCGAATTTCATTGGTTATATATGATCATGGCTGACTTTGTTTGGTATGAGGAAATAATCATAAGCAAACGGGTAAGAGGCAGTAATTTTAAGAACATCTTCCTAAATACAGTATGTTGTCATACCGCAATTAAAAACAAAAATACAGATGCTTCCAAATGTAAATAGTAGGAATGTAAAGCAGTTAAATTGTAGCTTTCTAAAGGAAATCTAAAAAATTTAGCGGACTATAAGGTGACAGTTCAAACTGATGGCACAATTAATTATATACAAAGCATTCTAAGCAGTTATATTAGGCCTAAATTTAGGACAGAAATCGCTCTTCCATAAATTGCATACCAATTTTCACTGTATTTCATGCAGATTTAATTAATACTCTGTAACAATTTTGCTATGCTTGTTCAGGATTCAGGAATGTCATTAAATTGGATTTTAAAGGGTATCCATTTCTCCTAAAAGAAAATCTCTTGCACCCTTTTCATTTAAAAGGCATCCTCCTTTGGAATGTTGTGCTATCCGTAGTCGACCGTAACATTATCTTAAAAACCGAGAAGAATCTGTTGAAGTGGCGTTAAGTGGGTGATTCCTATCTGACGTATTCTAACCTATTACAACTAAACTAGCGCTGAGGTAGTTCTGCTGGTTTCAAAAAAGTGAAAATCGTTGAATTTATAAGTTGGTTTTTTTTGTGTGTGGTAATGCAGTTGATCGTAATATGCAAGGCACAAAAAAACCTAAACTAATCAAACGTAACCTGTCACAGATTAAATTTGAAGGTGTTTCTGAACCAGAATATACCTCAGCGCTAGTTTATTAAAGTTTGTATGCGGAGCTTTACATATTTTTATGCAATTGTTTGAATATTGAAGGAAAAACAGGATCTTCTATTGCAGAATCTTTTGGCTATATTACTGCCAGAATATACGATTGGGACATGTACTGTACACAATCTATGTTGTCTGTGACAACAGAAAATTTAGCTATAAGACTTATTAGGCTTATAGAAATAATGACTATTGTAATGTTGATGTACGTCTGATATTTTATTCACATATCTAGACAATACAGCTTTTGATACCCCGTTCATATCATCAATTATTATTTCAAAACTTCCCGCAACGTTATCTTAAAGCAAGAAGAATCTGTTGAAGAGGCGTTAAGTGGGTGATTTCTATCTGTCGTATTCTAACCTATACAGTGGTATTCAGTTTCTTCTAGAATCATTCTTACTACTTATTTCCTTAATGTGTAGCTTTCGTTTCTTTATCACTTAAATCTTCAAAATGATTATTCCGAGTGTTATTACAACATATAAGTTCGTCGTTATGTTTAAGCTCTAAATAAAGAACTTCATCACCGAATAATTACGTCCGCCATGTTGTTGACTTCTTAACGCATCGTCACTGTTTTAACGCGACGAATAGGTCCTAATAAATTAACGATGAATTTAAAGATGCGTTAGCAATAATGATACTTGGTGAAACACAAAAAATTACTAACGTGTCATTAAATTATTTAACGAGACGTTATAATGATAACGAAGGTTGGTGAAACCGGCCATCAATAATATAGAACAATTCATTCTATCGGAATGAAATTCATGTAGCATATCCAAGACACATCTATTTGGAAAATTTGGTCATTATTGGTTGAGTAGTTTCCAAGATAAGAACATTTAAACGGCAACCTGTTAGTTTTGATCACTTCAGTCTTCAACCTTCCCTCAAGGTAAAGTCAGATGTAACAATCAACATTTATTCTTTCCAGATACCGTAAAAACCAGGTATATCTTCGCGTTGTTGGGATTCTCGGCACCAGCCGTCTTGTATTCATTAAGAATAAACATGTCGATTGCTATAGTAACCGTCGTGCTCCATCGTTTGCTACCCATTGCTTATACACCCGCTTCCATTTGCGTTGCATATGTTTCAACATTGTAAATTTTCTAGATTCACTCAAATGCACTCGAAAATTTTTCAATTTAACTTGTCGACTGCTGATTTTTATTCAATTAAAATTGTAGCATTGTTCGTTGCAAATTGTTTGACATCACTGCGAACGTTCTATCGATTCGCATTCTCGAGTTGTTTTGCCTCGGCTGCCGCACGACCTGCCAATTTCTGCCTCAAATTCCACCTTCCCGTATATCGCTGGTTGAAGTTACCCGCTCCAACTCAAGGCCACGTTAGATACATTGATGCTTCGTATGTCGATCGTCGTTTGCGTCATTGGAATACGTCGTGTAGTTTCGAAATTATAGGTGTGATAAAATTCGTCTGAAAATGTGTCAATCGACTTTATGAGATTGAACCCTAGTACTGGACCGAAATTAATTAATTAATTATTTATTTAACTATCCATCCATTTATTTATTTTTTACTTAATTCTTTATTTATTTATTTATTTATTTTTATTTATTTATTTATTTTTACTTACTTCTTTATTTATTCATTTATTTATTGATTTATTTATTTTTTATTTATTTATTGATTCATTTATTTTTACTTATTTATTGATTTATTTAATTTTACTTATTTATTGATTTATTTATTTTTTTACTTATTCATTGATTTGTTTGTTTTTACTTATTTATTGATTTATTTATTTTTCACTTATTTATTGATTTATTTATTTTTACTTATTATTGATTTATTTATTTTTACTTATTTATTTACTTATTTTTACGTATTTATTTATTTATTTATTTTTTACTTATTTATTTATTTATTTTTACTTATTTATTTATTTATTTATTTTTTGCTTATTTATTTATTTTTACTTATTTATTTATTTATTTTTATTTTTACTTATTTATTTATTTATTCATTTATTTTTATTCATTCATTTATTTATTTATTTATTTATTTATTTATTTATTTATTTATTTATTTATTTATTTATTTATGTAATTTGGCGGAGTTAATGCCATCAGACCTTCTCTACCAAACGACCAGAAATTAAATAAATAAAAAAAAAGACACTCGGACTTCTTGTGAAAGAAGATACGAAATCGGACTACTATTGGGTAGCACTCTGATTTTTGGCAGATTTCGTGTTTGTTTTAATAATCTATTTTAACTGAGCAAAATTTTATCGTGATATGTATACAATAATCTTACGTTAAGAACCCAGGAAAAAACGAACAGATTAGGCGAGGACGACCTTGAGGATAGAATCTTTAAGCAGTTCCTAAACGCTGTAGATATCAAATCTAACTACATGTTTGAAAAGCAAAGATCCTTCTTCATATCACGAGATTTGTGTCAGGGCTCTCAAACGCGAGATAACACCACGAGTATGTCCGCAGCAGTTGTGTATCACTCCAAACGCCGGTCCAACCGGCAACTTCTCCAGCGTGCGAGTGAGGCAGGCGGTCTAAATCACAGCTTTGCTTGAGCAACTTTCTTACTTCCAATTTGCCTTACGTTAAAATTAATCAAGTTTTACTTCTCAATGATGTCACCTCCGATAAAGTAATAGTTACCATGGTTACCATCCTTAATAATGGATTCAAACTCGGCAAAGGTCAATGGATTTTTTAGAGTGACTATTACACTTTTATTGTCCGACCATCGGATCTGTGCCCCCCGTAAGATATGCGAACTGAACCTTAATTCCTTTTCAGCCTCGGCAATTCATTTCTCCCCCTGTATTCCTATTTCTCTCTTTCTCTCTCCCACTACTCACAATTTTGAGCCTTCTTGCGGGACAGTTTATTTGCACTTGCAGTCCAGTGTTGTCAACTCAACATGAATACTGTAGTACGGAGTGGTAAAAGTAAATGTATCCCCATAACATGCCATGAAGGCACTTGGGGGGCATGGAGGTAGAGCCCCATGAGGTGGTGTGGTCGGCACCACGCTCTGGTCGCCTTTTACCCCCGGGAAAGAACCGGTACTCAATTTTATAGGAGGCTGAGTGAACCTCGGGGCCTTTCTGAAAGTTTGGCAACGAGAAAAAATCCTGTCGCCACCTGAGATCGAACCCCGGATCTTCCAGTCCGTAGCCAGCTGCTCTACCAACTGAGCTACCCGGCCGCCAGTACGTAGTGGTGAAAGAATTATTATTAAGCAAGTAATAGCATTTTGCATAAGTCAATCAGCGTCATTAGACCTACTTAAATTAAATTATGGATAAGTAATAATTAACCTTACAGTATTATAAGCAATATTCAAGAGACATGATACTATTTGACGAAAGTTTGGCAATATCCCTATTCGGCAAGGTTCGTGGCCTGCTGTTTGACGTAGTGGGAGAGAAACGGGTGGAATGGGGTGAGTAGAGGCGTCAACTTTTCCAAGAACGACGACAGCGCTGAAGGGGCATAGATTCGATGGTCCGACAATACTACGTCACACTACTTTTGACCAATAAAACGGTACGAAAGGACGTCTTTCAACCAATCATGGCTGCTTATCGCACAATTTTATTGCGTCCCTAGCATTTGTTTAATTTTATCGCGTCCCTAGCATTTGTTTATTTTTATCACTACCCTAGCATTTGTTTCTTCGTTTGCCAATATTTCAAACTGCATTGGTCTGGACGTCAAAAAAAAAAAAAAACAGAAAATTACAAACCACTCCAGTCGATGCACAGCACTTTCAAATATGACTCGCATTGGCATTCAATAACAAGACTTAATAAAGATCACTGGTCATATATGAATAGCACCATTCGGAAATCCTGAATAAGTTGAGGGATATACCATGTACATCAACGAGTTCACTTCTTTTACACGTCCAATATAATATCAACTGAACCACCAACCACTAAAACATTCAAATTTGAAAATTGTACTTTCAATAATTGTTCCTTTTAAAATTATTCATGTTTATTTTTTATTTCATCATCGTTAATTAAAACGTTGTTTATTTCATCATCCCTAATTAAAACTTTTCTAACACTTGTTTATATTATTTAGGTTATGTTTGTTATAGCTTCTGCTATATGAAATTATGGATAGTCACGTATCAGAGATTGTTTAATACTAAGATTTATTGAAAAACATTTGTCAAGTGACGTTGATTACTGGGATCCGGATAATTGAAGTGGAATGCAAAGCTTTGAATAAAAATGAAACTGAATCAACAAAGCCTTCTTGACTAGTAACCGTCCACAGAGTTCAATGAAGATTCCATAGTTGGCACAACTGATAACTAGAAAACATAATCATAAAACACTACTGCCATCTAGCGTAATGTTGAGATGGTACAATAATATATTTGAAGACAGTTGTATTTTCGTAAGCCAATTAATATTGTGAATTTTATTAGTAACAACAATGTAATTTATTCTCACAACAATAATTCCTTTCTACAATTCACCTTAAACGCTCTCGTCAACAATTGTCTCCACTCAACACCGTATTCGTTATAGCACTCCACCGACGACAATGAAATTTACTTGGACTATATAACTTTAATCTTAACTAATCAAAGTATTTACAAATCAGAACTACCAGTTCTCAGTTCACAGTTCTTCTATCTCAGTCAAAATCTCGAACCACAGACCTTCAGAGACAGTTCACTGTACTCGAACTCAGGTCCCTCCAACTGCGGTCCACTGCACTCTAACTCAGGTCCCTCCAACTGCGGTCCACTGCACTCGAACTCAGGCCTTCGGATGCTGACGCAGATGCGGACGCACACTCGAGTCGAACTCCGGCTGGCTTGCTTGATGGCTTTCTCACTGACTGAATAACTGAAAACTCTGCTCGAGTTCGCTGGCGCTTCTTCTTTTATAGCAAAATCATAGTTGCGAGAATTTTCTACAGGTGTGTAGAGAATTATCTCGATATCTCCACATCGACAGACTTCTGGAATAGTCGGGAAGGTCGTTCCACATTCACTGCGTTGAGTAGCAGCTGCGCTTTCATCCCCTCGCGTGTAAAGCCCGCGCGATATGCTCTCTCGCGGGACGCTGGTCGTGAGTTCGAATCTCACGTCGCTGTCAAATATTTTATTGTATCGGAGTACTTTGAAATCTTTATATACTTTCTTCTAATCGTGTAATAGTCAATTAAATCCCACTCGAGTTTTGATTTTCTCTAGATAAATCAAAACCTCTAGTGAGATTACTGTTCATAAAATACTTAGGACGCTTTCATCTCAAAGGAAGTGAAACTAGGACACCAATGAATAACATTTACGGCATATAAAAGAATAATATCCTTGAATGAGGAGAAATTCACAGCCTTTTCCCCCAGTTAAAATTTCAGCAAGTCATTATCGTCACCTGTTGTCTTTCCTTCTTATACACTGCTCCGCCGATTTAGTAGAATGCGTTTGAGTCTAAAGAAAGCAGCAAAATAGTACAACGTGGTTTGCTGTTGTGACGAGAATCCAAGCCCCGCTTTTCCTTCACCCTGTTAACAATGTCAAAGAAGTGCTTATACAAATTTTGGCCACTCGACCGCAATTACGAGGCCGTAAAAAATAAGTTCGCCAGGGGCGTTAACAGAAAGAAAACACAATTTCATTTGAAAGATTTATTGGAACAGACACAACAATTGTTGAGCTATTTTTCAACATATTTTCCACCGGAATTGAGACATTTATCATATAATGGAGGTGCAGACGGCTGTAAAATGCTGGTTTCGATGCCAGGCGGCTGACTTCTACGACACAGAGATACAAAAATTGATCCCATGGTATGACAAATGTCCCAATTCCAGTGGGGGATATGTTCACATATAGCGCAACAATTGCTGTATCTGTTTCAATAAATCTTTCTATTCGATTGTGCTTTTTCCTGTAAACGGCCCCAGAGAAAATCACTTTCTGGACGGCCGTGTGACCAAAATTTGTATAAGCACTTCTTTTGACATTATTAACATAGTGGAAGAAAAAAATGACTTTTTTATCTGCCCCCATCAGAAAATCCCAATTAGCCTTTGCCTATGCATATAATGTGATCAAAAACAATTTATTTTATCATAAATGGAAACTGATGGTTCTTGTTCCTAAATTTTATGTACATCTTTGATAAAATATTTTATACTGTGCAATGTACTCCAAATCCAGACCTTTTATCACAGATTTTTGCCTATTATATGCTTTGTCAAATAACTCCGAATGTAATATCAACCTAACAATATTGACAGTATTGCCTCTTGGATAAACTGGGATGTGATTTTTGCTTTCTAACACGATCTTCCATTGTTCACATTTTTCTTAACATTCTTGATTTCAAAATAAATTTATTCTGTAGTTTATAGTCTACGTATTTCAGATATACGTGATATATATGGAATGGGATTTTGGCTGAACAGTTTTGTTTTATACTTGTTTCCCACTATTAGAAAATTGCTACTTAATTTTCTGCAACGTCAAAGTGAGATAATATCCACTGGAACTGTGTATCTTTTCTAAGTCATTGTAATAATTTTAAATAACTGCGAATTTCATATATTCTATTACTAGTCGGATAAATTAATGATAGCGCTTGAAGTGATGATTTAGAGTCAATATTATTGCTCAGGAAAAAAAAAATGTGTGTGATTCAAGATTTGTTTAAATGAAGTGTTTATTATGTCCAGTTCTACATCGCAGTGAGTTACCAGTGTGTACACAAGATATAATTGCTCAACATTAAACCCTGATAATGTGGTTCCAATTATTTATCCAAATTCAGAAGACTCTTCAGACAACTTCTATGTAAAAAATTGGACTTTCCGGATTCATATTCATTTTATCTCTTATCTTCTGTCATTAGGTACAGACTTTATTTATATTTTATTAATTTTGCAAAATACCTAATTTCCCAATCAGAAAAAATATAGTACAAAAATAGCAAGAACCATCTAAGAGATATCATATTGTCGTCTGATAACGAGCTGAGTACTAAGTTGCTCTGCGGCTGTTACAAGTGTCCGTTCTTATCGTAAAGATTGAAGGATGATTGTTCAATTACACATGAAACTTGGATTAAACTTTGAACAATGTATTGCTCTTACGTCTATGATGAAGAGCAGGGAAATCCATTCTTTTAACGAATGCGTAACTAATAAATCCATTACAATATTTTCACGACTAGACTATATGCATAAGAAGTTTCATGTTTACACGTAGATGTTTGTTAGAAAGGCTTGTATTGCTTTCGAGGAATTGAAACTGGTTATAGATAAAATGTTCAAGGCACTTGTTTATCATTCGAAATTAAACAGCAGTGAATGTCTAAATGTGTGTCAGACGAGTGCGAGGGAGTAAGAAATGTCATACAGTATAATACGAATGTAAATCATAAGAAGGAAACATTCTGCCTATTTACTTCTAAAGAAAATAAAATATGTAAGAATTATTATTAAATTTACAAAAAAAGCCAATATATTGAACGTGATATCCCTGAAATAATTGAAGCGCCCTTAAACAAGCTTTATGTGGGTGGTTAAATGATGTAGTTTACATTTTAGATATGCCTCCTACAGCCCCAACTTGGTCGGTAATCCCTAGATTTTATTTAGAGTGTAGCCTAATCACAGTCTAGTACAGACAGTCACGAAGCTCAATACGTAGGGAATATGCATCCAATGACAGTTGAACTTTAGTTGCTAGCCACTAGGGTCGCTACTACCGCACAGTCTATTGTTCCTAGTACTCTCAGTTGCTAACCGCTTTGAGCACTGTAACGAGAGAAATGCAAAAAATCACCTCAATCTTCGTGACTATATGTACTAGACTGTGGTGAATACAATCTATATCTATACGTGTAGGTTACAGGAAAAAATAAACTGTCCTAATAGAGCTAACCAGACATAGAGATAAAATGCCCAGAAACTGGCAAAATATATATACAAAATCGTAAAAATGGCAGTTTTAGTCTGGTATCTTCCACGAATATCATTTTATTTTTACATAATTCTCACATCTATGACAGTCTGCGTTCAAAGTTTCATCTTCCATATCAAGTGATATAGGTACTTGCTGCAATTTTTTTACTGACTGTTTTTAATGTGCTGTAACGAAATTCAGAGCTTCAAATACTGAATGTTTTAAAACTCAGGAAATTACATTATTGCTGATGCGAAAAACACATACAATATATTACAATTATTGTACTAGGAACAACAAGTTTTGATGGAGAAATCATTGCAATAAGTGAAAGTATCAGGAATCTTCTATTCCACGTCAATAAATTTAAGAATGCAGTTATATTGTCAGACTCCAAAGCAGCTATTCTATCAATAGTGTCTAAACACACACCTTCATCTCAAACAGCAGAAATAACTAAAATGTTCTCTCAATTAATATCTCTCAATAAAAGAATTGTATTCCAATGGATACCATCCCATTGTGGAATCCTGGGAAACGAGAATGCGGATGCTTTAGCAAAGAAGGGCTGCACTGCTACTTACAGACCTGTTACTAAATCTACGTATTACTCTGTGAAAATATTTATTAAATCTACATACTTAGACTTCAATAAACAAAATTTGATAAGACAATCGCAAGGGAAAAAATGGAACTCTCTGCATCATAATCCACAGTTAATTCCCGATTTACCACGAAAATCGTCTGTAGCTGCATTTAGACTAGCAACAGACCATGATTGTTTGGCCAAACACCTGCATAGAATTGGAATATATCAGTCCCCCAACTGCCCGTTGTGCAACTCAAACCAAGAAATGGATTCGGAACACCTCAAAATCTGTGCTTCAGTGGCTGGCCATGATAGTATCTTTGAAACATATTGGAGTGCAAGAGGTCAAATGACTTTATTGTCAAACGCCTGGCATTAGAAAACAACAACATATATTACATTTATTATTGATAAGAATGTCCCTAAGTTATGCTTCCTGGTGACATTTAATAGAGATTGGCTCGCAAACAACGTTAGGATATCCTTCATCAAGTCTTTTTGCCAGTTACCATCATTTGGTTCTGTAACTGTACAGAGGATCTATGTATGTTGAATCCAGTATGTATCTACACCGGTGGGTCAGGAGAAAGAAGCAGCTGAAGTTTTCGGGTGGAGAAACGTAAATCTATAATCCTGATGTCATGCGACTTTTCCACTTTTCAAGCACCGTACCAAAACACCATTTGCTGTCATACACATATGCTACATTATGTTTTCTCCTTTATATCTTCAACTGACATTAGAACAGGCTGAATATACAGGGATTTCTTTTCAAAACTTCCCAGTCTAAATAATTAATTATTTAATTTGAATTCAATTTAAACAAAAATCACGTCAATTTAAATATTGAGGGGGAAGTCTGCAACCAGGCTTAATTGGTTTTTAGATTTCACCCCCACCCCAGCCTCCACCACTTTGAAATTTCAAATGAACCCCTATATTTTTTATATTTAAATATGAAAGAGCATTCAATTATTTATACACCTCATTCATTTGTTTTCGTATCTTTTGTTTTCTATCGTCGCCTGCTTTCTATCGTACTAGTGGCTTGTGCAGCAAATGCTGCAAACTAAGTTCATTAGACGTTCAAATAAACATTTTTTCAGATTTATTTTCAATGAAGAATACCAGACATTCTGAAAGTTATTTGTTTCCATAATAATGAAAGATACTCTCTCTCGAGCCAATACTGAAGAGAACCATGCATATAAATATCTACACCACACCGCCATTAAATATATGAAAAAGACCCAATCCCACTTGATTAATAACTATAAAAATATTTGATTTTTAATAATATTATTATCTTACGTAAGTTTTATAGCTTTTAGTAACATAAACTATATAGCCGCCACTCAGTAAAATATAGAAATCAAAATCTAATTTAAGTTATTCTCTACATCTACTTATATAGCCCCAAAACGTTTCACTTTCATATCATCAATATAGCACTAATATGTATAATTAATGAAAAATAGTCACATCATGGCATTAACTACAATAATATTTCATTTCTAATGGTAATAATGTCATCAAACCACCTCAAGTTTTGTAGTTTTTAATATCCAATACACAGCTGTACCCAGAAAATTACACACCACAGAATCGAATCTATAAATTGTTTTTAGTAAGTTAAGTTTTTAATAACCAATTTAATTTGAGCTCTAAATATGTCAGCATTCTTGCAGATCGTGGCCTTCGTGTAATATTGTTTACTGTAGTTTGTGTTTTGTTTTATTCTGAAATGCAATTAGCTAGTTCTCAAAACTGACGACAGATGGATTTTGGAAAATAGGAAAATTATGTTGAAAAATTAACATTTCACTGAAAACTACTATTTTTCTGAAAAACTTCGAGTTCCAAGCTTCAAAATGAGGGGTCATTTATTAAAATCCGTTCAGCCGTTTTCCCGTAATTTCCAGTACCAGTTCAAATTATATAATATATATAGATACGTCAATTTGACGTCTTATGTTTTATTTTATAAATCATCTAGCGAACCTTTCAGCTCTTTACACGAGCCCACAGGGGATCGCGATCCACACATTGGGAACCACTAATCATAGTGTTTCTAGGAAAATTAACCGTATTTGATTTTTGTTGGAAAAAATAATGCTTTCCTGGAATACACTACAAAACCAGTAGTTTTACCGGCTTGGCTAACTCGGACCCAGAAACAGATGGAATACCTCAAAAATAAACACAGAAAATTGAAATTACTAACATTCAATTATACGACTCCATATGTTGCAGGTAGATAATCTTAACATCCAGACCGTTGTGCTAAGGACGCTTCTGGAATACGAGAAAGGAAGGGTCTCAAATATCAACAGCAATATGCAGAAGATGGCGGCTCGGGTGGAAGAGGTCCATCGAGAAAAGGACACACTGAAAACGGTAAGGGCTGGCATTGTGTAACAACATTTTGCAAAAATAATCAATTCATTTTCTTTCTGATTAAGCAACTCATACTAGAAGTTTGAAAATTCAAACCTGATCAAGAATTATTATTAATTTCAATATTAATTAAATAATAATTAAATGGAATCCTTCGGAAGAGAAGTAAAGGCCTGGGATTTTATGTTGTGAGTTTACGGAAAATAAATAAAATTAATAATTCTACCTCTACTATATTCTAAATAAAATAAAGTTATATTTTCGCACTTCCTTACTTACTTACTTACAAATGGCTTTTAAGGAACCCGAAGGTTCATTGCCGCCCTCACATAAGCCCGCCATCGGTCCCTATCCTGTGCAAGATTAATCCAGTCTCTATCATCACACCCCACCTCCCTCAAATCCATTTTAATATTATCCTCCCATCTACGTCTCGGCCAGTTTCGCACTTCCTCGCCTAATAAAATTATCTGGTTTGTGGATATATATAGACTGGAAGGCGAATGAATAAGGCCCTTCGGGGATGTAAATCAGGGAAGCGAGTTAAACATTAAAATATAATATCATCGTGATATTTAGATGAATTTTGGGTGCGTATTTCATGAAAACGAGAGACATTGAAGAGATGATGTTGCGGGAATTTGTAGCGGAAATAATAACAAATATGTCCTTTATCGGTTTGTTGCGTAACATTAGGCCTAACGGTTTGGCCGTAATTTCATTGAAGATCGGTAACAAAGTATGTGATAGGAAGACCTGGCAACCTTGCATTTAGTGACGCTAGAAGCAAGTCGGAAGGAAGACTAGAGAGGGAAGAAGGAAATGTACAGGTACAATATCTCTCTGTAACGCGTCAGGTTGCTGAATCTTCGCTATTTCTGGCCAAATAAAATCCTCTGGCTCATAAAAGAATGAACTTCATTTCTAAAAAGCTAATCTCAATTTCGGAAAATTCAATATCGGAAATTGTATTGTATTGTGTTGTATTTATTAACATTCCATGGCATTCATAAATTGCTTCACAGCTAGAATATGGAACAAGTCAAAAAACTTAATATTATTATAAGATCTTAATTTATAGTCACAGTCTAGATGAAATATATACAGACGAGATTTACAATGTAGTCTACTAGTACAACACAAAGTTTTAGTATCAATTTCATGAAGCGTTATTGAATGTCATGAATTCACCTACAGAATATAAGGCGCGAGAAATTAGGTACTTCTTTAATTTGGCCCTAAATAATTTTATGTTTTGAGTTTCATTTTTTATATCGATAGGGAGCCTATTAAAATTTTTACTGCCATATTACGCACTGCTTTTTGATAGCACGATAGACTTGTCGATGGAGTATGAAAGTCATTTTTTGACGTGTATTTATGCTATGAACTGTTGAATTAGTTACAAAGTTTTCACGATTACATACGAGGAAGATTATTAATGAAAAGATATACTGACAAGTCATGGGCATTATTTGTAGTTTTTTGAAAATAATCCTACACGATTCCCTAGATTTGGCACCTACTATTATTCTAATTACTCTTTTTTGTAGTAGAAATATATTGTTACTATCTGTGGAATTTCTCCAGAATATTATTCCAAAACTCATTACCGAATGGAAGTATGCAAAGTATATTGTTTTTAAGGTATTGATATTTACTATCTTTTGCATAGATCTAATAGCAAAACAAGCTGAATTTAGTTTGGGGGTAATTTCTTTAATACGATTTTTCCAATTTAACACATTATCGATTTTTAAGCCAATGATACAAAACTCAGGAAAGAATGAAGTCAATTTACTATTTGAAGTTTTTTTTCATTTTGTCATCTAATGAGCAACAATGTGTGTATGTATGTATGTGTGTGTGTGTGTGTGTGTATATATATATATATATATATATATATATATATATATATATTGCACACATTTTATATTCCTGCGCTCGCGGATGTAGAGGGGTCGCGATAGTATACTCTATAGCCTATATATAAATATAGCGTTGGCTTACTTTTAAGACCTCGTAACTGCATTTGCGAATATTGTAAAAGAGAACAAAAAACTTCATTTTATTTTTATACCCCAGCTAACAACTCTTATGTAGCTACGCTAATATAACCTCGGCAGTTGCAAGCGTTGTTAAATAAACCACAATTTAAAATTTAAAATTTAAAATTTTTACATATACAGTATATACACATGTGTACTGTATATGTAATTTTATTCTATTACTAGCCGTACCCGTGCGCTCCGCTGCACCCGTTAGAAATAAATATAAAGTAATTATATAATTAAAATAGGACATTTGATCCAGGCAACATTCGTGTTTGATAGAAGGATAAATCGTTTATTGTGTTACTTAATTTAAGTTGAATTAAAAAATTAAAATGCGATCATTTTGATCCAGAGACCACTCATTTGGTCATAAAAATTAGTTTAGGAAATACAGGAAACGAATATACAGAATAGCCTATCACGTTTTCTGTGCATAAGAATCTATTTTAATCTTACCTGTCCTCGATTCACTCAGAAGTTACTGTGATAACATTATAGCATTATGTCCATCTAGAGAAACTACACTTTTCAATGGTAAATTAATAATTAATTATACAAATCGGTTAATTTAGCTTCCGATATTACTTCTTAGAAACGCAGAAACATTATCTGTAGGCTATCTTTCATAGCGTTCGATTGTTGCTGTCCAAGGCCCCTTATAGACGAAGTCATTCGTTTTTTAATTCATTACACGGCCTTAGATGGCAGTTATTTTAATTTTAAAACTCATTTATCTCATTAAATATAAGTCCTATAAAATTTTTTCAAGGAATAAACCTTATCGCAAATTATGTTTAAAGAAACTTTTGTTATGTAATATTTTTCACAAAAATCAATAATAAGCGAGATATTTCGATTTATTTAATTCAGGCCCCCTTATAACACCCCTTTTAAATAATGTATTTTGAATGACATATAGCCTAAAATTTAAGTTAAAACGAACTTAATTTATATTCAAATTTTCATCGAAATCCGTTCAGCCATTATCGCGTGAAAAGATAACAAACCTACAGACAGACAGACAGACAGACATACAAACAAAAATTTCAAAAAAGCGATTTTCGGTTTCAGGGTGGTTAATTATATATGTTAGGACCAATTATTTTTGGAAAATCGAAAATTACCAGAAAAATTTCGGCTACAGATTTATTATTAGTATAGATTTCATAAAATTGATTCTTCATTTATTGTCTCGCGAGAATAAATATTGTAGCTACATAGCCATTCAGTTAAACTTATTTTAAGTTGGAGAATTAATAACTCCCCTTAGCTTAAGAAGTATTTAATTCTTGAAAAAGAAACTCTTAAAATCTTATCATTTTATAAATTTATTTTAAAATAAAATTGCAACAGTAGAAGACCTACTCTGATATTAAACGAAGTAGAATAATTTATATGTTATTGTTTTACTATCTCTCGCCTACAAATTACATTCCTAGCAGCAGTTTTTTTAATATTATCTTACGTTTTAAATAGTTATCTTTGTTTCAAGCAAAAACAAACAGGAGTCAAGCCCATAACTATCACTCTACGGCTTGATAACAGAAATTTTTCTGCTTCAGGAATTGCGTCATACTACTATGCGAAGTAGCTATATTAAATTACTTCATTTTTATTGCAATCAGAGAAATAAAATATCTATATCATGAAAGACTTAGGTTACATTAATACAAAATTACAAATTATAATATTATAAATAAATATACATTTCTTACAATGTGGTACTGCAGATATAATATTGTATGTTAAATGACTCTTATCATTAGCGTTTAATGTCTTTGTTTTAAATATTTATTATCTAAAATATCACAGCATCTCCCTTTTCCAATTCATCCAAGCATTATAATAATTATATAAGCTTAATATCAGGATTATGTTCAACGTATCTTCACCAAAATTGAAAGGTTCAGAGCCATAGTGGGCCAAGCGCCATTTATTAAAAACGGAGAAAGCAAGGGTTAAAGTTAAGTGAATACCATAGTTTAATGAAGTTTGACATATCATTTAGTTTGAATGTGTATACTTTATATTACTTGTTATATGTTTCCATTGAATTATGGTAATAACTTAATTTTAACCCTTGTTTTCTACGGTTTTAGTAAATGGCGCTTGGGCCACTATGGTTCTGAACCATTCAATTATGATTAGGTCATATTTATAATAATAATAATAATAATAATAATAATAATAATAATAATAATAATAATAATAATAATAATAATAATAATAACAACAACACTGTTCTACAAGGGTCATTTTTCTAATATGAAAATATGTGTTTCCAAAGGATTTTCATATGGCAAATTCAAATCTGAAAACAGAAATTCGCTATCAGGCACAGTTTTTTTAGTTATACGATAATATACGTCTCATTTAACTAACTTGAGTTTAACCTGGAATTCTTGTTAGAGGAAGTGAGTATTGTTTGTTTACATGAAATATTGTGTCTGCATATGCACAATTCAACTCATGATGACATTCTGCAATGATGTTTGTGACCTAATGAATACTTTGAACTTCAAATACGAGCCACAGGAGTGGAGACTTTTTTATAGATGCCTCAAAATACAGTCTAAAGGGAATTCTCCTCCACAATGGGAACATAATGCCTTCTGTCCCAGTTGCCTATGCAAGTATGACTAAAGAGTCATGTGATATTTAAAATATATATATGCTGAGACTAATCAAATATAATGAGCACAAGTGGAAAATATGTGGTGATTTGAAAATAGTTGCCATGATATTAGGTATGCAACAAGGCTACACCAAATATGGATGTTTTCTGTGTGAGTAGGATAGTCGCGATAGGAATTCCCATTATAAAAGAAAGATTTGGCCTGAACGTAAGTGGAAAGTTGGAGGAAAATATACTGAATGAGAAATTGGTAGCCAGTGAAGATGTTCTGCTGCCCCCTCTTCACATCAAGCTAGGCCTTATTAAACAATTTGTTAAGGCCATGAACACATCTGAAAGAGGGTTTATGTACCTTTCAAAAAAGTTTCCTCCTCTTTCTGCAGCAAAAATAAAAGAGGGCGTGTTTGTGGGTCCCAAAATTAGAAAACTTCATAAGGACTCAGATTTTGAACAATGCCTTGCACCAAAAGAAATGAGAGCATGGTCTTGTTTCATGAATGTAACGCAAAATTTTCTGGGAAGAAAAAGAGCTAACGACTTCGAACAACTGGTTCAACAAATGATAAATGCATATAGGAATCTAGGATGTCACATGTCTTTAAAAGTGCATTTCTTAGATTCACATTACATTATTTTCCTGAGAGCTGCAGTGGTGTCTCCGACGAATATGGTGAAAGGTTCCATAAAGATATAATGTCCATGGAAAAGCGGTATGAAGGGAAATGGATGCCTGCGATGCTTGCTGACTACTGCTGGAACATAATTAGAGACTGCAAAATTGAACACAAGAGAAAAAGATAAGACTTTTAAATTCTTTAGAAAAACTGTATTTTGTTCATATTTTCTAATCTTAAATAAGTTTTTCCATATAATATAATTATTATATTAAGGCTTGTATATATTTTTTGTTTTACAGTGTATAAAATGTTTGTAAATAATTTTGTAAGTGACTAAAATATTAATATTTACATGTTTTACCTACATAAATACATAGTGTGGAAACGAAAAATATTGAAAAAAATGAAATTGCATATAACTTGAAAACTATGCGTGACACAGAGAAACTAATTACAGATTTGAATTCAGGAGGTAAATTTCCATGTTAATCAAAAATGTTATACCCAGAAACATGAATTTAATTTTTTTTTGTAGAACAGTGTAATTCACAGAGTGGTTTTATCCTACTTAATAATTTTATCTAATGCTTTAATTTAGAACAGTATTCTCTAAAAAAACATACCAAGTTGTCTTAAACAAAATAAAATTTAATTTTGAAATTTAAATTAAACAATTGAGTATGACATAGACTAGTCCGCCTTCTTGGTCTTGAGGTAGCGTTCTGGACTCCTGATCAAGGTGATCCGGGTTCGATTCCCGGTCGTGAAATCAGGGGGATTTAATTCGGACCATTGTCCCAGTGTGTGTGGTGTCTCGCAGTGGCTCCCGGGCACCCTGACCCAGTAAACAGGGGAGTCCTGCAGTTTGTGCGTGTGTTCAGTAGAGTTGTGGGTCTGGGCACAATAAGTCTCTGGCTACGGTGCCGAAATTAGTAAAAAAAAAGGACATACTAGAAATTAATAATTACATTAATTATTTTAAGCCTGTATATAATCATCGAGAATACAAGTCAAGACTGCACTTAAATTGCAGGAATGTAATACAAATCAAAAATCAGAAAAACTATTTTCCCGACTTCACTCCTGAATGATAATATGTAAGTTGGATTTGGAAAGTAACTTTAATTTAAGATAATACATCAAGGGAAATCATCTGGCTCCAAGTGAACTGAAAGGAATCACACTTCAAACAATTCGCAGTTTATATTTTGAGTCAAAATACTTAAATCTAAACGGCTGGATCCAGATTGAACAGAGAAGATGAATGCAATAAATAACATTATTCATTAATTTTGAGAAACTATGCATCTTAACATAAACATAATAATTTCTAACATAAAAATTTAACTTTAATTCTTAGGCAACCAATTTCTCTTCACAATCATCGGTCACCATTGTCTCTATATTTATTGTCATTTTCCTCTTCGTTCTCAACCTTCTTGTTCTTGTTCTTTTCTTGTGACATATATTCCTGTGGCTTACCTCTATGTGTTGGCCTTTTGTAAAGGTTTCAAACTGTTTTCCAAAAGCAGAAGGATCCATTTCAAAGAGAGAATACGTCATTATATTTTACATTTGAAATTGGTATGCTGGTTCCATACAGAGGTTTCAGGTTTGCCAAGGTGTCATTGTGACGTCGTTTATTTCTTTCACAGTGTATGGACCGAAAATCATCATAGTTCTCCTTGAACCTCAATACAAGTGGTCTGGCATTTGTGAAATTTAACCAGCTAACTTTCAGTCATCTAAATTGGTTTCTATTATCAATCTTTCTTTCCAATGCTCAAGTTGTCTTCTTCATCAAACTGCTTCCAGTTTTTAATGGCTGCAATTAGTAAGTCACGCACAACGTATGGTTTGTCTTCCTTCATTATTGGATGGAAGTTACATGCATTTTTAGTATTTAATTACTACTTATGTTACTGATGATTAATTAGTATAAGCACTTATCTGTTATTTCTTTCACTTTTGCTAATGTAAGACGCAAAGTTGTGTCCTCAAGCTCATGATGTACTCAAATGAATATCAACAATCGCTGCTAACAGATTTAGATTGTTGTAATAATGCTTTGATTACACTGCCAATATTATTAATTTAAAGTCTGCATTTGTTATGTACTACGAGTACATTTTAAAGAGAAATTCTGTTCGGTTCGATTCGATTCCGCTAAGTGGGAGCGGGTCTTAAAACGTCACGGTTTATTTCACAATTATTGAATACGAGTGGAAGAACATCCTTACAAAATAAACAGGTTACAATATACAGTATTAACAACGCGTCTTTGGTCGAAATTTTCGGTTAGTGCTAAAATTTACAGCGGATAATTTGCCCAAGCAGAAAGCAAATCCCGGATTTGTATATTAAAACATACGAACTTGCTTATTTAATTGAAACTCTCACTATTGTTGAATTATGAATTGTTTTTCATTAACTCTGTGTCTTTGGAAAAATCTGTTTCTAGTATTTCTAAGGCCAATGATTTACTTTTCCAAGCTGCAGAGACACATGGTACAAATGTGTGACTTTTGATTCATTAATCAGTTGCTCTATTATGAAAGATATCATACTGAGCAGAGTTGACCGTACTGAGCAGATTACTCTCGTCAGATGACTGAGTAATAGTTTATTGAAAGTAATATTATTTGATGGTGTGTGGATAAGCTTCAGGGCTTCTACCGCGTTGTCTTGGTGTTATTGGCTGACGTTTCGACCGCTGTGTTGTGGCCATCTTCAGAGCAACAACTGCTCTGAAGAGGACCACAACACAGCGGTCGAAACGTCAGCCAATAACACCAAGACAACGCGGTAGAAGCCCTGAAGCTTATCCACACACCATGTACACCAGCCGCGGAAGCCTACGCGAACACATAATATTATTTGATACCTATGTGCATTATTTTGTCATAATCTTATAAATGACAGACATTCTTTTGATCAATTCTTATTGAAGATTATTATTATTATTATTATTATTATTATTATTATTATTATTATTATTATTATTACTACTATCATCATCATCATCCTTATTCTGTATGTGATCGCCCAATCTCTTTGGAGGACTTCTCAATATCCTCCTTCATTATGGGATCATTTCTTTGCACAATATTTGAGTATTTATCACCATCTTCCTCTTCCTTATCTTGCTTTAATGTTACGAATTTGCAATTCAAATCTTTCTGCATTTATCTCTTTTAGTATATCCGGCACTAGAATATAATAATTTCCTCCTGTGTCTTGTCCTTTTATCTTTGCATACGATTTTAGAATGTCGTGGTGAACAATGTTGTGCTGAATTTCTGTGTTCGTCCCTCTGTCATATGTAGGGGAGAGTTGCCTTATTTGTACCATTTTACTCATTTTATTTTTTCTAATTTAACTGACAAATGTTGAATCATTTCAATAGCGACATCTTAATTACTGGTATGTTGGGAGGATTTTCCTAAAAAGAAAAGTTTACTTCAAGTTAACATAAAGTCATTACGTTCAGTTTTCTAAATGTCTGCAATGAGTACAAATTAGGCAACTGGTTTCCTAAATTGTACCATTGGGTTCCTAAATTGTACACACATACATCAGGGCTTCAAAGTTCTTGCTGTGGATGGTGTGTCCATCAAGCAACAGCAATACTGGCCTTTCTTTGGTAGAATGGAAGAACATTCATTTGAAGAACAATTCAGAGTTGATGTAGCCAGTTTCTGAAACTGTAATAATAATTACCGGTGGAGCACCAACAGACAGATCATAATCATGGGAGGAACATATTTACCAGATGCACTGGCACATCGCTGTATTCACTCCTTTTTCTCCGCTCGATATCACACCCACTTCTTTCTTGCCTTTCCTCGCTACGATTTTTAGTGTCTTCTTCTATACTGTGGAGAAGCCACTTTCGTCCACATTGAAAATTCTCATGGATTCCAATTTATATCTTTCACTAATGTTTTCCCGCAGATCGAAGAATTCGTAGACACGTTCCTTGTTGAACCCTTTCGCTCGAGCCATGGATGTTGCCTCTGGCTGCCTACACAATTTGGGATGCCTCTTCAGATAGGCTGTGCATAATACTAATTCTTCAATGCTTGGTCCTTTTCACGATTGAAATTAAGTGGCAGTTCATTTCTCTGAGCTGTATCAAAAGCAAGTTTCCTAACATCTGTTAGAGTTAATCCAAACATTATTTATTCAAACTTTAGAATGTGATTTTCAAGTTCATTTTCAATTTCTGCCGAAAATACTGTGGTTCTTCCAAACGATTTCACATCTCCATTAACAATTACGTTTTTGTTTTTCGCATGTTTTAGTATTATAGGCTTAGGCACATTGTATATTCGGGCACATTCATTTATTCCATGATCGCCATTCATATATGCAGCAACAGCAAGATTTCTGCCATTCTGGAATTAATGAAAATGCAATTATAATTTGTTACAAAGGAAGAAACTTAAAAACGCCAGAACATGAAATGTGGAAATTATTCGATTAAATTCTAAATGCATAATTTATTGTGTTTATGCTATTTTTGGCACAGTAATTTTTATTATTTGTAATGAACGTCTGACATAACTACTTTAAATTCGGAATTCAATGTGTTTTATTTCCTAAAAATAACAATTACAGTATTATATTCATATTGAAATGATTAGAAGTTAATAAATTATAATTGCTGATTTAAATTAGGTGTGTTTTTCTTCATACGTCACTATAATTTTAAACATATATAATGAAAGTTCCCTATATTGTACCGGTATATTATAGGAAACTGAAGCCGGTACAAAATACGCAACCTCGCCATGTTTTCTTTGTTAACGGTTTATAACAGAAGTCTGTAACTTAATGACATTACAATATATAAATATAATTTTAAATAATATATAGCATTGTGGACTTCCACGTACTTTTCGGAAGTAAATGTTGTAGCCAGGTTGCGCAAAAACTAGATTGAAACTACCTAAAACAAGTTTTTTCACTTCACGTCTGCACAGCACAACCCACAGACTTCGTCTCTCATAAAATGGCATATTTGTAGATGTAATTCACAATGTTTGACGTAGATGACAACACTTATTAAGGAAATAATTTTCAAGACGGTGGTACAATTTAGGAAACGGTACAAATTACGCAACTCTCCCCTAATTGTAAGAATATCCAACATTTCGAAAAGGAAGCAAGAAAAAGAAACCTATCTGGTCCGATCCAGGAAAACAGATCTTGATACACTGATCAATCCTGATCTCTTGATGCTGTACCGTTCAATTCTGAGAAATAATAAAATTCTTGGTAATGTGCGGTCCAATCTTAGAGAATAATTCTTTGTAATGCATTGGTTCAATCCTGAAGAATAGTTCTTGGTAAAGTGCTGGTTCAGTCCTGGAGTATAATTTATTGGTAATGTACTGGTCCAATCGTCGAGAATAGTTTTTTTGAAATTTGGTGGTTCAACCCTGAAGATTAATTCTTGGTAATGTGCTGGTTCAGTTCTGGAGAATAGTTCTTGGTAATGTACTGTTCAGCACTGGAGAATAATTCTTGGTCATGAAGAACAGTTCTTGGTAATATGATGGTTCAGTCCTGGAGAATAATTTTTGTAACGTATTGGTTCAATCCTGTAGAATAGTTCTTGATAATATGCTGGTTCAGTCTTGGAGAATAGTTCTTACTGATTAATTCTGGAGAATAACCTTTATTAAAGAGTACTAGTCCTGTACAATAAATCTTGGTAACGATCTGGTCCTGGAATATAGTTCATGGTAATATGCTGGTTTTGTCATGGACAAAAATGGTTAGTAATGTTTTGGAGAGTAGTTCTACGCAATATCCTGCTTCAGTTCTGGAGAATAATTTTTTGGTAAAGTATTGGTTCAGTCCTGGAGAATAGTTTCTGGTCCAGACGTAGAGGACAGCTCTAGGTAATGTACTAGCTCGATCTTGGAAAATAGTTTTGGTAATGTATTGGTTCAGTCCTGGAGAATAGTTCTTGGCCATATACTGGTTCAGAAAGATAGTTTTTGGTACTGTAGTATTGGTTCAGTACTGGAGAATAGTTATTGGTAATGTACAGATTCAGTCTTAGAGAATAATTATTGGTAATGTACTGATTCAGTCCTGGAGAACAGTTCTTGGTATTGTATTGGTTCAGTTGTGAAAAATAGTTCTTGATAATGTACTGGTTCAGACGTGGAGAAGAACTCTAGGTAATGTGCTAGCTCAGTTCTGAAGAATAATTTTGGTAATGTATTGGTTCAGTCCTGGATAATAGCTCTTGGCTATATACTAGTTCAGACCTAGGGAACGGCTTTGGATAGCTCTGGATAATGTATTCATCCATCCAGGAGAACAAATTTAGGCAAATATTGATTAATCCCTGCAGAATATGTCTTTGTAAGGTAATGATCAGGTCTTTGAAAATATCTGTAGATAACGAACGGTTTTAATTTTGAGAATAGCTTTAACAAAAGACTGATAATTCTGAAAAATAGTTATTGATAACGGACTAATCTAATTCAGTAGAAGAGGTCTTGGTTATGGACCGGTCCAGTCTTGGAGAACTGATCTTGGCAATGGTTGATACAGTCTAGAACATATTTATTTGTACTAACTAGTACAGTCCTGGGAAACAGCTATTAGTAAAGGGTTGGTTCAGTATTGTAGAATATTCGCTGTATATTGGGCGTTCCTTCCAAATTAGACCTGTGAGCTTTCATTGTGGCTTTTAAGAGCTTTTTTTACGTGTCAGTTCCTTCTGAAGTCAACAACTAATATATGACGTCGTTCTTAATTACAGGAGAACGAAGGGCTGAAGAAGGAGATAGAACTGATTGAGATCCAAATAGCAGAGTTCCAGACAAGATCCAACAACCTGAAGAACGACTTTCTGTCAGCACAGAATACTGTCGACGCTCTGGAGAACCAGATGACCAAGGAACGAGACAAAAGCGCAAAACTCAGAGAGGACAAGAAGTATCTGCTGAACAAGGTAAGTCTGTCCTCATTTTGGATATTTTCCAGAGAAACGTCATAGCTAAGTTTACTTTTTTAAAGTGCACTACTATTTTCCCTGTATTTTGATTCACAACGGAACCTTCCAAATACATAGAGTCTAAATCCCTTTGATAAAAAGTACGACGATAGTTCCTGTAAATAAATGATAAATAAGAGCAAAACTAACTGTCAATACGAACTATAATATACATAAAAAAGCTTCCAAATATAACTTAAAACCTGCCTTTGCAAAATAACAGTAGATGCTTGATACAGGTTCCTGTAGGGTATACCTTTATCTTTCCTCGTTGGCTAAACATTTAACTCAAATATAGATATTATACCTTCGACCTTCTATTCATAGTGCATTAGTATTGGCAGGAAGGTAGGGTAATTCTTACGCAGAGCATTCAACTCAACTCTTGGCCGGGAACTTGCCCATCAGATACATGCTTGCATGACCGGCGTAGACTGCTTCATTACCTTCAGCGTATTTTTACTCATTTAACTTTGATTAATAATAGCAAGCACATAATTATATATTTATTTCATAATGAATACCAAACTGTATTACAGGAGTTATTCAAGGTTTCCGTATGGGGGTTATTCCTGTGTATTTCATTTTTTTAGGGTGTGAATAACAATCTCATTAAAAGACCTCGGAAATATATTAATGCAGACGGATATCAATTTCAACAACTTTTATAAAACAGGAAAAAAAATCATTTTTAAATAAAAACACAATTATGAGCATGTTATTATTAATCAAGGTTACTCACTCACTCATGGCTTTTTTAGGAACCCGAGGTTGATTGCCTCCCTCACATAAGCCACCATCGGTTCTTACCCTGAGCAAGATTATTCCAGTCTCTACAATCATATCTCACCTCCCTCAAATCAATTTTAATATTATCCTCCTAACTACGTCTTGGCCTCCCCAAAGGTATTTTTCCCTCCGGCCTCCTAACTAATGCATTTCTGGATTCGCCCATTCGTGCTACATGCCCTGCCCATCTCAAACGTCTGCATTTACTGTCCCTAATTATGTTAGGTGAAGAATACAATGCATGCAGTTCTACGTTGTATAACTTCCTCCATTCTTCTGCAATTTCATCCCTCTTAGCCCCAAATATTTTATTAATCAAAGTTATAAGAGTAAACATACGTGGAAGTTACGGATCGATATTGACCAAGTCTACGCCGAGCATGCAAGCATGACTGATGCGCGTGAAAAATTACCAGCGAGATACAAAATTGTATTTTCTGAATGATTATAGAAAAAGCAAGAATTTTAACTATCTAGGATCAATATGAATGCTACAAATAAAGAAACATGATTTAAACATGAAAATTTATTAACATTACATTTGGTGTGATGCGTTTATAGAATTCTAGAAATAACATTTACACAGAAACGAGAATGAAGTTCTATAAAACAATGGCTTCACCCACTCTTCTAGATGTATGTGAAATATGGGTACTAATAAAGTAAGTTTTAAATAAAATGTAAATAAATGTAGCAATGAGATTCTTTGGGAAAACAAACTGTTGCACAAAACTGTTATGTATAAAAATGAAGATATAACAACACAACTACAAATACTTTCATTAAAAATATCAAGCTATTGCAGCAATTACTGTATAAACACTTAAACAGAGTTAAAGATGGAAGATAGCCATAAGTAGAATATCGATATAGTCCAAAAAGAGCAAGATATATAGGAAGATAAAAAAGAACTTGAGGATTATATAGTAAAAATAAGAGCATACTATGAAATCGAAACAGAAGATTCTGCATAATATATTTTGTGAAGGGTAAAGAAAAACAAGAAAAGAAGAATGCATAGGCCTAACAAATCTGCCACGCTAGAACTTGCAAGTTTCCAATGAAGTTGAGAATACACTCAACTGCAGGAGTCGACTTCTGATAAACATTTAAAGACCTGCATAGGAATAAATGGCAAAATACATTGACGTTTCACACAAATTGTGCAATAATGGTTCTCAAACATGGGCTGTTACATTATTCAGAATCGCATTAAGAGGAACAAGGCAGCATTGGTTTCCTCTGCTATCCAGAGGTGTATGAAACACCTTATTCGAAGGGTATGGCGACAGTGTTATCTATGTATATCGATGAGGGTGACGCCAGTTGGAGAGGAAGGGGTTGCTGGTGGTTTACATACCCAGTCTAATAGATTGCTTTACTATGCATAAGCAGCTGGCTGGAGTCATGGCTAATCCGTTTGAATTCCAAGAGTGTCAAAATGAATTTTCTCTTCAAGAAACACTCCGAGACCCGTGCCTTATTAAAGAGAGAAGAGAGTATACTCTATCTATTAACTGCACCTTTTCCAGTTGTATTTCAGAAAATATCAATTGTATTTCAGATATTATCAAATGTATTTCAGATTAGTCAATTTAATTTCAGAAATTATCAATTGTATTTCAGATTTGTCAATTCAATTTCAGATAGTATCGATTGTATTTCAGCTTTGTCAATTGTATTTCAGACGGTATCAATTGTATTTCAGATTTGTCAATTGTATTTCAGATGGTATCAAATGTATTTCAGAAAATAAGCATTGCATTTAAGATTATATAGTCACTTTTATTTCATAAAATAACAAATATAGGTCTACTTGATATTTTAACATGTATTATAAAAAAATGTAAAATGGATTTAAAAAATCCTCAACTTTATCGCAGTTTAGCGTCCGACAGGCATATTCAACATAGCTAAAGCTGCAGCTTGATGAATTGTACTGTGTGTACTGCACGAGCACAATCACCACCAACAATATTATGTGTGTTGCTCATCAATTTTACTCTCTACCATAGGTAAATTAGCCTACAACACCAGAAGCCATGACCTCAGGAATTCCAAGATGGGTTTTTACGTACGTCTTCACTTTACACCAAATGATCTCGATTGGATTTAACATTAGAGAATAAGGTGCCAACCGTAACTTCTGAAATAGAAATGATAGTTCCTGAAATACAATAATTGACAAACCTGAAATACAATTGATGTTTTCTGAAATACAATTGATACTATCTGAAACTGAATTGACTAATCTGAAATACAAATGATAGTATCTGAAATTAAATTGACAAATCTGAAATACAATTGATGTTTTCTGAAATACAATTGATACTATCTGAAATTGAACTGATTAATCTGAAATACAATTGATGTTTTATGAAATAGAATTGATACTATCTGAAATACAATCGGAAAAGGTGTAGTTAAAAATACGTAATCATAGTTACAGTATTTTATATTTTCTACGTTGTTTATGTTTTATTGTCTTTGAAGACGTTAATTTGTCTATGTTCATTTACCTTTCATTCCCAACCCTACTGAACGTCATCACAGATCTAAAATGTAGAACTTTTTTCCAAAATATACATCTACAGCTCGATTACAGTTTTGTGGTGCCACGTGATGCCGGGTCAGCACGAAAGAAAAAAAATGTGACGTCATATTTTCAAAAGGCAAATGTGCTTTGCTTCATCGTAAAATGTTTTAATTTTTCAGTTTATATTTCATCAACAAATCCGAAGTCGGTTTTACTAAATGTTTTGAAAACATAACAAAGTAATTACTGTACAAATGTATAATTATAAAAAAAGAGCAGTAGATAACTCAAAATAGGGCGTGAACAAATTATACTCAGAAGAAGAATACTTTTCGGTTACTAACGAACGATCTACAGGTTTTATTACGCTCGGCCCGTCACCAACAAATATGGTTTTTGGTTTAGCTGCTTTAAATGGCTTCCGACTTTACAGGTTCCATCATCAGAATCGTAATTCTCAAGAGCAGGATCCTACACAACTAACAAACTTGGCAAAACCTCACTTTGAAATTTGAAGCTCTACAAAAGGAAAAACATATTTTTACCTAGCCTATATAAAGATTAATTTTTTGGTCCTAAAGAATTATCTGTTATTGGTTATTAATGGAGATAAATTCGCTCCGTCGCCGGGGATCGAACCCGGGATACCCAATTATACACACTTGGCGCTCTAACCACTGAGCTACGCCGAGGCTTATTTTCTCTCCATTTATAAATGTAAATTAAAAATTATGGATACTTAATCCTTTCCTAAATATATCAGAGTTATCGTAAAAGAGAGGCTTGCATGAAATATAAATTTGTAACGGAGATAGATTCTGAAAATAAGCAAATTTCATTTTTTTTTTTATTTGAGTAACTTGAAAACCGTTCATCTGATAATACTGAATTTATGTGCAAGAACAGTTATACTAAGGGGATGAAATGTACAAAATATTAAGTCTCTACCTTAAACATTATATAAAATAGAAATTTCACTCACCATCCCCTTAAAATAGGAAAAAAAAAAGTGATTATTTCAAGAAATTCTGTCCAAATTCGTCTCATCACCACAAATTTAAACTTGGAATGACGGGAATTTCATCCAATAGCATTCGGTTACAAAACTACAGTTATCTTCATTTTGAAAAACAGAAATGTTACGTAACAAACCGGTTTGCGATAGGTGCGTATCGGAAGCAAGGCTTTGCACACACATACGTTAATCACAAGGATCACCCCCAGGCAGGCGTTTTCCTAGACAGAATGGCTCCGCACGATATCGGGGATCTCTGGATCCAGCTTGGCGGGAACCGGCAGCAAGTTCCCGCGGGTGAATCATCCTATCGATTCTCCCTCACACCACCCCAAGTGGAGCCGGAGGGACGACGCCATTGACGCACACTTTCACCCTTTCGCAGCGGTGGTGACTCATTCATAAAGTCGCTAGCGGAATGATTCTTGTTTCCTGGAAATCCAGCTTCCGCGGGGATGCTGGGAGCTATGATATCATCTCAAGGGCGCTCCACACCCTCGAGAATGCGTTCGGATAGGTCCAGTCCGTCTGATGTCTTGCTAGACGGGACGGACAGTAAAATATTCATGCGTGCGTGCCTGCATCTATGCGTGCGTGCGCTGTGCGACGGAGCGCGTACACTCTGGCCCAGTGCAAAAGTAACGCTTTACTTCAACCCATATTACGTCAGTCTGCGTTATATTTAGAATTCTTTACTTTTCAATTGTACTAAGTACAGAAAAAGTGTTGTGGTGATGTAATTATCGATTTGAAGATTTTAGTACCAGCCACATTTGGATAGTCTTTCTCACAGCACAAGACAAGTGGCGAAATACTTACCTACTTACTGGCTTTTAAGGAACCCGGAGGTTCATTGCCGCCCTCACATAAGCCCGCCATTGGTCCCTATCCTGAGCAAGATTAATCCAGTCTCTATCATCATATCCCACCTCCCTCAAATCAATTTTAATATTATCTTCCCACCTACGTCTCGGCCTCCCAAAGGTCTTTTTCCCTCCGGCCTCCCAACTAACACTCTATATGCATACGTGCTACATGTCCTGCCCATCTCAAATGTCTGGATTTTATGTTCCTAATTATGTCAGGTGAAGAATACAATGCGTGCAGCTCTGCGTTGTGTAACTTTCTCCATTCTCCCGTAACTTCATCTCTCTTAGCCCCAAATATTTTCCTAAGAACCATTCTCAAACACCCTTAATCTCTGTTCCTCTCTCAAAGTGAGGGTCCAAGTTTCACAACCATACAGAAGAACCGGTAATATAACTGTTTGATAAATTCTAACTTTCAGGTTTTTTGACAGAAGACTAGATGACAAAAGCTTCTCAACCGAATAATAACACGCATTTCCCATATTTATTCTGCGTTTAATTTCCTCCCGAGTGTCATTTATATTTGTTACTGTTGCTCCAAGATATTTGAAATTTTCCACCTCTTCGAAAGATAAATCTCCAATTTTTATAGTTCCATTTCGTACAATATTCTGGTCACTAGACATAATCATATACTTAGTCTTTTCGGGATTTACTTCCAACCTATCGATACTGTTAGGTTTCATAACAAGCTGTTTTTTACTAATAATAAATCTGTAGCCGAAATTTTTCTGGTAATTTTAGATTTTACAAAAATAATTGGTCCTAACATATATAATTAACCACCCTGAAACCGAAAATCGCTTTTTTTTTTAATTTTTGTTTGTATGTCTGTCTCTGTCTGTATGTTTGTTACCTTTTCACGCGATAATGGTGAACGGATTTCGATAAAAATTGGAATATAAATTAAGTTCGTTGTAACTTAGATTTTAGGCTATATGGCATTCAAAATACATTATTTAAAAGGGGAGTTATAAGGGGGTCTGAATTAAATAAATCGAAATATCTCGCTTATTATTGATTTTTGTGAAAAATGTTACATAACAAAAGTTTCTTTAAAATAATTTCCGATAAGTTTTATTCCTTGAAAAATTTTGATAGGACTGATATTTAATGAGATAAATGAGTTTTAAAATTAAAATAACTGCCATCTAAGGCCGTGTAATGAATTAAAAACAAACGACTTCGTCTATAAGGGGCCTTGGACAGCAACAATCGAAAGCTATGAAAGATAGCCTACAGAGAATGTTTCTGTGTTTGTATGAAGTAATATCGGAAGCTAAATTAACCGATTTGTATAATTAATTATTATTTCACCATTGGAAAGTGTAGTTTCTCTAGATGGACATAATGCTATAATGTTATTACAGTAACTTACTTCTGATATAATATAATATAATATAATATAATATAATATAATATAATATAATATAATATAATATAATATTATATTATATTATATAATATAAGTTATTTGAAGGGTTCAGAACCATAGTGGGCAAAGCGCCATTTACTGAATACGTAGAAAACAAGGGTTAAAATTAAGTTATTAACATAATTCAATGGAAACCTATAACAAGTAAAGTAAAATAAAATATACACATTAAATCTAAATGATGTCAATCTTCATTAAACTATGGTTGCATGTAATAAAAATTAAGAAACATGTTAAAGGAATTGTCATTGCACCAAATGAGTGTCTCTGAACCAAAATGATCGCATTTTAATTATTTGGATGCAATTTAAATTAAGTAACATATTAAACGATTTATCCTTCTATCAAACTCGAATGTTCTCTGGATCAAATGTCCTATTTTAATTATGTAATTACTTTATATTTATTTCTAACGGGTGCAGCGGAGCTCACGGGTACGGCTAGTTCTAAATAACTAGAAATCTCACTCATTCTAAACAAAGATTAATATAATCACAAATGAATGCGAATTAGTTTTACATTTACGACAGACTGGACAAAACTGAAACGTAGACTGAAGAAAATCCATCAAACGACATTAATTCGATCACAAAAATGAATCATCTTTAATAATAATAATAATAATAATAATAATAATAATAATAATAATAATAATAATAATAATAGTCGTAATAATAATACTCCGTAATAATAATAATAATAATAATAATAATAATAATAATAACCGAGTTAGGTAGTTCTGTGGTAAAACACTTCTCGCATTCGGAATGTCTCAGGTTCAAACCCCGCGGTCGGCCAATCTGACAGAGGTTCTTCATTGTTTCCCTCAGTCACAAAGGCAAATTCCGTGTTAGAAATTTACATATCATGATTCATCACCGCCTTTATCACCACGATCATTATCATGAATAAAAATTAAAATCAGTTACATGAATACAAGTCGTATATAACAGTGGTATTCAATCTATGGTACGCGTATCCCCAGGGCTACGCGAGTTTGTCTCAAGGGATACGCATCCCACTGATAACGTTTGTAAAAATCCTGACATATTTATTTTATTATACTTGTTGATAATTATTGGATTATATTATAGCTTCCTATGCAATATCAACTCTTGTTTTTCTTTGCTTGAATACCATTTTACGTAAATCATGACTTTTATTATTGCATCAATAACTACTGTATAATAATAATAATAATAATAATAATAATAATAATAATAATAATAATAATAGTACAATATCATAGTGTTTGTTAATTATTATACAATTGCAATGCAATTTGGGGTATGAATATACTTTGGGGATACGTTAGCAAAAAAGATTGAATACCACTGACAATAAAACAGAATCACGATAGTCCACGGCCTACTGATATAGCCAAAGTTAATATGATTTAAATGTTAATGCCTGTGTAAGTAAACTTATCAAAAGTAATAATGACTGCTTCTGTGATTTGATGATTAGCATGCTGGCTTCCAGATCTCAAGATCCCGGGTTCGATTCCCAGGCAATTTTTCTTGAAAAAGGAAAGTTCCAGTGTGTCTACTTAAAGTGTGAAGATTTGTGTGAACGCGAGTGTGCTAAGTTATTAGTCAATCAGTCTTAAAATAAAATAAAGTATAACATCTGGACAGTCACTGGAAGAAATCTGAACACACGTTTCAATATCACATTGTTGACAAAGTGATGACATTAATTGTGAGCTCAACCACAAAGCAGGTGTTGTTGTTTAGTCAACTGTTCGAAGACAGGTCTGAACCCCAGAAGTGATACTCATGAGGTAACTAGGCCAGGAGATAATAGGGTAGGATGGCCAGCTTCTTTCCCCCCACCAAAGTAGTAAGAGATGCTATAGAGTTATTATTATTATTATTATTATTATTGTTATTATTATATAGTATTATATAGTATTGTTATATATTTATTATTATTATTATTATTATTATTATTATTATTATTATATTATTATTATTATTATTATTATTGTTATTATTATTATTATTATTATTATTATTATTATTATAGTATTATTGTTATTATATATTATTATTGATGAAGAGAAAAATTGAGAAGGAATTCAGTAGATGTCACTTTTTTCCGGTCAGAATCAAGATTATCATAATTATATTAGTTTTCGCCGTAAAATTAATTCATTCGGCCTATTCTGGTTTAAAAACAAACTGTTCGTACCATTGGTCTTACTTTGCCTCTTTGTGTTTGTCAATGGCTAGCACCTTAGGAATGGATATCATTATTTCTTTCAGTTTTGTAAATATCATTCATGAACTCCTATACAGTGCTCTAATTTATACAATACAAAATCTTCAAATGTACTGTACGTGCATGTTATTTAACTTTTCTTCCCATGTTATGCCTCGAACTAATTTCTTTCAGTTAGCTACTGTAACCAGACATCAGTCATTAGGTAACAGGCATAAGAGAATTCTCCTTAAGTAGGCTATGAATCGAGCGTTTCGTACCACCCGCACAGCCCTGACTTTCGGGACATCGCTTTTATTAAACACGCTAACGACCTAAGTTTCAGTCAGTCGATATCGTTTGTTTGAAATGAAGGGGGGAACTTTCTTGACCCTCGCGGTGGTCGCGTCTGTACACGCCAGGTATATCACAATGGTCGCTTACGTCTTAAATAGCACTTCATGCAAAAAAATTGCAATGTCACAACCTTCTCCTTACTATGGCCCGGTTTCTTCAACCTTTGATAAATTATAACAGTGTGTTATTCCATTTTAACTGTAAACTTAACAGTTGAAGCATTTCTTCCACTACTGTTAGTACTAACAGGCTGTTAAAACCTATGTTAATTTAACTGCTCAATTTCAGGCAGTTAAATCATTTAACTCTCTGTTAGCATAGAAGTATCCAATATGGCTGGTGAGTTAGATGCTGAACTTATATATCTGGATTGTTTAGAAAATGATAGCCGATGATTTCTGTGATTTGACAGACCAGAAGTTCATACAAAGGTATAGGCTATTTTCTGCCAAACCTCACTTTTCGCTTTCAACTTAGATTCCTTTGTTTGTTTGTTTATTCTCATTAATTGGTTTATACTGCGAAATAATTTCCAGCAGAAGGTTTCTTTCGAACGAAGAGAAATTAGTCCTAAGATTTCTTTGTGTTCCAGTATTTTCCATTTCATAACAGCAATACCAATACGCCACTCCACGCTATTGTGATACAGACGAGGAAAGAAGCAGAAATCAAACCTGAGAGAATAGAAAACTCTGAATCAAACAACGGAAACATGCGAGAATTGCAATTGTCAGAGTTCAGAAAACAGAAGTGAGCCTATACTTGGTTATAGGTTATGGTTAAACACTAGAATCTCTGGTCCTAACAGAGAGTTAACAAACAGAATGTTAAAATGTGAAATGTAAAGTCGAAGAAACGCAATATTTTTAACAGCAATTCATACTTTTAACTTACAGTTAATTAACGCTATGTTAGGTGCATTTTAACAAAGGTTGAAGAAACCGCGGGCCTATGTGTATCCATTTCAAAGCTTGGCAACAATTTCACGAAGTGCCCCAACCTAAATATTTCTGCTGCTATTTTATAGACGCTTAAGTTGGTTAGTAAAATGTAAGCCCTTAGTTTTTTTTTTATAATATTTTTTTTTCGTACTGGATAGCTTGCTGTAGCATTGATTTTTAATAGCTAGTTAAATAATTGACGACGTAACATTCTAAGGCCCGGTTTCTTCAATCTTTGTTAAATTATAACAGTGTGTTATTCCATTTTAACTGTAAACTTAACAGTTGAAGCATTTCTTCAACTACTGTTAGTACTAACAGGCCGTTAAAACCTATGTTAATTTAACTGCCCAATTCATGCAGTTAAATTATTTAACTCTCTGTTAGCATAGAAGTATCCAATATGGCTGGTGCGTTAGATGCTGAACTTACTATATCTGGATTATTTAGGAAATGATATCCATGAATACATAAACAGAGGGGATGATTTCTGTGATTTGACAGACCAGAAGTTCATACAAAGATATAGGCTATTTTCTGCCAAGCCTCATTTTTCGCTTTAAACTTAGATCCGTTTGTTTGTTTATTCTCATTAATTGGTTTATACTGCGAACCAGCAGAAGGCAGAAGAGAAATTAGTCCGATTTGTTCCAGTTTTTCCATTCTCAATTCGCTCCACGCTTTCAAACCTGTCTTCTATCCTCTCTGAATCAAATAACGGAAACAAGCGAGAATCGCAATTTCAGAGTTCAGAAAACAGAAGTGAGCCTTTACTTGGTCAAGATTATGCTTTCCAGCAGAAGGCTTCTCTCGAACGAAGAGAAATTAGTTCCACGATTTCTTTTTGTTCCATTGTTTTCCATTTCATAACAGAAATACCAATACGCCGCTCCACGCTATTGTGATACAGATGACGAAAGCAGCAGAAATCAAACCTGAGAGAATAGAAAGAATTCTATCCTCTCTGAATCAAATAACGGAAACAAGCGAGAATCGCAATTGTCAGAATTCAGAAAACAGAAGTGAGCCTATACTTGGTCATAGATTATGGTTAAACTCTAGAATCGCTGGTACTAACATAGAGTTAACAAACAGAATGTTAAAATGTGAAATGTAAAGTTGAAGAAACGCAATATTTTTAACGGCAATTCATACTTTTAACTTACAGTTAATTAACGCTATGTTAGGTGCATTTTAACAAAGGTTGAAGAAACCGGGCCTAAATGTGCTAAGTGCCAAAAACAACTCTCTGAGATATTGATGAAAAACACACTGCGAAATGCATGTTGAGATACCTACAACACAGTCTTTTGGCGCACGAATGAGTCACTTACAGTTGAGCTACGACAAAGACAGTTTAGTATGATTTTCCATAAGGATGTTCCTCCCTTAGATTGAATAAAATTCAATTTGAAAAATTGGCACTTAACACATTTAGAATGTTAGGTCTTCAATTATATAAAGATGTGATTCAAAGGTTGAATCTAATTTCTTCTTTTGGTGCTTAAAAACGATTACATTTCTATAACTTTCCTGAAAAATAAGAAGAACAAAACTAATATTGATTCAACTGTAGAATAATTGTGACCTTTTTACATACATCAATAACAGGGGTACAAGCATAAACTGTCAAGCATGGTATGGGTAAAGTGTTGTAAATTCCAGTGTCATTATTTGTATTTATATAAACTTAGCTTCTTGTTCTTTCTAGTGCAGCAGGTAATGAGACTAAATTAATTAATTGTCTAAACATTATAATTAAAACTTGATGCAATAATAATTTCCTTTTATGTTATATTTCAAGAAAAGTGAATGTGATCTCCGATAATTGAAAAAGAAAATAAAAACAGAAATATACATAGAATAAATAGTCTAGTATTAAACTAATTAAATTAATTAATTTATTGTTTAAACATAGTGGATAATTCTAAGTGTAATAATAACTTTCAATTTGCTTATACTTAAAATATTATCTGTGCTTTGTTTCCTAGAAAGAAGAACTTTTGTTTGAACGTCTAATCTGTTTGTTTACTATGTTTACTATATGCTATTATCTTTCCTGTTTTCAATTTTCATTTTTGTTCCTCTCTTACGTTTATCTTTTGTGATCTTTCCTTTCCAATTTCAATTTTGTTTTCACTCTGTGTTTTTGTTATTGTCCAATGAGGCAATCCCGTTATTGGAAAAGCTGAAATAATGCCTTTCTAAATAAAATGCATTAAGCTATAAAATATTCTAATTATCAACAACAAATATTTATCCCAGATAAGTGCATAATATTAAATTCTAGAGCAGCAAAGTTGCAAGGGTTAATCCAATTGTACACATCCTCAAACCGTCTCGGTTGGTTGTTAACACAGCAGCAGCCTTAAGGAAACTTCTCGCTCGCTTGACCTCTGACCTTCCAGAAATTCTGACATCTCTGCCAACAGTTCCTGGTACTGGAGCATGTTGACAGATAGTATTAATGGCACGCATTTTGTTAAATTGAGATATCAAGTAAACAAGGAGGCAAGACACCCCCAATATTAAATGGCTTCGTACCAAACATGGAATTTTAATAACGGTATTCCTAGAATGTGTAGAATATCAACTGCAATGCTGTTATTCCACAGCTCTTATATCCTAGAACTACAACATCACATTTATTTCTTCCATCTGCGCGACAATTAATTTAACGAACTGTTATCAATGTTATTGGATAATTGTTGTTTGAAAGTATAGTACTTGATAGACATATTATACAAAGTGACTTGGAAGGAAGGTACATGGTGTGAGGGATGATAATATTGGTGATTCTGAACAAAAAAGTTTATATGAACATATGTCCTATTCTTAACGGTTTTGCAGAAAACTAATGGAAAAAATGAGGAACATGAAAAGTGCAGGTGATAGTAAATTAAAACATTGTTACGTTATGTTCCGTTTAATTGTGTATTTTTCTTTACGGAACATGTTCTAAAAGTCCACCGTCTACTTCAATGAAGTTTCCACTTTCCGCTTGTTGACTTCACTCTTAAGCCAATTCCACGCACAGTAATCCAATGTATTAACGTCGGGTGACCTCGGTGGCCAAGAAATGACTCCAGCGCGATCGATCCAACGTCCAGGATATGTTTCATTGATCTCACTACAATCTAATGTCGTTTTGGTTGATTCCGCATGTGAGTGCTGATGAAGGACATGAGACTGTTTGAAATGTTCATTATTGTAAAAAGCAGACGTGTAGAGTTTTTCTCGGGGTACCCTATTTTTTGTCATTTCATCAACGCTCTACCTTCCTCTCTTTTCATTTATCATCATAGTTAAGAAGAGACTGGGGTGAAGTATTGGGCATAGTACGACTTTTCGATGCTGATATAGGGAGAACTTGGGACTCTGGGCCCTAGGACTTATCAGGCTTTTAGTCTACGGATAGGAACTGATTCTATCAGGGCTGAGGCTAGATGGGCCAGTTGTCAGCATCGAATTTACGAACGCCACCTGTCGCACTGAAATAATCATAATTAGCCTACATATAGTTTCAACCAAAAGTTTAAGAACCCCCCTTCAAAACTTGTGTTTCACTCCTGTCCTTATACTTATGTGAAACATTCTGAATTTTTTTGCCGCAAACCCAAAATCTCTATCTTCCAAACTGTGGATTATACGTATAATATTTTTTTCTGTTATGAAAACTTATTGAAAAATTACTGTTTTTGTAGGAAAAAATTAATTACTCCAGAATGTATTTACTTGGATCAGTGAATTTTGGGACAGAGTTAGACATATCTGAAAGGCTTCTTGTATAAGTATTACTTTTTATTTTAAAAATTTGTGACAGCTCGTTCACGCATTGTAATCCACTTTTTTTTTCCTTTCTCCTTTGGAAAAATTGTCATTTTCTAAAATCGTCGACGTTCCTGTAATAACTTCCATGTACAAAATATAAAATGTTTCAGTAGTAAGAAAATACACATTTATTCATTCTATGGCAGTGATACATAGGAGATTTTGAATTCTTACATTTTCGAAAGAAAGAAATATAATTATATATAAGAGATTTTATTATTTGCTGTATCACTATTTAAGTTATTTAATAGAGCAAAAATATGAAAATCGATAAATATGTCACATAGGAGTTATTTCAAGAATGACGACGAAATTTTCTTGCGTTTGAAATTCGCGGCAAATTGATCCGAATCTCCACTTACATCATAACTTTTGGAGTTGGTACCATTGATCAATCAACTTATTCCCTCCATTTTTAGTTATCAGCTGTGGAATTTGCTACAAGTGTAAGTCCTTGAAAAAACTTAAAATGGGTCAAAATTCAGTGAATGTGGACGTGACGTGGCAGATTATTGAGATGTGCAACAATGACTTAAGATAATATCCAACTCTATCCCAAAATACATTAATCTAAATACACCTACTCTGGAATAGTTCTTTCCTACACAAAATGTGATTTTTCAATAAGTTTTCATAACAGAGAAGTTGGGAAAAATTTCAGTATACGGATACCTGACAGATAATTATATTAAGATACTAAAAAGAATAGATTTGTCTGTGTTTGTCGAATGCGCATCATCATGCTTACGAAAAGGCCAATAATTTATATTGTGTGCACAAATTTGGAATTTTGGAGAAAGAGGGAAAGGAATGTATTCGTGTTTTGAAATGTATCAAAAAATTATTATATAATCCATAGTTTGAAAGCTAAAGAAATTAGGTTTGCAGTAAAAAAAAAACTTCATTTTTCACAGGCATATGTCGCTGTATAAACATCAGAGAGTCTCACATAAGCATACAGTAAGGAAAAGATTGAAACATCTCTTTTAAAGGGATGCTTTTAAACGTTTGGTAGAAGCTGCATAGGGCATGTAATAGATCGATGTAAACTTAAATCCATAGATCTATTCCGGATCCGGCCTTCTAAAAGTTAGCCTGGGAAGGCTTCATACCTGTTCAATTGATTCAGCATGTCCACTCAAATCATATGCCTGGATGTGAATGCTTACAAAAGAGACAGATAGACTAAGTTCTTCAATGCATGGTTGTTAAATTATTCATACGAATACCACGAGGTAGGGTTGGAATGAGCGAAATGCATAAGAGTAGATTTTCAACCCCGAAAATACTATAGAGATTACTCAAAAAGTTCAGACACGTTCACCAAATATTGCAGACCATCATCCATATTCCAGTAATCTCGCCATCGACGAGCATCGGGAAAACTTCCAATATCTTACTAAGTGGTTGTCTCTGACTGGCGCTCATGAATAGTATTTTAGAAATATTAATCTAGCTGATCACTTTCATATGACATCGCCGAAGCTCATACATTACCGTGAAACCTAATTCCTGGAACGATTAAGGTTTAATAGTATTTGTAATTAGAAGACTTCGTTGAATTGCCACACGCAGCATGCAATCAGGTTGCCGATGTACGGTAATATAGAGGAGGTGAGCGACCGCCCGGTCTCGTAGTATAAGCAGTTCATGTTAAGAGTTGTGACTGGTCCAAATAGATAGAGCAGCTACAGCTAATGTATACCTATGTAAGCACTTGTTTTTGCATTACTGTGGTTGGAATAGTCAAAGCTTAACATTTGTTCAGTGTAGACAAGAATTCAATTAAACATGCTGCAATGAGTGTTTCTGTTCCAAATAATTGCCCCTGGAATACCTTTACCACAGCAGTCTTGACTCACGTTAAGAAACGTGGTTGGATGCTGTTAATTATTATGCAGAATGTTACGACAAAATAATGGAGGTAATTGATGCATTGGGATAGCACAGACAGTTCCGCTGTTGCAGCTGTAAAATCATTGCTTTCTGAACAGCTATTGGAAGATATTCTGTTCATTGATTCTAATTTTAAAATCGTGTCCAAAAGCATCATCCTGTTAGAATCGTCTAAACTAAACTCTCAGAAGCCCTTAAGATAGTGGATAAAGTATCACAAACCGTTATCCAAAATAACAATTCATTA
The DNA here is from genome assembly GCA_025594305.2 of Periplaneta americana. Classification (NCBI taxonomy): domain Eukaryota; kingdom Metazoa; phylum Arthropoda; class Insecta; order Blattodea; family Blattidae; genus Periplaneta; species Periplaneta americana. The sequence continues at coordinate 182,149,402 of JAJSOF020000003.1, read as the reverse complement.
ATTTCAGAAAAAGTGAATGTAAGTTGAGAAATATTATTGCTAAAAATTCTGCCTATTCCCAATTTCGTATTATAATTATGTACTATCAGGTCACGATAAGATATCTGAAGTTGATGTACTAAAAAGTAGTGACTTTCCGTTCTTCAAATATGCACCTATTATATCGTGTGATGTCGAATGTACATTTTCCCAATATAAAAACTGTTTAAGTGACCATCGTAGGAGGTTCACTTTGCAATCGCTCAAAATGTACGTAACTCTTCACTGCAATGCACATATTCAAGGATGATGTGAGTATATTACATTAAATTTTAAGAGTTAATATATCTCACTATAAAATAATTGTGCATTTACTTCAATGATCATTCATTATATTTCTTGAATGCAGAATATAGGTTTTATTGTAATCGCAGTATACTGCTCAGTGTTTACATCAGAGGTATACTCCATCATTTACACGACCCCTTTTCATACAGTATACCGCGTGCACAGTAAACCTTGTGATTCTCGTGGCAATTCCACGAAGTCTAGTAATTAGATAAACGGATGAACTCCGGATCTCTAGGTAAAGATTTCATGCTGTAAATTTACTTAGTCACTAGTATGCAAACTTATTTATAAGTGGAACATTAATATTGCACTGTATCTAGGTGCATACCACGGAGGAGCTGGTGAAGCTGAAGGATTTGACGATCGACAGCCTCGAGGCTACCCGTAAAGAACTAGAGAGTCAACTGATCGAGCAAGTGCAAAAGTGTTCTAGAGCGGAAATGGAAAATATCACCACCAAGAAGTAAGTTGAGAGAAGAGTCCGTTGAATAACCTAATACATCATTTTTCATGGGGCAGTAAGCGAAGTTTTAGGTACTAAAAGCTGTAGTTATGAAATAGGAAACAGTACTCTCTTTCTGGTATAACTAATACCGCTTAGGGTTCGATCTGATTAGTGCACCTGGTTGAGTTTTTCCGAGGTTTTCCCCAACCGTAAAGCGAATATCAGGTAATTTATGGTGAATCCTCGGTCTCATCTCGCCAAATACCATCTTCCTATCACCAATTCCTTCGACGCTAAATAACCTTGTACTTGATACAGAGTCGTTAATTAACCAATTAAAAAAATAACGCTGAATATGAAAGAGTTAGCCGATTGTAGCCAATGACGCAACTCCCTGTTCGCTGTTTAACTGACGAAGTTCGTAACATTCCATACTACTGTTCTCCAACCAGGAGATTAACCGTGAAAGGAATGTGCTTACTATTGCTTCATCTATTGGAGATAGATAATATTACCGTTATAAAGTCAGTTTAAAAAACATGCGCTCTCCTGCATATGTCATTTCCTGTATGGAGGGATTAAAAGACCAGGAGATTAACCGTGATCTAATTTTGTGACTAGGGTAGTATAAATATGTGTGCATCAGTGTTATCGTTTGTGCTGTGAGAGCCAACAGAGATACGAGTACCCACGTGCGTGACCTTATGACATCTTATGACATCAACATTCATTCATAGCATAACCCCGCTGCGTCTCATTCCCCTGAGCCTTTCTCGTAGTTGGCGTACAGTATTGGCTACAGCTTCCGCTAACGTAGACTTGTGGGTGGCTTCAGTAGGCAGAAACGCAGTTTCAAATAAACGGTCTCAACCGTTATTTACAAACAGCAAGCGCTATTCACTATATTCATTCTCCAGTCTTTCTGACCCAGCTCTGTTAGATTTCAGAGTTGTAAACAGGCCTAAAAATGGTTCTAATAAACATTAGGCCTATATTCTCTTACGTATCATTATAAACTTTTAGCAGGGCCTACCTAAAAATCCGCTCCCTGGACTCATTACACATTTTACGTAGAGAGAAATAAAATCACTCATTTTCGATTATAAATTAATACTCACAGCATCACAGCATACAACTTGTCACGACCATAAATGCACTAAAATTGACATAAACCAGCTCCACATATACAGAATGTAACAGAAATACTTGTACAAAGTTTGGAGACGAGTTCTCCGCACAAAAAGGAAAAAAGTCATATAAGCATATTACCAGTAAACTTTTGGTTTATTAAAAGTTGATTAAGAAAATCCTTACCGTACCCCTCTTCCTATTCTATTTCCCTCTAACATTTCTTCTCCTATCCTGACTTTAACTAGTTGTTTCATATACAGATGACAGCAGTACATTACAGATCACTAATTTCTTTTAATTGGTACATATTTACGAAAATCTGTAAATAGCTAAGTAATATACGAAACTAATTTTATATACAAATAGCTACATCATGTGAACTTTTTAAATGAATAATTATGCATCTACTTCAAACGTATCATTTATTAGCAAGTCGGATGATCTCAGTCATTGAAGTAACCGAAAATGCCTCTTTATGTACTTTACTTATTTTCTTACTGGCTTTTTTAAAGAACCCGGAGGTTCATTTCCGCCCTCACATAAGCCCGCCATCGGTCCCTATCCTGAGCAAGATTAATCCATTCTCTATCATCATATCCCACCTCCCTCAAATCCATTTTAATATTATCCTCCCATCTACGTCTCGGCCTCCCCAAAGGTCTTTTTCCCTCTGGCCTCCCAACTAACACTCTATATGCATTTATGGATTCGCCCATACGTGCTACATGCCCTGCCCATCTCAAACGTCTGGATTTTAAGTTCGTAATTATGTCAGGTGAAGAATACAATGCGTGCAGTTCTGTGTTGTGTAACTTTCTCCATTATCATGTAACTTCATCCCTCTTAGCCCCAAATATTTTCCTAAGAACCTTATTCTCAAACACCCTTAACCTATGTTCCTCTCTCAATGTGAGAGTCCAAGTTTCACAACCATACAGAACAACCGGTAGTATAACTGTTTTATAAATTCTAACTTTCACATTTTTCGACAGCAGGCTGGATGATAAAAGCTTCTCAACCGAATAATAACAGGGATTTTCCATATTTATTCTGTGTTTAATTTCCCCCCCGAGTATCATTTATATTTGTTACTATTGCTCCCAGATATTTGAACTTCTCCACCTCTTCAAAAGATAAATTTCCAATTTTTATATATCCATTTCGTACAATATTCTCGTCACGAGACATAATCATATAAGGTGGGTGCTCCTGTTATGGCCATGTTCCTGACATGCCCACCCCCTAGTGTGAGTTAGTTGACCAAAAAATTCGCTAAATTGCAGCAGAATCCAGAGAAAGGGCATCCTGGTATGTCACTTGATCGTTTTCCTCCAGTCAGGTTGAGCAATATTGCGTCAGTTGCCTGTTTTGCGGTTTTATTTTACTCTGGTAAGTCTCCTTTGTTTTATGCATGTTTTCCAAAGACTCGTTTCATGAAAACCATAGTATTCCATTCAGTTTTTAATGTTCTGTTGATTGATGTTGTCGTTGATGGCGTATCTTTTACGAGCTGTTCATAATCAAACGATTTTCGTGAAAGCTTACCTGCTCCTGATATGGCCATATCAAATTCATTTCACTTTTAATTTTTCACTTGACAAATTTACATGCCTTATGGCTGGGATTACGTAAAAATGTTGTATTTTAAGAAAAACCTGTTTTGACTACATTTTTTTAATTATAAAAAAGATTAGTAAGTGTCATGTTTATTCATTTTACACCAAAATTATTTAATTTCAGCACAACTGGGCTATCAAACTGAAAACAATCACGATTTGTAGAACATGGAACAAGAGTGGCCATATCATGTGCACATGTTCCTGATATGGCCACTAGATAGACTTTTGGAATTTGGGACTTTTTGGACAATTAAATCTATTTTTTATGGGGAAAGGAAATTGTTTTAAGAAAGTCCATTAGACTGAGAACGAGTAAGAAAAAAGTGGTTTACATTTGTTTTCAAAATGGCGGCTAGAAAAATTCTCAAACCTTAGCATAGCCATATCACGGACACCTATCTTACTTTGTCTTTTCGGGATTTACTTCCAAACCTATCTCTTTACTTGCTTCCAGTAAAATTCCCGTGTTTTCCCCAATCGTTTGTGGATTTTCTCCTAACATATTCACATCATCCGCATAGACAAGCAGCTGATGTAACCCGTTCAATTCCAAACCCTCTCTGTTATTCCTTGTACAAAATCTCAAAACCTTATTCCTTTGCTGTGGTCGTGCCAGAGAATCAGTCCCATTCCGAGGCTGATTTGAAGGATTCGTAACAAGCTGTTTTTTACGGTTAGCCCTTCGCCCAACCCCCAAGCTGGAGGACCACCCCTCATCGGCTGTCCGCGACTGCTTATTCAATATATTCACAGCTACCCAGTAAAAGTATTTTTATGTCTTTTAAATGTTGTTGACGTTTTTGTTCTAGTGCCTTGATTTGGCAAACGTGAAGCCATTAGCAGTCGTGCTTTCCAATACTTTTGAACTGTAGTTTTTTCAAAGATCTTTATTTACATAGGTCTTTAAGTGCAATGAAATCTTCCATCTTGGTTTCTGTTCAATCGTTACACAGGACACATATGGGTGAAGCTGAGATATCTATCTTCAGAGATTGTTCTATAAAATATTTTCTTGTTTATAGTCTGAAGGCTGCAACTGCTGTCTTCTTTTTCCCCAGTTATATCTGAGTCTGGAAAGTTGTGATTTTTTCATTTTTAATGTTACTTTAGCATTTGATTCTATTTGTTGTAGGTTTATGAATTTTTGAAAATTTAAAAACAATAATCAACAGTTTTATTGAGGAATATGAGAAATTAAATTTAGATTTTAATTATTTTATTGTTGTCTTTAAAAATAAGTGTGTTAAAAGCCTCATTAAAATGACTATAGTGTGCTGGAATCCATTGGAGATGGACAATCTTATTAACTTTTTGGAGTTGTGTTAACATTTTGTAGCATTCAAATTTTTGTTGATCTTTGTAGCATTTGAACATATTTTTATGTCTTTTAAATGTTACTCCAAGAAAATAAATAGTAAACAAAAATCATCGTTGTATTATAAAATAATGGGATTATTAAGCAATGCCTGAAACGTATGATATAGAAATATGTTTAATTTTTGTGACATTGTTTTTCCTAAATATACAAGAATTATATTTTATATTTGTGGATATATTATTCTCTATTACCTGGAACTATGTGCAACAAGAATTTTTTCTTAATACATTCTTCCCTTGTTCGTAATTTATTTATTCCATAATTTTCCGAACAAAATAATCACAATAGGTGTACAAATAATTAACTCACGCAGAGTAGCAGCTGGGGTTGTTCACCTCCTTTGATTCTGTTTTCTTGCCAAATTGACTGCAAATTACAAGACCGCAATGAAGGCCTAGCAATTTATCTTTTCAACAACTAGCTTCATTTTTCGTTTCAAAAGTTCAATTTTGGTCATCCTTGGCAAGTGTATTGATGACCGTCAAACACATATACATTGCTTCCGGTCAGCGCCAGAAAGCATCAGAGGAGTTTTATCTATTAATATCGGCCGGGTGAATTATTTGAGCGGGTTGTGCTCAGACGGAGAAACCGGTTCAACACCCGGAATGGAAAGGGAACAGAAATGTAAGAGACAAAGTCTTCCGTGACAGAGATTATAGGAACTTACAAATGTAGAGTTTAGTACCTATTAAAACATCAATAAAAATATACAGGGATATCATTTTATTTTTACTAACATTTTTAATATTAACCTGACTATATCTTTGGATTAAAAGTCTAGAACCGGAAACACCGCTTGCTCCCCCTTCCAAGACTGGAGTTCGATGATACTGCCGTAAAATACAAATCACTTTACTAGGTATAGGAGGGAAGAAAAGTAGTTCATCCATTTACGTAAACTAGGAAATATCGCAATTTTGAGTTTGATAATTTTCATTAGGTCTTTATTTGATCAAAATACAGTACTGTATTAACACTAAGTGTTTTTACTCACGAATTGAACTATCCATTCGGACGTATTAATTATTCTGTGTATATTATACTGTTACAGCACATAGCGTACAATATAGAGAATGAAGTTAAATTGAAAAATAATCATAATATGGATATTTAAACACATTTTTTTAAATGGTGGTCGTTCATTTCGATACAGGCTTCAGTTCTTTTGTGCATATTATCGCACTATAGACTATTGTACCTAATTCCAATTACCAGTTTCGTCCTTCGTACGAGTAATTCATGTTGAAATTATTCTATACCTATTCTATAAAATAGTACCTTACGTACTGTAAGTTTAATCTTCACTTCTGCCCGATCCGAAAAGATAAAATTACTCAGAAATGCTATCTACTGTCCGTACAAGTGGTTTTGTCGCAGGGTCGTAAAAGGGGGGGGGGAATCACGTGACAGTTAATTACTTAACGAGGCCCTTTTATTTAAGTTGTTTTAAACAGTTGTATAATATTACGTAGACGTTCAATTCCTAACAGAAATTAATATTTTCAGGAAAGAGCTAAGACAGCCCAGCTACTAGACTTTACAGAGGGGCGAACAGAAGCAGGTGGGGGAAACCGGGATGCGACGTAGGCAAACGGACGACAGTACCTTTGCGAAAATATGATTCAATATTGAAAGCTCTTTCGTCACTGGAAAACGCGAACATATTTCTGGAACGTACTATACTCACTAACTCAGTACTGCATACGCGGTCTTGGTTCTGTGTGGAGGACGGTTGTAAGTTTACTAGTAGAGGGGGTGGGAGTGAAGTACATTAAAAACCTCAGGTACAATAAAAATTGAAGTAAAAATAAAATGATGTCTCTGTATAACTTATTCCTCCCTCTGCCATTCCCTTTGAACATGTTTTCCCCTTCTACAAATCAACATTTATACATGTTTAATTATCCCGGAAATAAGTCAAGAATTGAAGCACAGGAGTTAAATATAATTTCTGAAATATTTGACATCAAAAAACAATTTCAAGACAAAGACTGTGGGAAACTCAGGTAAAAATATGCAAAGGCTTAAAATAGAGATAGACATACGTATAAAAATAATCGAACACGTTTTCGGCATTAACTAACTGAAATATTTTACATCTTACAAGCAAACATTCCCATGGGGCAGATAAGAAGTTATTTTTTATCTGACTCCATTAGAATGTTTGCTTGTTAGGACAGAAATGATATTACTTCAAATTAGAAATAACTAATGGAATAACTAAATATAGTCTACTTTTTGTAGAACACTTAACTATATACACAATGTCCAGGTTCTAACACGAAATATTTTTAAAAATCCTGACGTAAGGGAGAAATGCTCGCTTTCTTTTAAAGAAATGCTAAAAAAGAGCAGGAGCATTGCCTATGGAATTCGTAAAGTTAAGTGTTATGACTGAATCCGATGATGACAGGCGGACCTTCAGCCCTGACAGGGTCAGGTCCTTACTCCAGAAGATATCTAAGGAAACTTACTATGCCCTAGAACCCAGCCCTTAATTCAGAAACCCCTATTAACCCTCTAACTTCACCCAGTCCATTTTTAACTACTACAGATGATAGATGCAATGAAGGTACGTAGAATGTTTTGGCGTAATCTATACTAATAATAAATCTGTAGCCGAAATTTTTCTGGTAATTTTCGATTTTCCAAAAATAATTGGTCCTAACATATATAATTAACCGCCCTGAAACCGAAAATCGCTTTTTCGAAATTTTTGTATGTATGTCTGTCTGTCTGAATGTTTGTTACCTTTTCACGCGATAATGGCTGAACCGATTTATATGAAAATTGGAATATAAATTAAGTTCATTGTAACTTAGAATTTAGGCTATATGGCATTCAAAATATTTTATTTAAAAAGGGGGTTATAAGGGGGCTTGAATTAAATAAATCGAAATATCTCCCTTATTATTAATTTTCATGAAAAATATTACATAACAAAAGTTTCTTTACAAATAATTTCCGATAAGTTTTATTCTATGCAAAATTTTGATAGGAGTGATATTTAATGAGATAAATGAGTTTCAAAAATTACAATAACAACGCCATCTAAGGCGGTGTAATGAAATAAAAAAACAAATGACTTCGTCTATAAGGGGTTTTGGACAACAGCAATCAAAAGCTATGAAACATAGCCTACAAGAATGTTTCTGTGTTTGTATGAAGTAATATCAGAAGTTAAATTAACCGATTTGTATAATTATTATTAATTCGCCATTGGAAAGTGTAGTTTCTCTAGATGGACATAATGCTATAATGTTATTACAGTAACTTCTGAGTGAATCGAGGACAGGTAAGATTAAAATAGCTTCTTATGCACAGAAAACTTGATAGGCTATTCTGTACATTCGTTTCCTGTATTTCCTAGAATAATTTTTATGACCAAATGAGTGGTCTCTGGATCAAAATGATCGCATTTTAATTTTGTAATACAATTTAAATTAAGTAACATAATAAACGATTTATCCTTCTATCAAAAACGAATGTTCCCTGGATCAAATGTCCAATTTTAATTAGCCTATGTAATTACTTTATATTTATTTCTAACGGGTGCAGCGGAGCACACGGGTACGGCTAGTGAAAAATAAAAATGAGAGTACCCATATAAAAAAAACATTTGCAGTGTCTTCTTTATTCACCATAAATTCCAACACGACCAGAACGAAATCGAACCCGAGTCGCACGGGTGTAAGGCCAGCTGTAATGCTTTTCACTAGATTTAGTTCTTACGTCTCATTTTCTTTGTGGCTATTCACAATATTTTGTCTCGGCGCGTGTAATATTTATCTTACCATAACTAACAGCGACTGATTCTCAGCATTACAAGTAGGCAATGCTGTTTAAGCGCGTATGGCTCGTGTTGTTTTGGGCCGCTAAAAAGCTGCGGTCAGTATGACCACATCTTGTTATATATCTGCAGATGCACAATCTAATGTATGGGTGGAATTTCCAAGCGGACAACAGGAAAAATACAATCAGTTCGAATTTTGTGTTTACTATCAACACGTAAGTAAAATTTGCAGCAGTCCTGACCAGACCTTCTGGTGTTAGGTCAATGACTTCTGTTGAAACTCTTCTGGACACCTAAGCTTGTAGCGGCACATGTAAAAAATATAATTATATACCGTGTACACACGGCCATAAAGTCATTTAAATATACGCTCCTGCATGTATGACTTACATTGTCTAAAGTGCAGGTAATAAGGCCGTAAAACATTACGAGAGGAGTTCGGCCGGCACCGTGGATCGTGTCCCGCCATAGCTGAGTTGGAAAGAGCACTCAGCGCGTAGAGCTGAGAGGACCCGGGTTCGATTCCCGGTGCCGGAACGAATTTTTCTCGTATATACCGTGTGTTCATTTCAAAACTTCCCAACTTGAGTAATTTTAGATGTGCGGGGGACACGATTTTGAGGAAAAAATGTCGGTTTAGTTTTCCAGGGAGAGTTTCAAAACCATTCCGATTGAATTTTTTGTTTCACTCCTTCGTCCCCACCCACCACTACTTTTGAATTTAAAATTGCTCTCCTGTCTTCAGGCACATCATTTTAAAGGGGATGATAAACTCTATCCGTCTACAAAGAAAAATTAATTCGGTCTGTCCGGTTCTGAGATAGAGCTAGAAACGTATCATATAACGAATTAAAATTCAGTTGATATTGTGTGTTATTACTGTGTACAGCCTACTAGAAAGCAAATCTGTTGTTTGTCTGGTATGACTGGAGTTCCTGTTGTCGTGGAATTGTCCGGTGGATTTTTTTTAAGTTTATTTATACACTTTTTCACATTTTAAGTCTTATCGCGTGTCTAGGATCTTTGAGTATTTCTCAATAGACCAAAAACTATTTCTGTTTCTATTGTCATTTGTTACAAATGGCTAGTATTTATTTTAACCCCTTTAATCGCATTATTTTTATTCATTAAGACTAGCCGCTTGATGTGTCAGCGTATTCCGAATCTGACCGGACCGGTGCACAACAATGACGTCACGCTGCAGCGAAATAGGAACAAAACTGCTGGAAGGATCGATGGCTGTCATGGCGACTGTATAAGTTGTTGTCTGTGCTAAGCTAGCAAAATTTTGCGAAATTTTCGTACTGCCATCTCGTTCAAAGAAAAGACAATTTATTTCTTGAACCGGTAGTAATAACTGGTCCGTTGACATGTTCGCTCATAAGCCATTAACATATTGTTTTTACGTTGTGCTCATTACAAACAATACAGCAGAACACACCGCCATGACACAACAGTGCACGATGTCATTCGTTTGCTAATTCCCGCCCTATACAAAAACCAATCAGATTCACTGATGGCAGCTGATGGAGACTGCCACCACCTCTGCAAGCTGATGGCACCGGTGCGACACCGGTGGAGCATCAGTGACTCTATCGGTGAAATTCGGAACACCGTGATCCCATCAGATTGCTCAGCGCTGAGATTCGGAATACGCTCTGGCTCTTGTGAGCCGCTGCAGTTACCTACGCAGGCTAGAAAACATTTGGACCGATAGCATGCCAGCAGTTATCAATGAATTATATTTTTATATAGTCACGCTTGAAGTAGAAAAAGCTGCACTTTTTTAAAATCGTAGATTACTAATCAATCGTCTGACAGACTATCACATTGGCAGCATTGCTAATTTAAGACATTTCCTGTTGTATGAGAGATAATCAGTTTTACTGCAGTACCTTTGTCAGTCTACGTGAAAAGCTGTCGTTGTGATCGTTGAAAATGACTGAATTGTCAATAAGATCTGCCATCCTCTTTGTCTCCGCATAGGACCCATTGTCGTTAGTTGGTATAGCGCTGGCCTTCTATGCTCGAGGTTGCGGGTTCGATCCCGGCCCAGGTCGATGGCAATTAAGTGTGTTAATTGCGACAGGCTCATGTCAGTAGATTTACTGGCATGTAAAAGAACTCCTGCGGGACAAAATTCCGGCACACCGGCGACGCTGATATAAGCTCTGCAGTTGCGAGTGTCGTTAAATAAACCATAATTTGAATAATTTTCCATTGTAGTCTATTGTCTGGTATCTTCATCTGCCCAGAACGCTTCTCCCGCTCACCATTCCTTCCAGTGCTTTCTTCAGTAGGCAGTTTCTCCTCAGCCAGTGACCCAACCAATTATTTTTCCTCCTCCTGATCAGTTTTAGCATAATTATTTCTTCACCCACTTTTTCCAACACAGCTTCGTTTCTTATTCTATCTGTCCAATTCACACGCTAGAAATGCTTCACATAAAACAATTTTTATCTCGAAAAAGAAGCAGAAGGGAACAAAATTGTATTTAACTTTTTTGTTAGAAATATCTCAAAGAATAGCCCTCTGAAATTAATGATATTATTTACTGTCGCTCTGTATAGCGACTATAGAAAATACTTTGAAAAAGTAAGTTAAAAATCTTCATTTCCCAATTTACATGTTAAAAGGTGGCACGTAATTAAAAAAATTGTACCAACACATGCATGTAGTTCTCCGTTACAGTGTTTAGTTTTTCTTTTGCTACACTATTTCTTTCTTTCATTCCACCAAAATTCTCCACCTCTCTCACAATTCGCCAATCATGTACGGGAATAGCTTATAGCAGCGGTGGCGAAAATGTAATAGTGCGCCGAGCCTCTGTGTAACCTGCAACGTGCATAGCACTTATGGAGGTAGGCAGACACCAGAAGGGGAAGTGAAGCAACTGTCTGACTTATTAACGGATTTTCATTTTCCTTACGTCAAGCACTTAAATATAATTTTATACAATACAAGGCTACAAACTATGTTTAGTACGTGTAACGAAAAAAGAAATGAACAATAAATGAACAATATCACAACCTAAAATTAACTGTCTTCAGAATGTCTCTGCGACAAAGTTTCAAAATCAGGAATTATGTCACTTACTGCCAGTCGTAGTTGATCACGAAGGTATTTGTCTGTCAGTCGTGATCTAAATTTGGTTTTTACTATTTTCATTGTTGAAAATAATTTTTCACAAACTTAAGTTGTAGCGAACATGGCTTCAACAGAGCAAGCGAAAGAACGAAGCTTCGAATATTTATTTTTTGGCAAAGATTTGAAAGTTCAACATTTGTCAAGTCCTTACAGTAGTAGTAGTAGTAGTAGTAGTAGTAGTAGTAGTAGTAGTAGTAGTAGTAGTAGTAATAGTAGTAGTAGTAGTAGTAGGATTTAAAAAGGGCGCGTCAGCTGCTATGGCTATTTGCGCCCTTATCTAAAATTCTTTATAAAACAAAGATATAAATAATATAACAATCAGAGTGCTAAAAAAACTAAAAAGCGTTGTCACGGTAAAACGAGGTACACGCAAGTCCTTACATCTAGCTTTCATTTGACATCACATAGTAAATCAGTGAGTTCAAATTGAAGAGCTAACCGCATTATTCGTACATCTGCTGAAAAAGGGTCGACATACAAAGATGATGATGATGATGATGATGATGATGATGATGATGACAACAACAACAATAACACTTAACCTTTTAATGTTTCATCAGTAACATGTAGTATAATGCCGTTTTATGTTATACAACAGTTTTCCTCGTAATACTTGTGAACAAATCATATATTTAATATTCTCATCATATTGACAGCAAAAAAAATGGTTTCGAGAGAGACATATGTCACTCGCAGGTTAGAGGCAAATACAAATGGAACGGAGTTTGACTCCAGTGAGTGATAGCGTGGGGGTTGGCGGAGGTTAGAAGCAAGCACAGCTATCACTGCGAGCCACAATGTCTCGCGAGTCACGTTCTCGCCACGGCTGGCTTATAGTTATTACTTATTAGGGTCGAAGTCTTCGAGATGGTTGTTTAGTCAACTGTCCGAAGACAGATTTGAACCTGATAAGCAGGGAAAGGGATTTGGAGCATTATAAAGGATGGTGAAACGTAGTATAGATATTCGTAGCTCAGTGACTGTCAAGCGAGCTACATGGACGAGTACAGTCCACTTCATACAAACTTACACGCAACGTGCTGTAAACGTATTTCAGAATAAACATAACTTATGGAATATTTTAATGACATATAGTGGCCTACATACAGGGACGTCATTTTATTTTTACTTCAATTTTTATTGTACCTGAGTTTTTGAATGTACTTCACTCCCACCTCTTCTACGAATGAAGTTCAACCGTCTTCCACACAGATCCAAGTCATAGTAGCCTTACCGTCATAGTACGTTCCAAAAATATGTTCGCGTTTTCCAGTGACGAAAGAGCTTTCAATATTGCATCATTTTCGCAAAGGTACTGTCGTCCATTTGCCTACGTCGCATTCCGGTTTTCCCCACCAGCTTCTATTCGCCTCTCGGTAAAGGCTAGTGGCTGGGCTGTCTTGGCTCTTTTCTGAGAACATTAATTTCTGTTAGGAATTGGACATATACGTAATATTATACCCATACAACTGTTTAAAATACCTTAAATAACAGGCCTCGTTAAGTAATTAACTGTCACGTGATTTCCCTTCTTTCTACGATCCTGCGACATAATAACTTGGACGGACAGTAGATAGAATGTCTGAGTAATTTTATCTTTTCGGATCGAGCAGAAGTGAAGATTGAATTTACAGTACGTAAGGTACTCTTTTATAGAGTAGGTACAGAATTATTTCAACATGAGTTAGGCCTACTAGTACAAAGGACGAAACTGGTAATTGGAATTACATACATTAATCGAAATGAACCGCCACCATTTTGAAAAATGTGTTTAAATATCCATATTATGATTATTTTTCAATTTAACTTCATTCTCTATAGTGTACGCTAATGTGCTATAGACACTCTAATATACACTGCATAATGAATACATCCACATGGATAGCTCAGTTCGTGAGTAAAAACACTTATTGTTAATGCTGTACTGTATTTTGATTAAACAAAAACCTGATGAAAATTATCAATCTCAAAAGCTTGATATTTCCTAGTCTACGGAAATGGATGAATTACTTTTCTTCCCTCCTATACCTAGTAAAGTGATTTGTTTGTATATTACGCCATCGAACTCCAGTCATGGAAGGGGTCAGCAACCGTTGATTCAAAGGTAGGCCTATAGGCAGGTTAATATCAGAAATGTTAGTAAAAATAAAATGATGTCCCTGTACACAATCTGCATTTCATTTTGAACTACATGTGTTTTTCTTGGCAACGCAAAAGACACCAATAAATAACATTACAAATATACATAATTAAATATCAATCTCTGCGTCCTCACGTGTCAGTGGAAACATTGATGGCTGATAGACCCGTTTTCTTCTGTATGGAACTCACCTCTGAAAATGTATGTTTTCTGTCAGGAGCGTGTTAAATTAAAACCTTTATTTACAGTATCATGAAATATAATATGTATACAACGTATACTACAGTATTTACAATATATACAATATACTACAATATTTACAAAATAGCCTAATACAGTATCATTAAATGTTGAACAAAATGTAGAACCAAACGAAATGGCATTTTTAATTAATGCTATGTTTTGTTGATGAAACAATTATTCCTGCTGTGTCTTGTTATAATAAATTGTAAACATCATTTTCAAATTTTCAAAATACAACTTTGCTCTGTTGTAAGGAAGGAAATTTTTTAACGTGGAAAAACTCCGCTTTACATCTGCAGAGACAATTGGAGAGTACTTTAAACAAGTTATGTCAATTAATTCACATACTGAATGACGTCATTGGGACACGTCTTTGTTAGCACATCTGAGATCAGACTAAGAATACTGTACCCATCATTTTTAATCAAAGTTCTGTTCATTTTTTCACCAACACGTTTTCTTACGTCACCTTCTACTGCACTCAGTTTATTTACAATGTCCTCATAATATTTATTTGCTCAACTAGTTCTACTCCTGAGTTTTCTAATTGAATAATGGCATCCGTAAATATCCAAAATTTGACTTAATATCGTGACTTCTTTCTCAATTGTTCTATCATTTAACAGTTCCTGGCGTATTTGAATCGCAGCGGCATCATCAGGATCAAAAGACTGGATCACTTTCTTCACAGATTGGACGTCATGTGCGTAATAATTGCAAGCTTCTAACCATGACCCCCATCTTTTAAGAACTCGACACGGGGAAAGCGACAATTTAGGGAATTGTTTCCTGAATTTTGTTACTCGATCTGGAGCTTTTACAAATATAGTCTTTCAATTTTGTATTGTTATTTGGTTTCACTTTCGGCATTGTACAGGGGCATTATTTTATTTTTACTTCAATTTTTATTGTACCTGAGTTTTTCTACTAAGGAAGTTCCAGCTCCACACAGAACCAAGACCGCAGATAGTAAGCAGTACTGAGTTACTGAGTATAGTACGTTCCAGAAATATGTTCGCGTTTTCCAGTGACGAAAGAGCTTTCAATATTGAATCATATTTTCGTTAGGTACTGTCCGTTTGCCTACGTCGCATCCCGATTTCCCCACCTGCTTCTGCTCGCCCCTCTGTAAAAACTGGGCTGTCTTAGCTCTTTTCTGAAAACATTAATTTGTCTTAGGAATTGACGTTTACGTAATATTATACAGCTGTTTAATTTAACTTAAATAAAAGGGCCTCGTTAAGTAATTAACTGTCACGTGATTTCCTCCCTTTCTACAATCCTGCGACATAACCACTTGGACGGACAGTAGATAGCATGTCTGAGTAATTTTATATTTTCTAATCGGGCAGAAGTGAAGATTGAATTTACAGTACGTAGAGTAGGTACAGAATTATTTCAACATGAGTTACTAGTACGAAGGACGAAACTGGCAATTGGAATTAGATGCAGTAGTCTATAGTGCGATAATATGCACAAAATAACTGTAGCCTGTATCGAAATGAACGGCCACCATTTCAAAATTGTGTTTAAATATTCATATTATGAATAATATACACTGCATAATGAATACGTTCGCATGGATAACTCACTTCGTGAGTAAAAACACTTATTATTAATACAGTACTGTACTTTGATTAAAGAAAAACCTAATGAAAATTATCAAACTCAAAATCGCGATATTTCCTAGTTTACGTAAATGGATGAACTACTTTTCTTCCTTCCTATACCTAGTAGAGTGATTTGTGTTTTACGCCAGTATCATCGAACTCCAGTCTTGGAGGGGGGAGCAAGCGGTGTTTCCGGTTCTCTAAAGGTATAGACAGGTTAATATTAAAAATGTTAGTAAAAATAAAATGATGTCCCTGTACC
Source organism: Periplaneta americana (assembly GCA_025594305.2). NCBI lineage: Eukaryota > Metazoa > Arthropoda > Insecta > Blattodea > Blattidae > Periplaneta > Periplaneta americana. The sequence goes on along the minus strand of JAJSOF020000003.1, from coordinate 182,133,301 downwards.
TACACTTCACTACTCTGAACTGTAAATCACAGTCTAATAGATACAGTCACGCAACTCATACGTATAAAATATGCCAACATTTGACAGCTGGCGCGACAGTAGCCCTCTAGCGGCAGGCAAGTTAAAAGTGTGCACACTATATATGATAACACATCAGAAAACGGGTTTTGCGTAATTTATTTTATATTTTTATGCTATACAATAAGTGTATATGGTTCTTACTAATTCTACTTTAGAATCCTGGAAGAATTTCACACGCAGTTAATCTACAAGTTTCAGGAGCTGGGAATAAACGTAATTCTTTCTGCTCCTTACAACTGAATCATGGCCCTGATCACGTATCATGGTTTGAAATAATACAATTGTTTGTACGTGGATGGTTAATTCAATTCATTCCTAAATATATTTATAAACCATTGGAACTCTATATTTCCTGTGAGAAGAGCCAAAATTGTACGGCATATCTCGTAGGGTACATCGCGTGGTGAACTCCTCTCCCTATTTCCTGAGAAACTAACTACTGTATTTTCCAAACCGCAAATTGGGGTAAACTCGGCCGCTGAGGTAAACTTAAAAATAAAAAAGGGGAAGATTTAAACCTTAATTTGACAGACATTGATTTATGAAGTTCATTATTTTTCCATTTTTTTATTATTATTTTGAGTCGCTAATAGTGCTGATATTATGATTTAAATTTTTATGGAAAGTTTACCGCATTTTACATTACATTTCCAGTTTTCACATATAAGTTTAATTTTAACTTTCCCTACCTATATAATACGTAATTTACATGCACTTACTGTTATTATGACGTAGGTGAGAACAAATGAATACACAACTTTGTTGAAAAAATTGTAACTTCAATTAACTCAGAAAATGTAGGCCTAATTTTATTTTCAGAGCAGAAGTGGTGTAAAAAAATGGGTAATGAGGGTTAAAGTAAACATTCTGTAAAATAAAGCGCAAAGTAGCAGTTAACATTGAATTTATTTAAACTATTAGTAGTCAGTGAATAGCACGAAGGATATATTAATTGCTACTTTGCGCTGTATTTTACAGAATTTTTACTTTAAACCTCATTACCCAATTTTGACTTATATCACTTCTGCTCTGAACGGCTCAAATAACCACTGGTAATGTAAAATCAACACCAATAAGAGTCATGCAAATTATTACAGAAAAGATTACTTTTTATATTAAATTTAAAAAGGCTCTTTTATTTCTTGAGAACTTAATACGTCTGCCACATGAATCTACACCAAAAAATCAGAAATTTATCGACACAGTCTGGATTTATTCAAGAAGTGAATATTTTACAAAAGGATTATAATACGCCATGAATTCTTGAAAAAATTAACACCATAATCCCTACTTGAATGCAGTATAACATTCAACTTTTGAAATATATAAAGAAAAAAACACGAATACAAAAATTATGGAATTACTTGCATTAAAAACTGTAGATACATTATCCAAAATCGGAACGGTTACACATTTACACATGATCTCTGCAAAACAATAATAAACTGTAACAGGTATTTACTTTGTTTTTATTTAAACTCTCCTTCCTGACATACAAATAGGTAACTGATAACTAATAAATGTTTTATAGAAAACAATACGTAGGCTACCTACAGCGTGGATTATAGGTTATGATTGAGTTATGATTTTCTCTTGGTCTTTAGGGAATCTGAAGAACGACAAATTCGGAGATTTAAACTTGTTGTTACTGCAATTTTCGTCATTGCACACATTGCCTTTATTCCGACGCATGATTAAAATGTTATTATAACATTCGCATACCTTTAAAACACGTGCTGGCTGTATCAACCGTATGACCAGTGCCTTGCCTGCCGCTTGAGCGCTAGTGTCGTGAATGTTGGCAATAAAAGTGTTGAAGTTGCACGACTGTATATATTAGACTGTGCTGTAAACCTGCATGTTGACGTTCTTATGCGACAACTGTCCCGTTCACCTGCTGTTGACATGCAGAGATCTGCGAGTATGTCATGGAGGGGAGGACTTGGTATAAAGGGTTGTAAACAAATGGCTGTGTAGATGCCAATACTAGCTTTTACTGCTTCAAATTCCGTTCCCTACTGATAAGTTACATCACTCCTGAGGCAACTAGGCCAGGACATAATGGGTAGGATGGCCAGTTCCCTTCCCCCTTCATTGCATGCATAGCTGACTAGCTACATATTACATTAATCAGACTTCAGATGTATACAAATTGTTCTTCCTCTGACACATATCAAGTGAGATGTACTGCCTGATAATGGATGTACATATCAGCCAGAACCTCAGTCAGAAATATTGGAGATGGTATGGATTTCCAATGTTGATACAGGCTGTAAAGCTTGGGAAACTGGGCCTGGAATTCTAAGATATCGGCTGGGGATTGAATCTTGCTTACAGTGCTGAGGCAGGATGGCTTGAGTGTCAGCCTTGGATTCACAAATATCGGAATTTGAAAATCTTCGCATATCGGGCGCATAATGGACCGATATGAGCCAATGTACGTGGGTCAGTTCCGGGGCTGATTTTCATTAGACAGGAGGAAAGAAAGAATTATAAAAGTTATGCACTAGATGTTTTTCGTAAAATACACTCTGATATTATAGAATTGTTCCGATAAAGTCATGGGATCTTGGAAGAACTCTGTTATCATTGATTGCATGTTCCGCCATAGATAGGTTTGCATATACAGGGTGATTCAATGACTATGTTACAAACTCTTAGGGATGATAGAGGAGACAAAATTATGAACAACTTTCATTAGGAACTTCTGTATGTCCGGAAACATTCCGTTTGGTAGTTACAAGTCTACATATGATAGTCAATGCAACAAGCTAGAATCGAACTCAAGGCCATCCTTTTGCAGACGACCTGTTCCTGCAAACGTTGCTGATTTCTCATAAAGATGATATAAGCTAGTTGACATCGTAAATTATATTTTGGCTGATTAAACCTTGCAACTTTCCTTCCATTGCCGTCCATAAATGAAAATCATACGAGCAAGTTGCGAGGAAAGTTGCAAGGTTTACTCAGTCAAAATATCATTTATGATGCCAACTAGCTTATACCATGTTTATGAGAAATCATCAATGTTTACAGGAACGGTCGTCTGTAACAACACTTCAAAAGGATGGCCTTGAGTTCGATTCTAGTTGGTTACACTGATTAACATACCTAGGCTTGTAACTACCAAACAGAATGTTTCCGATTATAAGTTCCTATATGAAAGTTGTTCTTAATTGTCTCCTCTATCATCCCTAAGAGTTTGTAACATAGTCACTGAATCATCCTGTATATGATGACGATTATTACAGTATGGAGATTACAAAACAGTTTCATAATGGTTTCATTTTCGACTTATTTTTTATATAAGTTATTTATAACTTAAAATCAATAAGTAATGTACGTGGAGGGCAAAAGATTCTAATACGCAGGTCGATTTTATAACCCCTTCAACAGTATCGCCTCTGGATAAGAAGATGGGGTTAATATTAACTTGGCATCAACAAAGGTAACAGAATGGATGTTGTTCATTCAGAACAAAAGGTCTTCCCTGATACCATCTCTTGTCGCTGTCAAACAAAGTGCTAGGCATAAACGTCAACTTCGACAAAAAAGAACGGGAGCATCTCTCGCAGCTGCCAAGTCTCTGATCAGGGAGTACAAATTACTCACAGAAATTGGCCAACCTGCCGCTTTTTCTTGCCAGGAGAACATCTTCACTTTCTCCATTCAACAGCCGCTTTTCAAGACAGTAATTCCAGATTTCAATCGGAATCCACAATTTTGACATCCTCTGAGCTAATATGAATAATAATAATAATAATAATATTATTATTATTATTATTATTATTATTATTATTATTATTATTATTTTCATCCATCTTGAATTAGTATTAATTAGTCAATTTCAGCCTCATCGAAAAGATATTTTAGTGGTTCCTCAAGTCTTCGACGTCCTCATGGCTTGTACTTTATTAGGAGAAAAGATAATCTTATTTTATCTTTTATTAAAACGTGTTGGAGTTAATTATTTTTATACTTCTGAATTTTGTGTTCACAGATTATTTTAATTTTGCCAAAACATCTTTTTGTTGAGTGCATCTTGTTATCTTGCTGTCAGAGAGTAGAAATATGACTTCCATCTAAAAGCATGGAAAAGGCCAATATACAGTACATATTATGCATTGTTAATATAGAGTAGAAAATGTTGCACCATATTAATTGGTTTTAGTATGTTGCGTAAAATTCACAAGATTTAAGATTCTAGAAACACACACACACAAACAGACAGACACACACACACACATACATCACACACACACAGACACCCACCAATCCCCATACATAGGAACCACATACCAATCACCATAGATAATCGCACACCAATCATACATAGGAATCAGATCACCATACCTAGGAAATACACTCACACCAATCACCACACATATCAATCGCCACACATAGGAATCACACACACACCAATCTCCACACATAGGAATCACACACACACATACCAATCTCCATACATAGGAATCATACACACATCACCACACATATAAATCACACACACATCACCACACACAGGAATCACACACACCAATAACCACATATAGGAATCACACACACAAAACACCACACACACAGGAATCACACACACACCAATAACCACATATATGAATCAATACACCAATAACCACACACACAGGAATCACACACACTAATCACCACACATAAGAATCACTCGCACACCAATCACTACACATAGGAATCACACACACACCAATCTCCACACATAGGAATCACACACACACACACCAATCTCCACACATAGGAATCACACGCACACCATAACCACACATAAGAATCACTCGCACACCAATCACTACACATAGGAATCACACACACACACACCAATCTCCATACATAGGAATCACACGCACACCAATCACTACACATAGGAATCACATACACACCAATCTCCACACATAGGAATCACACGCACACCAATAACCACACATAAGAATCACTCGCACACCAATCACTACACATAGGAATCACACACACACACCAATCTCCATACATAGGAATCACACACACACACCAATCTCCACACATAGGAATCACACACACACCAATCTCTATACATAGGAATCATATGCACACCAATCATCACACATAGGAATCATACACACATCACCACACATATAAATCATACACACATCACCACACATACGTATAAATCATACACACATCACCACACATAGGAATCACACACACATCACCATACACAGGAATCACACACACTAATAACCACATATAGGAATCACACACACAAAACACCAAACAAACACAGGAATCACTACACAATCAATACAACAATCTCCACACATAGGAATCACACACACAAAACACCACACAAACACAGGAATCACACACACCAATAACCACATATAGGAATCACACACACAAAACACAATCATCACACATAGGAATCACACACATCACCAATATAAATATAGGAATCACCACACAAAATCACACACACATCACCATACACAGGAATCACACACACCAATAACCACATATAGGAATCACACACACAAAACACCACACAAACACAGGAATCACACACACCAATAACCACATATAGGAATCACACATACCAATAACCACACACACAGGAATCACACACACTAATCACGACACATAAGAATCACTCGCACACCAATCACTACACATAGGAATCACACACTCCAAATACCACACACAGGATCATTCACACAACCCATTATACACATGAATCGTACACACACATACAACATCGTAGTCACAAAGTCGTGGCAAAACCTATTTTCCTGTTATTTCTTGATAGTAAGCGATATGTAACTCGATTCACGTTGAATATTTATACAAACCGCACACACAAGGAGTTTATCGTTAACTTTCTGGAAATATATTAAGACACATTTTATAATATAACACACACGTGGCACTGAGAAGAGAACATCAATTTTGTGTAAAATGATTGTGGACAATTAATTGATAGACATTTATGTAAATGAGCAGATTTCAGTTGCTACGTATAGTGTTTAATGAAAAATTATGTGTCATCATCGCTATATTGTCTTAATCGAAAAGTACACTTACTTCTACCTTTTGCGATGTAAGGTATAGATTTTAGTTCACGGAATTATTGACCTCCATAATAAGATTAACACAATGACTTGTTCAACATATTTTAGTGCGAAGTTTATTTAGAGACAATCAGATGATAGCACAAAAACACAGGAACTGGAGTGGCGATCGCAGAAGCAATGGAAATACTTGCAGAGAAACTGGTCGTCTCTACTACAAATTTTATATTAAACGCGAGGAATTGACTTCTGATCTTCTTTGATTAGAAATCGTCAACAGATCTGGTTACGGTTTCGCTCAGAGCTTTATAAAATCATAATGAAAGATTCCAATGCTTGTAGGTAACCTAACAAGAAATATCGATTAAAAGCGAGCCGCTTACATAAATAAAACAATAGAAATGTCCAAATATCTTCCTTAGCTTTCGTAACAAGCAACTCCATGTCAAATTGTCGGTACAGGACAGCAAGTTGTGACGTAATAATTCATAATTCTTTTCGACAACTTTTTAAAAGTTTACCTTCACTCAGAAATATCGATATGTAACAGAAACCTGATAATAAAACAGTAAGTAGTAGTTGATACTTTTTCCTAAAATAATAGGAATCACACACACCAATCACCACACACACAGGAATCACACACACACACACCAATCACCACACACATAGGAATCACACACACCAATCACCACACACACAGCAATCACACACACCAATCACCACACACACACACAGGAAATCACACACACACCAATCACCACACACACACACACAGGAATCACACACACACACCAATCACCACACACACACAGGAATCACACACACCAATCAACACACACAGGAATCACACACACCAATCACCACACAAACAGGAATCATACACACCAATAACCACACAAACAGGAATCACACTCACGCACACACACACACACACACAAAGAAATCACACACACAAAGAAATCACACACACACACCAATCATCACACAAAGGAATCACACACACAAAACACCACACCCACAGGAATCACAATATAGAAACACACCATAACTATACCTTCGATTAAGCTGCATTGGCAGCTCGGTTGCCAGAGCTCTGGCTCATGACGACCGCGAACCTGAGATCAAATCCTGGCGATGGCAAAGTTGTTTTTGTGGTGCACAAAGACAAAGTAGTGTTTTTCTTAGTGTTCTCGAATTATCTCCGTTTCAAATAATAGGTTCACACTTGTGTTTGTGTTGCACCGAATCAATCATCGGTAGTAGCGGTTTTTCCTCGCAGTTTATTCGAAGATTGGTAGATAATAGTGGTGGTGGATCCGAGATGACTTACAGATCTGCAGATGAGGAATCGGGGGCCACATAAAAGATTACCTATATATATTCTGTATCGTATATTTTGTCTACCTATATGTATTCTGTATCGTATGTTTTGTCTCACAAAAACTTTCAGTTAGGCATTATTATCTAAATTTATTTTATACCTTGTATAATCAAATGATAAAATCTTTTGAGGAATATTATTATAACTAGTGGCTTGTGCAGCAAAAGCTGCAAACTAAGTTCATTACACGTTCAAATAAAAATTTTTCAGATTTATTTTCAGTGAAGAATACCAGACTTTTTGAAAGTTTACTTCCATAATAATGTAACAAACTCCCTTTGAATGGGTTTTTATGCCAAATACTTTATCTTGAACCTATCCAGCTTCAGTTTTTGAGTTTCAACGCGAAAACGCAAGTAACAATGTCAGGACGATCAGTGGGTTTTTCATGTAGGAGTAAAGCAATAGCTACTTCAGGTCATTGTGGATTGTACGTGAAAGTTAAAAAAAAGTCAGATTTGCTATGCTTTCGAACAATAGACATAGCATCTTGGTATAGCTGCTGCATGTAGAGCTTGAAATGTAGAGGGTAAAATCATTTTATCCTCCTAAGAGATCTTGCCGAAATAATCGGGAGACTACAAAATTTTGTGAGCCTCGTATTTTATCAGTAAGTAATACCTTTTGGTCTTTCCTCAGGAACTGTAATTTTTGCGCTCTCTCGATCCAATACTGAAGAGAATGACGCATATAAATATCTACACCACACCGCCATTAAGTATAGAGAAAGACCCAACCCCACTCGATTAATAACTATAAAAATATTTGAGTTTTAATAACAATACTATTATCTTACATAAGTTCTGTAGTTTTATATAGGCCTTACTATATAGCCGCAACCCAGTAAATTATAGGAATGAAGATCTAATTTAAGATATTCTCTACATTTACTTATATAACCCAAAACGTTTCACTTTCATATCATGAATATAGCATTAATATTATAATTAAAGAACAATAGTCACATCATAGCATTAACTATAATAATATTTCATTTCTAATGGTAATAATGTCATTAAACCACCTCAAGTTTTGTAGATTTTAATATCCAATACACAGCTGTACTCAAAAAATTACGCACTGCAGAATCAGACCTGTAAATTATTCTTAGTAAGTCTTGAAGTTTTTAATACCCAATTGAATTTGAGCTCTAAATATGTCAGCAATCCTGCAGGTCATGGCCTTCGTGTAATAGCCTATTGTTTATTGTAGCGTATGTTTTGTTTTATACTGAAATGCAATTAGTTCTCAAAACTGATGAAAGATGGATTTAGTAAAATAGGAAAATTATGTAGAAAAACTAACGCTTCACTGAAAGTTACTATTTTTCTGAAAATCCTTGGATGCCAAGCTTCAAAATGACGGGTTACTCATTAAAATCCATTCAGCCGTTTTCCCGTAATTTCCATTACCAGTTCAAATTATATATAATAGATAATCATACGCATTTAAGAAAAACAAAATGTAGACCTAATACTGAATGGGAGGGTGAACCCATTACGCTATGCCCATCATAGGTGAACTATTGCAGCAACACTAAGCTCGGTGAGTACTCAGACACATCAGTCGACTATGCTAAGGTTCACTGCATTCTAGGTTTCATATTGGCGTCCCACATGCCCCTAAATCAGATCGCTCAGTACTTAAACTAGTTATAGTAGAAATGCTATGAAAATGAGAATGGAAGTATTGTGATTATGTCTTGTCATAATTGACAACATAATGCGAAAGACAAAGCATAATCACAAAAAACATAAGAATACAACACAAACACAAGAACACAAAAAATACATCACACTAACATACGAAAACAAAAACACAAACAAGATTGCAAGCTCATTCAAGAAATTAAATTACAACATCGCATAGAGAACAAATAATACTCTACAAAAATATCTTAACACACAAACAACACAAACAAATACCACACAGGCGTATACAAACTCAAATGTAACACTTGCAACAACTTCTACATAGGACAGACAGGCAGATTATTTCAAAAACGTTACAAAGAACATATCACAGCCAGAACAAAATTACAAAACACTTCCACATATGCAGAACACATCACAGATGCTAACCACACATACAGAGACATCAACATAGACATGTAAATGACTAAACACACTAGAACAATATGAAATACACAGACACACAAAAACGCATTCAAATGAAATTCTCAACACACAACTCAATTTCAGAACACACACTCTATTTGACTCCACATCACACTACACAAACACACCCCCACAGGAAACAAAACAAGAGGTGCCAAGACCAGCAACGACCAGTTCTGAAGAAGACCAATAACAGGTCGAAACATGTAAACCGGGTACTATAGAATTTAACAAGAGAAAGTCATATAATACATATTCCTAAACCAAGTATCCACCGCAGAGGTCAAGTTTAAATCAAGAATAGCCGACTTGAATACACGGTTTCCTCGTACGTCGCCGTATCAGCGGCGAACAAGAGCTACGAGTAGATATGCCAGCTTGTAATAGTTTACCGGATAGTGAGCATTGTGACACGTCCTGTCAAGTCACGTTTTCATCTTGAATTTAAAAGACTGATATTTCGCCAACGATAAGGATGCCTCATAAACTAGTGGGAAAGTTCATAACTACAGTCCTGCGTTTGGTTACTTTTAATACAAGTTAGATGTATCTCTATCACGTTACGGTTTCTCCCCGCAAGCTCCGGTACTGTATGTTTACATCTATTCGTACCTGTGTCTATAAGTCTGTGTACAACAGGAACAATACTCATGTACAAAATACCACTTGAACTTAATAACATTAATAACGAAGTATTTATATAAAGCCAGCTTATATGCAATAAAATGCATTCTGAACCGTTTGGGTATGGATAATATTAATTTATTATTATAAAGCTATTATGATAGTAGGAAACATTTCTTGCTGGTTATACAGGGGCATCATTTTATTTTTACTAACATTTGTAATATTAGCTTGCCTATACCTCTGGATCAACGCCGTTTGCTACCCCCTCCCACGACTGGAGTTCGATGATACTGACGTAATATACAAACAAATCACTTTACTAAGTACAGGAGGGAAGAAAAATAGTTCATCTTTTACGTAAACTAGGAAATATTGCGCTTTTGAGTTTGATAATTTTCATTAGGTTTTTGTTTAATCAAAATACAGTAAAGTATTAACAATGAGTGTTTTTACTCACGAACTGAGCTGTCCATGTGGACGTATTCATTATGCAGTGTATATTATACTGTCTACAGCACATTAGCGTACAATATAGAGAATGAAGTTAAATTGAAAAATAATCATAATACGGGTATTTAAACACATTTTTTAAAATGGTAGCCGTTCATTTTCATACAGGCTTCAGTTCTAATGTGCATATTATCGCACTATAGACTATTGTACCTAATCCAAATTACCAGTTTCGTCCTTCGTACTAGTAACTCATGTTGAAATAATTCTGTACCTACTCTATAAAAGAGTACCTTACGTACTGTAAATTCAATCTTCACTTCTGCCCGATCCGAAAAGATAAAAGTACTCAGACATACTAAGCTGGTGGGGGAAACCGGTGTACGACGTAGGCAAATGGACGACAGTACCTGTGCGAAAATGATTCAATATTGAAAGCTCTTTCGTCACTGGAAAACGCGAACATATTTTTGGAACGTACTGTTTACTATGACCGTAAGGCTACTATGACTGTAAATGCGGCCTTGGTTCTGTGTGGAGGACGGTTGAACTTCATTAGTAGAGGGGGTCGGAGTGAAGTACATTCAAAAACTCAGATACAATAAAAATTGAAGTAAAAATAAAATGATGTCCCTGTATTATGATTAAAAGATGGGAGTTTCCATGTATGAAAATCAACAATGCATAATCTGGGAGGACAAATGAAAATCGTAGATGATTAAAATGGTTACTACAAATCAACTGCGGGCACAATGTGTTCTTTGGTATGTTAAATTTGAGCGTATTAAAAGAGTTCAAAAGGAATTTCGACGTGAGTATGGCGTGCGTAATGTACCTAAATACGATTTCATAATGTTGTGGTATCGAACATTTGTAGAAACAGGTTCTGTGTAAAAAAAAAAAAAACATGCAGGAGATCGCAGACGAAACCCAGTACGAGAAGCTGCTTGGCATAGCCCCCAAACTCCCCAGATCTAACCCCTCCTGACTTCTTCGTGTGGTGTCTTGTTAACATTGATGATCTGAGAGTAAAAATTACTCAAGCTTTTCAACAAATCACCCCTCTTATGTAACAACGGATATGGGTTTAATTGCAGCACTGTTATGAGTTATGCAGGGTGCGCAATGGGGGTCATGTTGAGCTCTGAGGAATCCCTCATCTTTCAGTGTTGTATGCACAAAGTTTCAACAAATAAAGTACAATAGTAAATGTTTTACGGTGTTATTATTTTATCCATACCCAAACGGATCAACTTATATAATTTTGTACCACTGTTAGACGAAACTAAAAATTTTCAGGGGCCATCTCCTTTATTTTCGGAAGCCACCACATTTTGCCCACGCAGGCAATGGAAACCTATTCGAGCTGAATAAAGATACATTTACTGAAATAAAGTACTGTATATTAAACAATATTAAATATCTATGTAATGCAAACATACTCTCTCATAGACTGTGCCCTCCACTGAAGCTATGTAGTAACAATATCTTAAAATGAGCAACAAATGTAACAATGAATAACTTCGGGGAAAAAATTGTTCCGGGGCCGGGTATCGAACCGGGACCTTTGGTTAAACGTACCAAAGCTCTACCAACTGAACTCCCCTGTAAGTCTACCAGAGACCAATCCAATTTTTCCCTCTATATCCACAGACCTCAAAGTGGGCTGACAACCGTCAAGCCACCAACAATGAGTGCACACTAACTCTGGAAAAATTATTGTGAAAGTGTATGCAAGCTTCTAGACATGATCCCCATCACGTTAAAATGGGAACATGAGGAAGAGGCACTCCAGGGAAAATTGCTTGAGTCTGAATATACGAGCGAACGGTAAACAGAGACAATGCATGACGATGTACCGCACAGTGTGCAATATTCCCAATCTAGCTGGACAAAATTAATTTCTCACTTTCCTTTTGTCAGATTTCGATGAAACTTTATATTCAAGTTTATATCAACCACAGAAATATGTGTTTCAATTTTTATTTAAATCCGGTGATTAAATCAACACTTTCACATATGGGTGGGAATGATATATTTGTTTTTAACGAACATATCACACTGAAAATAAGTTCTTGGTATGAAATATTTGTCCAATGTAGAATTTAATGTTTAATGGGAAAATGATATTTATAAATTCCCTTAAATAAGACTGAAAATATTATTTTCTTTTCCACAGGACACATTGTAGGCCTAATTAAAATTAATGTGTGTATTAAATATTGAAATATTTGAAGTGTTGTAACAGGACAGAATATATTTTGAAACACTTCAGTTAAAGAAATAATTGATTTTAATTAATTTATTTATTTTGACCTAATGCCAGGAACATTAATATTTGAATTAAATATTTAACTGAAAGTTAATTTACATATTATAACATTATCCTCAGTTTCATAATTTCTTGTAGTGAATTATATAAGTTTTACTTTCACTCAAAGTGATATGGCAAAATAAATAATATAACTTTATAACACAAATGTGCGAAATTATTTGAATTTACAACAATTTCTTTAAACAAAAGATTTGTTTTAAATCGGTCATATTATTTTATGCCATAATGAAGAGTGTATATACAACTGAGACAATAGATCTGCTGTTATTTGTCTAGAATAAAAATTATAACACTAATAAACATTTAGGCTAATTTACAGGCGTGCTTTATTCACTATCCGTTTCACTGGAAATATCGCCAGATGCTTCTGACGTTGCCGAGCTGCTTACTGGTGGACTGGGCAGTAGCAGATTAATCACTTGTGGTGATAAGCTCCCACTTTTCTTCACGGGCAGTTTTCTTAATGAAGAAATGAGGGATCAGATGACACCAGCAACATTGACAAAAGATCTTGATTTGTAGATATTCTTGACTTCTTTCTGGTATGTCCTTCCCTAAACATTCTCAAATCTTTGTTCCTTGCTTCTTATGCCTCTTCAGAAAGTTGTCCAATGGGTAATATGCAACATTTTATTATTTCTGTGCTGTGAACTAAAATTTTGTGAACTGTTACCGGCATGAAATGCCAGGGATATAATTCCATATAGAGTGTTTTTGTTTCTGCTGTGTATTATCTGAATGCTTCTAAATTTATATCGTAATCACTTGCTATTGTTTCCAAAATCACACAGAATCGTCGTATAAGTTCTTCGTTAATTACAGTAATATCTACTTTGTTTTGAATTTCTGAAGAATCTTCTTGCAGTATTACCATCATTACTGGTGCCACTACCTGGTTGTTGAGGTTTGTCAACTATGGGACTCATATCAGTTCTGAATGTTTCTTGTAGGCTATTACTTTTTTCCTTTCGGTACATACGGATTTGTCCACCGTTTGTTGAGGTTGGATAAAAACGTGTCCAATGTATTTTTAATCTGAACTTCAATGTCATGTGAACAATTTTGTAGGCCTGAAACACTCACACAATGATTAAAAATTTCCTCATTTCGTTATTGTTTACTGCTTAGCCAAACATGGAATAGTTGCCGCCGCGTTACCGTGTGCGCCGCCACTGAAAACAATTAATTGCTGATAAATGCGCAAGAACGCGCAAACTTTGAAACAAGGATTCAACACTCTAAATGTTGTTTTATTAAATGCTAAAAGAATTGTCGTAACCGGGCGTGACCGGAGATACTAAAACTCCAATAATATTTGGAGAACTTGAAAAAATATTTTTTTTCAATTGTAATACTTAAACCCTATTGTAAGAAGAATAATAATTTACAAACTAAAATTTGAAGTATCATTAGTAAGAACATACCTGTCTGAACAGATTCCATGTCTCAGAATACAAATAATAACTATCAGCTGGCACTTTTTCGCTCACACAGTAAGCTACTTTGCCTACGACTGAACCGGAGCGAGAAATGCAAGGAAGAACTCAGTGTTCCCACCCTTCTAAGAATAGCTTGCTCCTGATAAAACAGTAAAAGCTATCCGACACAACATTCTCCAAACATTAAAGAACATGAATTCATATTCATCTATGCCAAACTAAACGAGTCGAAATTTGATTTTTGTCCATCTAGATTGGGAAAATTGCACACTGTGCACCGTGCGGAATGCTCACGAATAGCCTTCAAACTAGCACAAAAATACCGATGTCACGGCACTAATGATGAGTAATTTCAGCGATTAACTATAAACATCAACATCAATATAGCTTTCGGAGTTCTGTCGGTTATAAATTTGGTGTCGAAGTTATTTAGAATTAACAGGTTGTTGACGCAACAAAAGTCGAAGATGTTTTTGTCATTGGGATTGCACCACCACCTATGCCTGGCGTTAATATCACCCGTTGTTATCAAAGTTATTCATCACAGTTTATCATAAATTTGAGGCCGTGAAGGGCTTCTTTGAAGTCACAAAGAGGGTCAAGCTTATTTACCAAGAAAACTTGAAATATAGCGAATGTTTATCATCATTATACTTGTCAGAAGACAGCGAAGCGATAAGAAGCCTGACATGTGTACTGCTCTTATGAACAAGAATTATATGCCTCTCAATATCAACTTTAGTGTAATGTTACTAAGTGACCAAACATTGCCCTTGAAAGCTATAGCAAAGTAGGCTGCATTGTTGACATTGTCGTGTAAATTATATTTATTTCATAAAACTGCACACACAAACATGTCCAGATAATTGTACATTACACACACATCCTCATCATACACAGAGTGGAAGTGAAACAGTCCTGCAAATTGATAGAGACGATAGGGTACACTTAAATGAATAGAAAACCTATATTACGTTTTAAGATTAAGTGCACGGTTAATTAGACAATTACGTTGGAAGTTCCAACAGTCTGGCAACCTCGACGCTAACAGAGTCCCCTTTCTTCTCGTAATATAGATGTAAAAGGTCAACGAGTTCAGCCTAAGTGAACTACCTCCTGCTTTCCTTTCTAGTTACAACGTTGCTATTTGGTTGCATCGTTCAGTTGCTTGAAATTAATAGTTTTTAATTGTATTGTATTGTATTTATGAACATTCCATGGTATTCATACATTGCTTCACAGCTAGAATAAGGAACAATTCAAAAAACTTAATACTATAAAGTCTTAATTTATAGTCACAGTCTAGATGAAATATAATATACAGACGAGATTTGCAATATAGTCTACTAGTACAACACAAAGTTTTAATATCAATTTCATGGAGAGTTTTTGAATGTCATGAATTCACCTACAGAATAGAAGGCGTGAGAAATTAGGTACTTCTTTAATTTGGTCCTAAATAATCTTATGTTTTGAGTTTCATTTTTTATATCGATAGGGAGGCTATTACAAATTTTTACTGCCATATAACGCACTCCTTTTTGATAGCACGATAGACTTGCCGATGGAGTACTTTAATTTAGTAGGTTATTTTACGACGCTTTATCAACAGCTTAGGTTATTTAGCGTCTAAATGAGATGAAGGTGATAATGCCGGTGAAATGAGTCAGGGGTCCAACACCGAAAGTTACCCAGCATTTGCTCACATTGGGTTGAGGGAAAACCCCGGAAAAAACCTCAACCAGCTAACTTGCCCCAACCGGGAATCGAACCCGGGCCACCTGGTTTCGCGGCCAGACTCTCTAACCGTTACTCCACAGGTGTGGACCCGATGGAGTATGAAAGTCATTTTTTGACGTGTATTTATGCTATGAACTGTTGAATTAGTTACAAAGTTTTCACGATTACATACGAAAGAGATTATTAATGGAAAAATATACTGACAAGCCATGGGCATTATTTGTAGTTTTTTTAAAATAGTCCTACACGATTTCCTAGATTTGACACCTACTATTATTCTAATCACTCACTCATAGGAATATACTGTTACTACCTGTGGAATTTCCCCAGAATACTATTCCAAAACTCATTACCGAGTGGAAAAAACTCATTACCGAGTATATTACGTTACAAGATTGGGAAGTGCTTTTTACAAAATCGAGGAAAAGGAATTTTTCAATTTCCGAGATTTTGTAACGGACTTCACAAACGTATATTGTACAACATTATTTGCACAATCATATTTTTAAAATTGCAAGTACAATATATTTTGCATAGAAAATTTAGAACAATGTTATTCCAAAGCCTTCGCAAAACTATACTGTAATGGTAACTAAGTAACAATAAGTGCACTGTAATGAGTCTATTTCAGCATAGTTTTATGTTATGAAGAATGGTTTCCCTAGCAACAAGTTTCTGTGTGGGAATTTCGACTTTCAAGGCCTAACAACAATAGCTACAAATACAACAAAAAAACACGATAGTGCAAAAATTAAGTTGAAAGTTCCAGCAGTCTGGCTACCTTGCCGCTATTATTGTCGGTGAATAATTTTGGATAAATCCTTGGTAATTAACAAACCACTGAATTAAGTGCATTGCTGACTGTGCAAATTTGCAATATTGGGATGTTATGATAGATGAAAGTTGTGATTGAAAGAACAGTTATTCAAAACAAGAAGTCACCTTTTTTGTCTACTCCGCACATGCATAAGATTTTGTCTCTAAAACACTGCAATTTGATTGGAGCAGAAGTTACAGGAAGTGTTCATAGGCTTCTTTGCACTCACCAAACTCTAATTTCGCCATCTGCCAACAATAATATAGGCAAATTAATGCAATTTTCTGCTTTTTACTTACTAACGTGGCAAATCAGAATATCTCATTTTATTATAGTGACAGGTCTTAGAAACTTCGACAGTGTGTAGAGTGCATTGTATTTCAGAACAGCTTAGCTGCAAGAAAATTATTAATTTTGATCTAGTTCGACCAATGTGCTAGAAGAGTACTGCTTAAGCAGTGGGTTGAAGGACACGCAACTTTAGCAACTAATGCTGTCTTAATAGTCTGATGTATAATAGAAAAATCATCAATAATACTAAATTGCTAATTATTTTTTTAAGAGTGCATATTTTGTTATCTTTAGTGCATACATATTTTGCCGTTTTTAGTGCATATGAATCTGCCCCATAGTGCATATGAGAACCATTAATCGAAACACAGTTCTCGATACACTAATGTTTGCCGACGATCAGGTTATTATCGCTAAAACAGAGGATGCTTTACAAAGAGCCATTTATAATTTGCAAATAATCGCCTCTGATTTCAATATGGAAATCTCAAAAGAGAAAACAAAAGTCATGGCATTTTCGGGAGAGAACCCAATTCCAAGTAAGATCATGATAAATAATACTTTAATTGAACGTGTTAATTCATTTAACTATTTAGGTTATAACCTCTCTTACATCACTGATGAAGATATGTCAAACAAAATATCTAAATTTATAAAAATCACTGGCGTCATTAACGCCGTCTTCAAATCCTCCCATGTTCAGAAACATACAAGGCTAAAGGTATGAAAACACTAGCTCGACCGGTCCTCACTTACGGTAGCGATTCAATCAGAAAAGCTGATGAGCAAAGGCTGACGACAGCGGAAATGAGGTTCATGAGACGAACAGCGGATGCTCTTTGCTGGAACACCGTAAAAATGTGGACATATTGCAGGAACTCAAAATGGATCCTATAGTTAATTTTGTTCAACAATATCGACTTCAGTGGAAAAAACATGTCGAAAGGCTGGATCGCACTAGATGGCCTACACAGATTCTTACTTATGTACCAAGAGGAAAGAGGAAATTGGGAAGACCGCGAAAGCGCTGGCATGAGACCGTAACAGATCCTGTAGGGTCTAATACGTGAGGGATATGATGATGATGATGATGATGAATCTGCCCTCTAATTATCACTTAGTTAATATATAGTATTGGTGGTGGTGTGGTGGTGGTTCAGTCAATCCGGATTTTCGTTAATTAGGAGAACTTATCCAGCAATTAGTCCAGATTAACGAAGTTATAGGTCTACAATAGGCTATATGTTAAAAAAAATTAAACTAGTATTTTTGTGAATATAGTAAAGGGACAGCACCAGAAAACTAACGGTAAGTTTGTTATGTATTAATACCTTTTCCCATCATTAGTAATTTGTTGGACGGGTGCAAGGGATTGGTAGATTAAGAAAAAAAGTAGGTTGGTACAATATGGTACAATTTTTATGAGATCTGGTACATTTTAATTTGGTCGGCGGCAACACTGTGTTACGATATGGGATGGAAACAGTTGAACTTGCTTCACAGCTCGGAGTTGAGAAAGTTTATCTGAACTTCCAAACATCACGAATGAAAACGTTTCTTTATTTCGCACTGCTTTATTTTCCGGTACCTCTGCTCTTTCCTATTTTTGTCATCTCCTTCTTGTTTCTTACACATCCAGTTCGCGCGCATGCAAGAAACTCTTTCATGTTTATTCGCGTATTGAATCGCCTGGCCGTCCATCCAAACAATTTAACTCTGTCTTCAGAAATGTCAGATACTGCACCTTCCTTTCTTTCTTTTTTTTTCTTTTCACCTCAATTTAATTTATTTTATCTCTATTTTCCTCCCATTTCACAATTGTTTTTCTTTTTCCTTTTTCGTCTTCACTCATTCTTCACTTCTTTCCATTCGATCATTCCGTACATTACTTTTCTATTCTTTCTACTTCTTTTATTTCACCTTTGTTGCTTCTTTTCTCCTTTCTTGGTCATTTATTTTCTCCCCTGTTTCTTGATAGTTATTTATTCATTTTTCCCTTACTTCCTTCTTTGACTCCTTTATTTCTTTCTAATCCCTTCCTTTCTCCTTTCTTTCTTTCTTCCTTTCTTTCTTTCTTTCTTTCTTTCTTTCTTTCTTTCTTTCTTTTTTCCGTCTATCTCGAATACATTCTTCTGTCCTAAATTCATTTTTATTCTCTCTATCTTTCCATTTTTCTTATTTTATTTTCCCTTTATTAGTTTTTCCCTTTCTCATAACTTACCTATTTTTCAATTTTTCTCTCTCCTTTGTTTCATCACTCTTCTTTCCTTCGTTATTTCTCCTTTATGTCTCGTTATTCCTCTCTCTTTCCACTTCTATCCTAGTTTCTTTACTTAATCCGTTTTCTTTCACACATTACACCCTTCTTTATCATATTCTTTATTTTCTTTTAGGTATGATAAACATATATCTTCTCTTTCCTTCCTTCTTCCATTTCATTTTATTTCCTTTTCCCACTTTACTTTTCTTTCTTTATTTTTCGTCCTTCTTCCGTTTCGCTTTTTCCCTTTATCCGTTTAATTTTTTCTACATTCATCCGTTTCATTTTCTTCTTTTTCAGTTTTCAACTTTGCTACCTTCGTACGTTTCATTTTCTTCCTTCTTCCATTTATTTTTTCCCTCTTCCATTTAATTTTTTCTTACTTCTTCCGTTCCATGCATTTCATTTTTCTTCCTCTTCTAATTCACTTATTCTTCCTTCATCAATTTCATGTTTTTTTCTTCTTCCATTTCATATTTCCTTCCCTCTTTTATTTCATTTTCCTTCCTTCTTCCATTTCATATTTTTTCTTATTTCATCTTATTGTTTCTTCCTCCCCTCTCGTCTAACTTTATTTCCTTCCTTTATTTTTCTGTATTTAATTTTTCTTATTTTTTTATACATCTGCCTTTTCTAACCACCTGACTTTCCTTATTTCCGTTTAATTTACTTCTTCTTTCTTCGTTTCGTTTTCATATTCTTCTCTATTGTTACCTATATTCCTACCTTTTTTTCTTTATTATCTTCAATTTTCTTTTTTATTCATTCTTGCTTGTTTTCTTATCTTCCGCCTTTCTTTCCAGCTTATTTTTATTTTATTCTTTCTTTTCTTACTTCCTTTATTAAAATTTATACCTTCTCTTCTTTTTCAATTATTCCTATTTACTTTCTCTCTTGACTGGCTTTCTTCCTTCTCCCATTAAATCCTTGATTCTGTGTCTATTAGTCCCCTTCTTATCTCTTACTTCTTTTCTCTTTTCTTAATTTAATTTTTTTCTTTCTTACTTCATCTCTCTGACTCTTTCTTTCTCTATTTATTTTTATTTGTATTCATTCCTGCATATTTATTTCTTCTTTCATACTTACTTACTGGCTTTTAAGGAACCCGGAGGTTCATTGCCGCCCTCACATAAGCCCGCCATTGATACCTATCCTGAGCAAGATTAATCCAGTCTCTACCATCATATCCCACCTCCCTCAAAAATCCGTTTTAATATTATCTTCCCATCTACGTCTCGGCCTCCCTAAAGGTCTTTTTCCCGCCGGCCTCCCCACTAACACTCTATATGCATTTCTGGATTCACCCATACGTGCTACATGCCCTGCCCATCTCAAACGTCTGGATTTAATGTTCCTAATTATGTCAGGTGAAGAATTTCATACCGTGCATAAACTACAAATAAATAATGACAAGAAAACAGCGTTCTATGTAAAATGGTGATATAATATGTCCTATAGAAATACATACTCAATTTATTTACTTATAGACCGTTTTGCTTAATCACGATATAAGGTTGTTCTAGCTGCACACTGTACTCTATGTGGTCTATTCCTTGCAGAGATGTGCAGTGTCTGCAAGAGGAGCAAAACAAACTGGCGGCCGAGCAGAAGACCATGGAAGACACCATCAGTCAGCTCAAGACGAAGATCGAAGGCTTGGAATCTCACCTCAAGGACAAAAGTAAAGAGAACTTGGAACTGGAGAAAACGATCAACAAGCAGCTGTGAGTTCAGACATTTTCTAATTTACACAAGGTTAACATTGATACATTGAAAGCTTCATCGAACAGTCTAAATGTTAGCATGGATACTAGTCTCTCCTAAAAGCTAATTAATCGAAGACTTCACGTTAGTGGCTTCTCTAATAGCAATACTAGTTTTAATACAAACTAATTATATCACAATAAGATGGCATCTTCTTGCCAAAATTGATTCCAGAGTGTGACGGAGATTTCGTCTTGTCAGCGTTGCCAAGAAGCGTTTGTCTTTAGATCTAAAATGCATGTGTTCTAGCAATATCAAAAAGATAGTAAAGGCTGGTTCACAATAAACCGGGAACGAGGACCAGAACGAGAACTGGAAACGGAAGGCGTGAAAGTGAAGATTTTTTATCTATACTAATAATAAATCTGTACCGGTAGCCGAAATTTTTCTGGTAATTTTCGATTTTCAAAAAATAATTGGTCCTAACATATATAATTAACCACCCTGAAACCGAAAATCGCTTTTTTTTTATTTTTGTTTGTATGTCTGTCTGTCTGTCTGTATGTTTGTTACCTTTTCACGCGATAATGGATGAACGGATTTCGATTAAAATTGGAATATAAATTAAGTTCGTTGTAACTTAGATTTTAGGCTATATGGCATTCAAAATACATTATTTAAAAGGGGGGGTTATAAGGGGGCCTGAATTAAATAAATCGAAATATCTCGCTTATTATTGATTTTTGTGAAAAATGTTACATGACAAAAGTTTCTTTAAAAATGATTTGCGATAAGTTTTATTCCCTGAAAAATTTGATAGGACTGATATTTAATGAGATAAATGAGTTTTAAAATTAAAATAACTGCCATCTAAGGCCGTATAATGAAATAAAAAACAAATGACTTCGTCTATAAGGGGCCTTGGACAGCAACAATCGAAAGCTATGAAAGATAGCCTACAGAGAATGT
Organism: Periplaneta americana; assembly: GCA_025594305.2. Classification (NCBI taxonomy): domain Eukaryota; kingdom Metazoa; phylum Arthropoda; class Insecta; order Blattodea; family Blattidae; genus Periplaneta; species Periplaneta americana. The sequence continues at coordinate 182,111,013 of JAJSOF020000003.1, read as the reverse complement.
TTCTGTGTTTGTATGAAGTAATATCGGAAGCTAAATTAACCGATTTGTATAATTAATTATTATTTCACCATTGGAAAGTGTAGTTTCTCTAGATGGACATAATGCTATAATGTTATTACAGTAACTTCTGATATAACATAATATAATATAATATAATATAATATATGTAATGTAATATTATATAACATAATTTAAATTATTTGAAGGGTTCAGAACCATAGTGGGCCAAACGCCATTTACTGAATACGTAGAAAACAAGGGTTAAAATTAAATTGTTACCATAATTCAATGGAAACCTATAACAAGTAAAATAAAATATACACATTAAATCTAAATGATGTCAATCTTCATTAAACTATGGTTGCATGTAATAAAAATTAGAAACATGTTAAAGGAATTGTCATTGCACCAATGAGTGGTCTCTGGACCAAAATGATCGCATTTTAATTATTTTGATGCAATTTAAATTAAGTAACATATTAAACGATTTATCCTTCTATCAAACACTAATCTTCCCTGGATCAAATGTCCTATTTTAATTATGAATTACTTTATATTTATTTCTAACGGGTGCAGCGGAGCGCACGGGTACGGCTAGTTTATAATAAACCGAGAACGGAAACGGCTATGCATATCAATATGTATGTCTATAACGATATGTAAAGTCGATATTACGCATTCTGATGTTATAGGCTATGTGTATAATTGACCAATGACGTTCTCTCATGGGAACAAAACAGCCAACATAAACACAGGTTATCCAACTTCAGAATTTATGACACAATATTTAAGAATTCAATTCACGTGGTAACCTGATTACGTATACGCGTAGCATATATTGAAAGTGATTCTACTGAATTTCCGAGATGTCTTTAGCGAGGAGCTGAAGACAGCAAAAGAAGAAATCAGGAATTTAACTAAGGAGAACGAATTGCTGAAGCAGGAGATAGGTGAACTACAACAGTACTCACGTAGGGACAATGTCGTTGCTTTTGGAGTGCCAGAAGCTCCTAATGAAAACGTGTAGGAAGTGATAGACAATGTGTCAGTAGCCATTGGAGGCAGTCAATACGTCCCGGACATCAGTTAGAAACCATTGCATGAAGATGAAATTATGCCATGGCTTCCGTGCTACAAAATACACGACGATCAAATAGCTTTATCATAGCAACAGAATGAATCTAGTAGGCTGTGATCGGAAACGTGATCGCCAAAGTTGAAACTTGGGCAACCTCACGTTCTCGTTCCCGGGCTCCGGCAAGCTTCTCGTTAATTGTGAATGCTCACATTTAAGTACATTTATTAAAAAAACATTTCCGTTCTCGTTCTCGTTTCCGTTCCAGGTTTATTGTTGACCAGCCTTTAGTATATAATACAGAAGACAGGAATCAGCGTGTCTAGAGAAATTTGTACGTCCTTATCAGGTACATGAACGCAAGTTCAGACGTCACCAGGGCCATACCATCTACTTCCACTTCTGTTACAGTTGGTAATGAAAGTGAAGCTCGTCCACATCGTTAAGTTGGACATAGATGAGCATGTTGCGATTGACCCAAAAAGTGGTCATGATGTTTTGGTAAAGATATTGACGGAACCTTAGACTCCAGATGAAAACTATTGTAAAGTTTTATTAGTAACAACAATGTAATTTTATCGTCTCAACAATAACTATTCTTCACTCTCTAAAATTTAACTTCACTCCCGTCAACAATGGGATTTGCTCTCCGCACAGCAACACAGCGTTCGTTATTGCACTCCACAAACGACAATGACAATTTACTTGGACTATTACGAACAAGAATGAACTGTTAATCTTAACTAATATTTACAAAGCACTATTTACAAATCAGAACTGTCAGTTCTCAGTTCACAGTTCTTCTGGCTCAGTCACTCGAGTTCACAGTATCTCGAACCACAGACCTTCAGAGACAGTCCACTGTACTCGAACTCAGGTCCCTCCAACTGCGGTCCACTGCACTCGAACTCAGGCCTTCGGATGCTGACACAGTTGCGGACGCACACTCGAGTCGAACTCCGGTACACAAGACTGGCTTGCTTGCTCTGGCTTACTCACTGAATGGCTGAATAAACTGAAAAACTTCTCAAGTTCGCTCGCGTTTCTTCTTTTATAGCAAAATCATAGTTACGAGAAATTTCTACGGGTGTCCTCTCGAATTATCTGGATATTTCCACTTCGGACGGACTTCTCTGGAAGATTCGGGAGGGTCCGTCCCCCCTTCACTCCGCAAGTAGCAGCTGCGCGCGCGCACCCTCCCCTCGCCGCGTTGACGTAATACACCCCCTCTGCCCTTCAGCATGCAGATGCTCCACGTACCAGCGTTTCGTTTGCCGCGCGCCCTGTCGGACGCGTGTTCGAACCCCGTTGCAGCTGTCACACTATGTATTTCCAGTACTGAAAGGAAGGTGTTTCCAAAGAAATTTGATTAACCAGTTTAAATGATTGTGTTATAGTGATTATAGTAAAAGAGCTCTTTGTATCCTACATGTGACAACCATCAGTTCAGAAAGGAGTTTTTCGACTCTCCGAAGACTGAAAACTTATTTACGCAACTCTCATAGTAAAGAAATACTGATGGACTGACATTATTTTACATAGTCCTACTTATGGAAGTGCAAATAACACCAGTAGAAGTTCTCAACAGATTTTTTGTTGGTTATTTTACGGCGCTTTATCAACTGGTGTGGTTATGTAGCGTCTGAATATAAAGGTGATAATGCCGGCGAAATGAGTCCAGGGTTGAGCGTCGAAAGCTACCCAGCATTTTCTCTTAATCGGTCGAGGAAAAACGAATGAAAAAACCTCAACCAGATAACTTGTCCCAACCAGGATTTGAATCCGGGCCCGCTCGTTTCACAGTCCGGCATGCTAACCGTTACTCCACATCGGTGGACTCTCAACTGACTCACTCTGCAATGATGGATGAAGGCTTTTGTTTTGTAACTACTTTTGGCGAGTCTAAATTGATTTTAAATTTCATAATATTAAAACAAGTAACTCCATCAGTTAGCGCAACCATAAAGCACTGTTAGATGCTATAGAGTTAATAACGAAAAAAAAATTCCCTTTTCCTTCCATAAATATATATATAAACAATATTATCAGTTTTGGCAATTTAAGAATGGATGTAGACTAAACTTGCCATTAGTTCATTCTTTTTACTGAACAAAAGAAGTCACATTATCACGTAGCAAAGATTGTACAAATATAATGCCGTTTACTGCAAGGAACGAGCGAAATGTGTGTTGCAGTTTGAAAAATTTGCAATTGTAACATAATTCAACGTCTTTTGCGCAGCAAGTATGATGTTCGGAGAGCTCCGAATTACAAATCGATAATCTCATGGTTTCTCATGTTTGAAAACATTAAATTTGGTTTGTTAATATGCCACACACGGGTGGCCATAGGCGTGTCCTCGAAAGTAAAGTTGCTGTTGGCGTTGCTAATGATAGCAAATCCCATGAAGAGACTTAGAAGACTGCACTCAGAGACGGTTATGCCATTACACAGCTTATCAACGTCTACGGAATACATTATGCGATATGGATCACATTTGCTGTTCATATTACTGCAACAAGAAAATAACATGGATATGCTGCTTTAGCAGGATGGCGCAAAATCTCGCTGGGCAAAAGAAGTTAGGGATTTTCTGAACAACAGTTGATATCAGCTATGTGGTCGTCGTAGGCCAATTACGTTACCTCAAAATTCTCCAAAACTAAAGCCATCAGAATTTTTATTTGGGGTTTTATGAAGAATGATGTCTATGCACAGCGACCCAAGAATATTGAGGATTTCAAAGCAAACTTTCTTTCGACTTAAAAAAAAAATACACGGACACGTTAGAACTTAGATCACATAATGAGAAATCAGCCTCGTGATTTTTTTTTAATTATTCTGTTGTGTACGCCAGTGATTCGCAACCGATGGACCGCGGCTATCTCTGAAGCCAAAGAGAATTTAATGGGTGGTCGCATACAAAATAATAATAATAATAATAATAATAATAATAATAATAATAATAATAATAATAATAAATTGAATAATAATCCTCATAAAATGTTTTTATTTTGTCTTCCCAAAATCACCCTGTCCTCCATTACCTTTTCAGTGTTTTATTTTTCTTTCCCAAAATCATTTTGTGTATGATCACCCTGAAACTTCAGTTATCTCCATTTTTCTCAATTCTGCAATTGTCAAAAAATCTGAAAGTTGAATTTATCATCATTTCCCTCACTTTCCCAAAATCATTTTGCCAGTATGATCACGTCTTCCCAAACTCTTTCCTCTTGGTACATAGCATAAGAATGTTTAGGCCATCTTTCCATCCTTTCGACATGTTTTTTCCACTGAAGTCGATATTGTTGAACAAAATTAACTATAGGATCTATTTTGAGTTCCTGCAATATTCCCGGACTACATTTTTACGGTGTTCCAGTTATATTACCGGTTGTTCTTTATGGTTGTGAAACTTGGACTCTCAGTTTGAGAGAGGAACATAGGTTAAGGGTGTTTAAGAATAAGGTGCTTAGGAAAATATTTGGGGCTAAGAGAGATGAAGTTACAGGAGAATTGAGAAAGCTACACAACACAGAGCTGCATGCATTGTATTTTTCACCTGACATAATTAGGAACATTAAATCCAAATGTTTGAGATGGGCAGGGCATGTAGCACGTATGGGTGAATCCAGAAATGCATATGGAGTGTTAGTTGGGAGGCCAGAGGGAAAAAGACCTCTAGGGAGACCGAGACGTAGATGGGAAGATAATATTAAAATGGATTTGAGGGAGGTGGGATATGATGATAGAGAATGGATTAATCTTGCTCAGGATAGGGACCAATGGCGGGCTTATGTGAGGGCGGCCATGAACCTCCGGGTTCCTTAAAAGCCAGTAAGTAAGTAAATGAGCAATAATAATAATAATAATAATAATAATAATAGTAATAATAATAATTTTTTTTAAGTTGTTCGACGAAAATTTAAACATCCGATCATTTTGTGCTAAAAACATAAATTAATTATTTTATTTTCAAATTGATATTTTATCTACGAAGTTTCCTCTTTCTCAGTGCCTAAAAAAGACGTTTTCCTCAGAATGGAATGAAGGAGGGAAGGAGAATTAATTTGATTAATTTGTCTGCTTTTCATCCACTGATGAGATCAATTATAACAGTTGTCGCACTTCGTACACACATACACAAGCCCCAACTCTCTCTAAATGTTTGAATGTTGCCTAATTCCAAACTAGATAGACGATTCAGAATGGTTTAAAATACTCTTTATGATTATTAGGCCAGGGGACAGCACTAAAGTAATGTGAGAAAAAGAGAAGCCTCATCATCAAAAAGGTTGCAAGACACTAGTGTACGCAATGGTAGGCACGTTATGGTCTAAGATGGCCAAATTCCCATCCTTCTAGAATGTATTTACTGATTACTGAAAAATGAATAGCAACCGTCCTCATGTTACAGTGTTTTTATTTTGTCTTCCCAAACGGATCACCCTGTAGTATCTCCATTACCTGTTTCGCCTGAAGTTGACTTAGGCTGGTATTCATAATCGACACTTTATATCACCACTTTGCAAAGTGACACTTTTGACGAAAGTGGCTCTTTCATATTAGTGGTATTCATAGAAGATTGAAGAAGTGCACTTCACAAAGTGTCACTTTACGCCAGCAAAGTGTAGAGTTATAATTTGGTTGGTAATAGAAGTCCCACAATGCCTTTCAAAACAAGTGAACAAACAATAACAAATTAATGTCGTATAACCTACAAATTACAATGCTTGTGATTTGAATTTGGAGCCTATTGATCGCGCGAGGAAGAAAATATATATTTAAAGTTGTTTTATTTCAGTTTCTAGTTTTTGTTGCCGATAGTTTAGATTATTTCAGTCAGTTCAGATATATAACATTTTATTAAATAGGCCTAGTGATACAGCTGGTGAAATTAGGTTAGGTTTTGTACAGTACATAACTGACCCATTAATTTATATAGTTAGATTAGGTTCTGTACATATCTTTTTCATTGATTTATGTCGCTAAGTTAGATTTTGTATGTATCCGTTCCACTGATTTATACAGTTCGGTTAGATTTTGAAGCCTACATATCTTCTATTAGTTTATATAGTTAGGTTAAGATATATATATATATATATATATATATATATATATATCATTAAATTTATATCGTTAGGTTAGGTTTTATACGTATCTGCTTCATTGATATATCGTGTTATTTCCGTTATTTTCATTTTTGTGGTTTTTTCGTGAATAGTAAATAGAAGTAAAAAAGAATGAAATAAACACATTACTACTGCTATTATTATTATTATTATTATTATTATTATTATTATTATTATTACTACTACTACTATTTTCTCTCTCTCATTTCCATTATTGCCTGCTCTTCAGGAATATTTTGAATGCCAAATGTTTCTACAATGCATAACAAAATAGGCCTAATAGTATGAGATCTCTTTTCATGGTGAGGTTATGACTGCACATGAACTAGAGACAGTAGATGTATTGCTTACCGGCGTGAAAATATATATTACCGGCATCAAAACAGTAATGATTACATCAACATCAAGATAAATCTTATCTCAAAATACAGGTAGTCAACAAAAATCAAAATCATTTTAAACCCTATATAATTATGGAATCAGCTTAGAAGGCAGACACGTGAGGTCTCTCAATGCTAATTTAAGATAATTATGCCTACATTAGATTGAAGTTAGTTTAATTTTATTTAAGTAAAAAAATTCGTTTCAGTAATAAAAAATAGGTTATATAGGCATATCGACCTACATACCACTTCATCGAATTGAGGTTATAAATATACGAATGTTACTGCAGAAATACCTGAACTATAATATTATATATATTAATGTATGGTACATATCTGTAGCATAGAATTTTAATGCAGTCAATAACTGTATTATTGGAGGCACTGGCAAACGTCTATTATTCGTTTTTGTCAACCAGTCATCGAAAATATAAGCAATCTCAATAAGTTTCTTTAGCAAATCGGAACCGTTTTTTTTTTAATTCTATATCATTATAAAATTCCACGGGATCCTCTTTAGGCCTATCGCTAATTTGTACATTGTCCACTAATTGTGCCATCTCTTCCGCACGTTCTAATAATTCGACAACTTCCAAGACGTCCGCCATTTTTATACAAAGTGCCACTTTCGGCTCAAAGTGTGGTCGGAACTACACTTTCATCCAAAGTGTTCCTTTGCACCAAAGTGTCGACTGTGCAATGAAAAGTGATACTTTGCGTCTTCCAAAGGACACTTTAATCGAAAGTGTCGACTATGAATACCAGCTTTAATCTTTTATTCTCCCAAAACCATTTTGAGTATGATCAAGCAGAAACTTCAGGTTACGTAGCATAAGAATACCTTGTTTTCTCGATTCTTCAATGCTTCCAATTACTACATCCTATTCATTTGACGGGACTTGTCCAAAGAAGAGTCTGGTCAGAGAGTATGGGTTGTGAATAAAGAGGACCACTTTGATTACCTAACTACAGCCAAAATAAATTTAACATTTTCCATATTCACGAATGTAAATAAAAACTAGTGCAATAACGTTCGCAATTTCTAGTAGCATTACAGCAACAACTTATTTCGCGTTCTTTTGGAACAAAGATAACCCAGCGATTCTGGGTGGACCTTCGCAAGTGTTTTGGTTACAAGTACACAAGGAGAGTGAAAATACTTCGATTTGAAGAAAATGAACATTTAAGCGTATCAGGATCTATATAGCATCTGTTAAAAATTTTATGAACGTGACTAAATTCTAATAACATAGATCCAGATTTTGATTAATTAAACATACATTTTTAAAACTTCACAAAATGATGTGAAGTCCTTCAAAATTACGTATCGTTTGAAGTAATCACCGTAGAATTTAAAAAAAAGATATCACTAATTATTTACTACAAACAACACACACATTAATCAACTTCTTTTCATATCTGTCTAACTGACGTTTGTGTCCTTGACGGCTTTTCTAAATGTGAATATCCCGTTGGTCTATCGTGAAGTTTAATCATAGAGCTCAGTTATGAAAAATAAAAGCATCAAATGAAAACTTTGGAATTTTAGAATGGAAAATATGCTTACGAGTGAGTTATGTGAGTTAATTATGTGAGTTGGAATAAGAAAATGTCTTGCAAATGATTTTTACACGATCTGAAGTCCCTCCTACAGCCGTCACTGGAATACTCAGTAATTTAACACTTGCGCCTCAACTTCGTAAACCCGACTCCTTCAGTTCTAAGGCACACATTCAAGGTCAATTTTATTTATGTAACAATATATTAGTAATATGCGTTACAAGAGCGGTATGTTGAAGTTTTTATGTTCGAGGAAAAGTTTGAAAAAGCGAAACGTAGTTGAGCTTTTTTAATTTCCGAGAATTGAAAGAAAACATACCGCTCGTGTATCGTACATTATTTTGTGCGAAGATCGTTTATTACATACGTGAAAGAGGAATTTCTAATTAGTTGCAATGAAATCTCCATCTTGGTTTCTGTTCAATGACGGCAAATTTGCAAAACAAAAATATCTATCTTCAACATTGTTGTTTTAAAATGTTTTCTGTGTTTACTATACTCCAGCAGGCCGTGATATACGTCTTTTTCCCCCTGTCTATAATGAGTCTGGAATATTGTTGATTTTTTCAAGGCTTCCTTAATGTTAATTGCATCACGAATGCAGTAACTTTAGTGGAGTTGTAGAGTTTACTTAATTTTTGAAAATATTTAAAAACAATAATTAACAGTGCAATTTAGTTGAAATTGCAGTGGTAAGTTTCCAATTTATAATTATTACTATATTGAACGTCTCTAAAAATAATATGTTAAAAGCCTAAAACAGTAAAATCAATATGTCACTTAAGCGGTAAGAAGAGGGAAATTGTTATGTGTGTTAGGTTGGGAATACTGAATGTGGAATTTTAGACTTTCCGCGGATTGGTTTTGTGCGGAAACCAAGCAAATATGCACGATCTCGCACAAAATATATTTCCGAAAAAGTATTAGCTCTGCAAAGTTTCAGATCTTCCTTGTCAATTTTCTCTAGTCATTTGGAATCGTATTTCAATTGTATGAATAGCAGAGTAATTGAAGGATATGTGAAAAAAATAGTAAGCTATATACTAATGATTTTACAGGGAAACATTTTAAAGATTTTATATAATTCAGTAAACCAGAATTTTCTTTTCTTTTCTAAGACCAACTTTAGAGCATTTATGTTATCCTCTCCATCATTAAATATTCATGACCAAGGTAGAGTTTGAATATGAATGTGTGTGTATAAGGGACCATCACAAAAAGAATCGCGCATTTTTGCAAGCAGTTTGGTCTAGGACAAACTCTTGTGACTGAAGTATCTCTGTCTGAATGAAGGGACCTATAAAAATCCTAAGAAACCATCTCTACACGTAAATAGATTGATCTCTTTCCTATGGCGATCTGCTCACTTAAGTTGGGTCTTGCAACTAGTGCTAAATAGACGACTGTGATCATCTGATAACAAATAGATACCGTACTAGGAAATTTTATGTTTTTTTTCTGGAATTAATGATCTTTTGTTTAGTCGTCTTCAATTATTTACAATTATGTTATTTCTTTTCCTCTTCCTTCTCCATTTTTTTTAAAACTGTGTATCTACCATTTACTCAAAAAACAACAATTTTTTGGTAAGCTTTGTCTTCTAGGCAGCCTTCACTTGGAGGAAGCTGAATAAAATTCATGTACAGCTGTCAAAAGAAAAAGTGGCCGCTCTACTGAAACAAAGTTCCCTTCGGGTATCTTCGCTACAATTCGGAGACAGGCGATGTTACATGTTGTTGGACCACGTTGCCTGATATCTACAGTTATAATTGAAGTATACTGTGTGTTATTCGATAACATAATGGTAACGTTCAGGCTTCTTATTCATGAGGTCCTGCGTTCGACTACAACCTCGTGCTTTTTATGTCCTTTTTTGTTCTGTTTTTGAGAGAGACAAACTAGACATAATGGCTCCTTTCTCTTTTATGATTATTTTAGTAATTAACATCAGGTTCTTAATATATTATGCCATGACTTTATCATTATCATTATGATATTGCGGCTGCAAATGGAAAGAAAAAAGATTTTATTCTCAATAAAATATCTTTCGTGGCATAAACATAACAAATTTACTGGCGTCGGCCTTAAAACATTCAAACAATTAAGCGTTCAAAAAACAAAACAAAAAGCCAAATTCAATATTTAGTCTATCTTCCTCTTATCTCGATCATCTTGCAGTCGAGTGGGCATGGAAAATAAAATAAATATTATGTTTTATTTAACGACGCTCGCAACTGCAGAGGTTATATCAGCGTCGCCGGATGTGCCGGAATTTTGTCCCGCAGGAGATCTTTTACATGCCAGTAAATCTACTGACATGAGCCTGTCGCATTTAAGCACACTTAAATGCCATCGACCTGGCCCGGGATCGAACCCGCAACCTTGGGCATAGAAGGCCAGCGCTATACCAACTTGCCAACCAGGGCGACGAGTGGGCATGGAATTGACTAGTCTTTGCAAATTGCGACTGTTCTTAGACACGATATTCTAGGCATTCCGAACATACACACATAAATGTTCTGTCCATGGGCAGGTCTTTCATTGCAAACCTAGCAATCTCCAATCTTTCCTATTTTCTGCCTTCCTCTTAGTCTCCGCATATGATCCACATATCCTAATGTCGTCTGTTATTCTTTTCAACCAGAGACCCAACCAATTCCTTTTTCTCTTTCTAATCAGTTTCAGCATCATTCTTTCTTCACTCGCTTTTTCAAACACAATTTTATTTCTTATTCTGTCTGTCCACTTCACACGCACCGTTCTTCTCCACATCCACATTTCAAATGCTTCAATTCGTTTCTCTTCATTTCGTCGTAATGTCCATGTTCCTTCCCCATACAATGCCACACTCCACAAAAAGCACTTCACTAGTCTATTCCTTAGTTCTTTTTCCAGAGGTCCGCAGAAGATCCTTCTTCTTCTTCTATTAAAAGCTTCCTTTGTTCATGTTTGCAGTTTTTCTTGGGAAGGATAGGCCTAAATGCGGTAACATCCCGTTGCCTTCCGCACACCACTATCTCTTTCGCATCTTATTAAATTCCAGGGGGCCCAAGCGTGGAGATGTGGAGAGTGGATTTGACTAATTGGGCCCTCCGGACTTCACCGAAAGTCACGGCAAGGGTTAAATATTAATTCTATCAGGATGTTTGACCCGATCAGAGACCGGGAAATCTCAATTAGCCTTTGCCCCCCCGCATCCTGGACTAGCTTCTATGAATCGTCAGAAAATCTTAGAGTGTGATTGGGCCAATTTTTCCGAAAATGTTTCCACACTTTTGCCCTCGTAGCTCAGCGGACGAACGTCGGAATTTAGATGTCAACGTCTCAGGTTCAATTCCTCGTTACTCCTTTTCATTTTATTGTGGTTCAAGATAGTATAATGTAATAATACAAAAAAAAAACTAATACCAGTATTATGCAACTGGATTTTTCCAAACCTAATATTAAATTTATGTTATTTATATCGCTAAAGAACGATTACAATATAAATAACTTGAATATTATTTATACAGTATCACTAAAGAACGATAACAGAATATAAATGATAAATATCGGTTTGTTTAATTAATATAATGCGAAAGAACAATAACAATATAAATAACTTGAATATTGTTTTATAATGCTAATGAATGAAAACAGAATATAAATGATAACTTGAATATTATTTAAATCGCTAAAGAACGATAACAATATAAAAAACGTGAATATTATTCATATCGGAATTTCACAGATTTATTACAGATGTATTTAAGAAATTGTAGAAGAATAGTAATTAGTAACAGTGTCCTATTTATTCTTCTTGGAGCCAAATTTGTAACTTTTAAAAGTGTGGTTACTATGTTGAAGTGTATGTGTTGTAACGGATGCTTGATTTGTTATGTTTGTGAGTCAGTTATGGGATGCTTGATGTCGTCGCAATGTCTAATTATAGTTTGATTGTGCTTGTGTGACTATTGTGTATTAATTTATGATGTATGGTACGGAAAGCTGCATATTTGTGTTATAGAAGTGTTACGTATGTGTGTTGTTAATGTTTTTGTATGTTTCAAATTGATACCTGATATTTGTTTTGCAATCGCAATGCCTAATTTACGGATTGTTTATGTTTTGTTTACATCGCGTAAGCTAATTTAATTTTCTTTTCCATTTCTCTTTATGCTTATCTTTTTTGTGTATAAAACTATAGCCCTAACATACATATGTAAAATAGGGCTAACCCCCATTGGAGATACAATAATAATTATTATTCATATCGTTATAATACGATAACAGAATACAAATGATGACCTGAATTTTATTCATATCTCTAAAGAACGATAACAAAATATAAATAACGTGATATCCATAAAGAACGATAACTGGATATAAATGATAATTTGAATATCATTTACATCGCTAAAGAACGATTAAAAAATAAAATGAAAACTTGAAAAAGGCCCGAACCCACGACCTTTGAATCATTAAACAAGCACTCTACCGCTGGTCTACGAGGCGCAGATATGGAACACTTTCATAGTTCCGGAACTTCTTGTACAAGCACATGCATCGTGTAACATCGCCGCGACCCGAAGAGGAATTTAAAAATATTCGCTGTTCACAAGTGCGGCCACTTTTTTTTTTTTTTTACAGCTGTACAGTATATTATTTTTTTTTTTTCACAATCGTGTTTTTGCTGAATTTACAACTATTGTTGTTAGGCCTTGAAAGTTAGAATTCCCACACAGAAACTTGTTGCTAGGGAAGCTATTCTTAATAACATAAAACTATACTGAAATAGACCCATTACAGTGCACTTATTGTTACTTAGTTACTATTACAATGCAGTTTTACGAAGGCTTTGGCATAATGTTATTCTAAATTTTCAATGAAAAATATAAGCTTACTGTATTTGCAATTTTAAAAATATGATCGTGCAAAAAATGTTTTACAATACAAGCTTGTGGAGTGCATTACAAAATCTCGGAAATGTGATAACTCACTCTGCTCGTTTTAAAAACTTTTCCTCGATTTCGTAAAAAGCAGTTCCCAACCTTGTATCGTAATATACTACTTGATAACAATGTCACATATAATGACATCTAGACCATTGGTTCATACAAGCCAGTTTTTATACAGGAAGAGTCAAAGCTAAGGAACCAGCACTTCAGTCTGGCAAACAGATCGACAGCTTTCGCGGACGGATAACGTTCTTGCCATTTCAAGGCACTACAGTCTGAGACAAGTTTAGTGATCTTTCGCGTAACTGACGTATTATGTAAGGAAATGGATAAAATCTTACTTGAAATTTAGAGTAGTTGCTCAAAATGTACTCCTTGATAACTTAGCATTTGGCAAGGTACGGTTTCAGAAGTCGTTCTAAATATATGAGATCTCCATTTATACTCTAAGTTATACTATAATTGAGGCGTTCTCTGGAACAGGAACTTGAATTTGAGATAGAGCGCATCAAACATTTTAGATCTGGCATAACAGCAATACGCAGATCGACGTTCAAATGTTTTTAGAGTGTGTTGTGTTTGCTGGAGAAAAATAATATTTTGCCAGGAGAGAGATGTGTTATTAATGAGTCAATATATGCTGGAAACAAAGAACGACGTAAATTAAGTTGTTATTTGAGGGATTATGTGCAGATGTTCACTTTACACTAATGTATGTTTTTAATTGTTTCCGAGTATACGATGTGCTTAGTAATTAATAAACACGTTGCTGCCTTACTACACAATAGATCATTTATTTGTGAGCACTGATTACTAGAAGAACAGAGAGAATTTTATATGGCGACACATTTGATAATTTTATAGACTTTAAAACGGCATTTGACACAATTAATAGGAGGGAAAAATTATAAATTCTGAGAGATGATGTTACAAACCAATTAGTAGATGCAATTTACAACTTATTTTGTGAAAATTAAATTTCAGTATACGTGTAAGAAACAATCAGAATGAAAGTCAGTAAACCATTATGTAGCCAAGGCTGTAGGTAGTTTATCTCTATTGTTGTTTATTGGGTATATGGGCCATAGAATAATAATAATAATAATAATAATAATAATAATAATAATAATAATCATCATCATCATCATCATTATTGTTATCAAATCACGGATTGAGCTCTTTCGCTTGTTTCGTCATTAGTATATTGTGAGTATTGTGTTAATATGAACTACATAACACAACACAAAATCCAAGGGAAAACAATGAATTCCTTTAAAGGATCATTAAATATAGTGAAAGCCAGTAAAATATCAATATTATAATTTAAAGTACTCTTTGATATGTGGAAAATATAATGCATAAAATTTAATGCTCATTTGCGGCCCTACTAGCTGTTTAAAATTCTTCAAAATTCTGGTGCACAGAGTTTTTAAATTACACTAAAATTTTATTAAAATTTCCCGCGACTTCGTTTTTTTTTTTTTTTTTTTGCTTTATTCCGTATAATGTATATTCGGAACTATATACATTCTTTAAGCTATTAGGAAACTTTTCTCCTAAATAGAAATATGTTATTTTATTGCATTTGAAAAATATACAGTATCTCGATATTTTTTTATATAGTAATAAAATGCAGTCTTAAAATGCAATTGTCTTAATATTTTGAAGGTCAATATGAAAATTATGAACGTATTTTCGGAAGCAAAAGTCATAGAATTTTTAAATTTATACTTAAAAATTCCTTTGATAGTAGTAGTATTGTATAGTAGTAGTATTTAGTATTTATTTATTTAACCTGGTAGAGATAAGGCCGTCAGGAGATTCCAACTATAATATGAAGAATAAATTTACAATTAGTATTAAATTTACAATTACAATTACAAATAAAATTACAATGTTAAATTTACAATTACAATAAACATCGAAGTACGAAAAGATTACCTGACTAATGAAAGCTAGATAATTTATCATAGATTTTTTATTTTATTGGGTTTTTTTACGACGCTGTATCAACATCTAGGTTATTTAGCGTCTGAATGAAATGAAGGTGATAATGACGGTGAAATGAGTCCGGGATCCAGCACCGAAAGTTACCCAGCATTTGCTCGTATTGGGTTGAGGGAAAACCCCGGAAAAAACATCAACCAGGTAACTTGTCCCGACCGGGATTCGAACCCGGGCCATCTGGTTTCGCGGCCAGACGCGCTGACCGTTACTCCACAGATGTGGACTTAATTTATCATAGAAAAAGAAAAAAATATATATTTTATATTTACTGAATTACAAATTAAACCAAGAATAACAAAATTGTATAGTGATAAAATTATCGGATATTGAAATATTTTGTGATAGATTAAGGGAACTATTTACAAGAAATCAATTACTGACCAAGTGCCTAGTTAGTTTGCGTTTGAATTCAATTTTATTTCGACAGTCCCTGATGCTAGCAGGTAGCGAATTCCAGAGTCTTGGCAGGGCTATTGTGACTGGTATTATTACTTTTTTAATTTGGGCACAATTTTTTTACAGAAACTTATCTCGAATTTCAGCTATAATATTTCTACATACAAACATGAAAATTGTTAATCAATTAGGTAAATATTTCCAATTTCATCATCCTCTCCCCTTAAAAGGGCAAAAGAAAAAAAAAACAGAATCTCTAGCTCTCTGTCGAGAATCGAAGATTAGTAACCTGATTCGAAACAAAAATTAGCATAGAAAACGAAAGCGAATTTTCCGTACTAGAGTCTTTGTGACTACAGTAGGACCCCGATTATCCGTCACCCTATTAACCGGTTGGCGGATTATCCGTCTGTCTATTTCTGGCTCTTTTTTTTTCTTCAGAAATAAATCACTTATATCAGCCGCGGCGAAAATGCGATTCACGAGCACATTGTGGCTCGCAGTGCTTTTCTCTCGCTTCCTACCTACAACCCCCACCCTCTCACTCACTGGAGGCAAACTCGTATTTGTCTCGGACCTGCGAGTGGCGTATCGTCGCAATATCTCTCTCGAAACCATGTACCTCTATAAAAAATGAAAGTTTCAAGTAGAATGGGAGGATGCATTCTTTTGCTTACAATATGATGAAAATATTAAATGTATGATTTGTTCACAAATATTACTAGGATGACGGTTGTATAACATAAAACGGCATTATAAGTTATTACATGTTACTGATGAAACATTAAAAGGTTAAGTGTTATTATTATTATCATCATCATCATCATCATCATCATCATCATCATCATCTCTGTACGTCGATTCTTTGACAGCAGATGTATGAATAATGCGGTTAGATTTTCAATTTAAACTCACATATTTACAATGTGACGTTAAATGAAAGCTAGATGTAAGGACTTTACAGATATTGAACTTTTCAAATCTTTGGAAAAAAATAAATATTTGAAGCATCGTTCTTTCACTTGCTCTGTTGAAGCCATGTTCGCTGTAACTTACGTTTGTGAAAAATTATTTTCAACAATGAAAATAGTAAAAATCAAATTTAGATCACGACTGACAGACAAATACCTTCGTGATCAACTACGATTGGCAGTAAGTGACATAATTCCTGATTTTGAAACTTTGTCGCAGAGACATTCTGAAGACAGTTAATTTTAGGTTGTGATAATGTGTCCTATGTTTTCTTGTTCATTTCTTTCTTCGTTACACGTCCTAAACATTAACTTCCCCTTCGGTTGTCCGCCTCCCTCCATAGGTGCTATGCACGTTGCAGCTTACACAGTGGCTCGGCGCACCATGGCTTTTTCGCCACGGCTGACTTATATGAAGTACTGTTTTGTACATCATATTAGTAGGTTCTACGTATGTTTTTACTAGAGAGTGTTATTTATAGTTACACAGCATTGTCTACTACTCGAATTGCCGTTCTATAATATAACTTGTATATAAAGTGTCTTCCACGAGTGTTAACAGAAAACAAGTTGTGCTAAGTATCGAAAAAAATTCAAATAATTGAATTGTTTGAGAAAGAGAAACTGTGGCTTATCTCGCATTAGAATACGAAATTGGAGTTACAACTGAGCGATTTAGTTAAAAAAAAAAACAAGGATGAAGTGTACAAAAAAGTACCTATGTAAATCTACAACATGAGATCTCCTTTATTCCTATATTTCCTGAGACGGTCATTACGAAGGAATTCCTAGTCCCTTAAAAACCCGTCGTTTATAACCAGACTTAAATTAGTGAACTTCTGATCCGCTACATAGCGAGTTAAATACAAGACCATGGAAGAAATTACAAAATCTTTTATGGTACGGATTATCCGATTATTTCGATTAACCGTTCAGTCCATCCTCTTCATTACCGCGGATAATAGAGGTTCTACTGTACCTACCACAAGTCTTACAATATTGTGCGCAATCGGACATCCGTATCTTTTGATGTAAAGCAACTGGCTGAGTGTAAGGGTGGACGTTAAACTTGACCTCTTGTGGCGATCACTGATCTTAACGGCAGTTGACTCTGGACTTGAACTATCGATTGATCGCGCATAGACTTTACAAGACTCTGGGTTTGATGGACGCCGAGACGCGCTTTCAGCAGACGGTGCCAGACGCTAGCCGGCTAGGATCGGGTCGCATCGGCTCGGCGAGGGACTCGTGCATTACGTAGTTTTAAAAATACATACAGGCTTGCTCTAGTGACACGGTGGAGGCAGGCGAGGCAGGGGTGCACTCGTTTGTCCTCTGCAAATCCCGGCTCTAAGCGCCAGTCCCGGCCAAGGCGTCGGCTTTCAGTCACGTTTCTCTTCTAATTGCCCAGATGCTTTAACCATCACACAGTGTGCAAAAACAAAAATCTAACTGGACAAAATTAAGAACTTCTCTGCATTCTAACGGATTGTTATGAAACTTTGTTCAGATCTTATACAGGGACATCATTTAATTTTTACTAACATTTTTATTATTAACCTGGCTATACCTTTGGATTAAGGGTTCGAGCACCGGAAACACCGTTTGCTACCCCCTTCCACGACTGGAGTTCGATGATACTTGCGTAAAATACAGGGACATCATTTTATATTTACTAACATTTTTAATATTAACCTGGCTATACCTTTCTATTAACGATTGAAACAGGAAACACCGTTTGCTACCCCTTCCACGACTGGAGTTCGATGATACTGGCGTAAAATACAAATCACTTTACTAGGTATAGGAGGGAAGAAAAGAAGTTCATCCATTTATGTAAACTAGGAAATATCGCAATTTTGAGTTTGATAATTTTCATTAGGTTTTTGTTTAATCAAAATACAGTACTGTATTAACACTTAGTGTTTTTACACACGAATTGAGCTATCCATTCGGACGTATTAATTATGCAGTGTATATTGTACTGTTACAGCACATTAGCGTACAATATAGAGAATGAAGTTAAATTGAAAAATAATCATAATATGGATATTTAAACATTTTTGAAAATGTGTGGCCGTTCATTTCGATACAGGCTACAGTTCTTTTGTGCATATTATCGCACTATAGACTATTGTACCTAATTCCAATTACCAGTTTCGTTCTTCGTACGAGTAACTCATGTTGAAATTATTCTGTACCTACTCTATAAAAGAGTACCTTACGTACTGTAAATTTAATCTTCACGTCTGCCCGATCCGAAAAGATAAAAGTACTCAGAAATGCTATCTACTGTCCGTTCCAAGTGATTTTGTCGCAGGGTCGTAGAAAGGGGGGAAATCACGTGACAGTTAATTACTTAACGAGGCCCTTTTATTTAAGTTATTTTAAACACTTGTATAATATTACGTAAACGTCCAATTCCTAACAGAAATTAATGTTTTCAGAAAAGAGCTAAGATAGCCCAGCTATTAGACTTAACAGAGGGGCGAACAGAAGCAGGTGGGGGAAACCGGGATGCGACGTAGGCAAACGGACGACAGTACCTGTACGAAAATATGATTCAATATTGAAAGCTCTTTCGTCACTGGAAAACGCGAACATATTTCTGGAACGTACTATATTCACCTACTCAGTACTGCTTACGCGCCCTCGGCTCTGTGTCGTGAACGGTTGGAAATTTACTAGTAGAAGGGGTGGGAGTGAAGTACATTCCAAAACTCAGGTACAATAAAAATTGAAGTAAAAAAAAGGATGTCCCTGTACAAACAAATCACTTGACTAGGTATAGGAGGGAAGAAAAGTAGTTCATCCATTTACGTAAGCTAGGAAATATCGCAATCTTGTGTTTGATAATTTTCATAAGGTTTTTGTTTAATCAAAATACAGTACAGCAGCGGTGGCGAAAAGGCCATGGTGCGCCGAGCCACTGTGTAAGCTGCAACGTGCATAGCACCCATGGAGGGAGGCGGACAACCGAAGGGGAAGTTAATGTTTAGGACGTGTAACGAAGAAAGAAATGAACAAGAAAACATAGGACACATTATCACAACCTAAAATTAACTGTCTTCAGAATGTCTCTGCCACAGAGTTTCAAAATCAGGAATTATGTCACTTACTACCAATCGTAGTTGATCACGAAGGCATTTGTCTGTCAGTCGTGACCTAAATTTGATTTTTACTATTTTCATTGTTGAAAATAATTTTTCACAAACGTAAGTTACAGCGAACATGGCTTCAACAGAGCAAGCGAAAAAACGAAGCTTCAAATATTTATTTTTTTCCAAAGATTTTAAAAGTTCAATATCTGTCAAGTCCTTACATCTAGCTTTCATTTAACGTCACATTGTAAATCTGTGAGTTTACATTGAAAATCTAACCGCATTATTCGTACATCTGCTGTCAAAGAATCGACGTACAGAGATGATAATGATAATAATAATAATAATAATAATAATAATAATAATAATAATAATAATAATAATAATAATAATAATAATAATAATAATAATAACAAACCTTTTAATGTTTCATCAGTAACATGTAGTAACTTATAATGCCGTTTTATGTTATACAACAGTTTTCCTAGTAATATTTGTCAACAAATCATACATTTAATATTTTCATCATATTGTAAGCAAAAGAATGCATCTTCCCATCCTACTTGAAACTTTCGTTTTTTATAGCGGTACATGGTTTCGAGAGAGACATTGCGACGATACGCCACTCGCAGGTCCGAGACAAATACAAATAGAACGGAGTTTGACTCCAGTGAGTGAGAGGGTGGGGGTTGTAGGTAGGAAGCGAGAGAAAAGCACTGCGAGGCACAATGTGCTCGTGAGTCGGTTTTCGCCGCGGCTGCAGTACAGTATTAACAATAAGTTTTTTTACTCACGAACTGAGTTATCTATGCGGACGTATTCATTATGCAGTGTATATTATACTGTCTACAGTACATTAGCGTACAATATTGAGAATGAAGTTAAATTGAAAAATAATCATAATATGGATAT
>JAJSOF020000003.1:181845539-182085539 GCA_025594305.2 Periplaneta americana | reverse complement strand
TACATCTCTTTGGAATGACTTGCATGCCAATTGTGCGCACATGGCAAACTGGCCCGCCATCCACTGCATCACGTGTTCCTCTCCAACCCAATGTTCATGTAATAGCATTCCCTGGTAATGAGCTTCTATTCCTCAATTTTCTGGGTCTTCTTGAACCGACAACACTGCCATCTACCAAATACACGTGAGATGGAAAGCGAACGAGGCAGCGCCAGACAACGCACAAGAAAAAGTGCCGTATTTTCTAATCGGAAATGAAGAGGACTATTGAGGAGAGTGCTGGTGGAGTGAAGAGTGTAAAACGGGAGAATTCCGAGAAAAGCTGTCATAATCTTGGCTTCACCCACCACGAATGCCATTTTCGCCGGAGATTTAAACCAGATTCGCTCGCTCGTGAGTCACCAAAGCAGCAAATGCGCGGATCACACTACGAAGCTTGACAGATGAAATCTGCTTTGGCATCGCAAGTATCGATTGTTACTTCGATTTCGTTCTCGTTGTCACATTACTTCCACATTGCATCGTTTATAATGCAAATGTGGAAAGAGCATCGTCCCTTATGCATGTCCAGTAGACACAACAAGAAAACATGCTGACTACACATTACAACCACCCTATAGATTCAATTAACAGCAGGCACTTCAGTCTTTCTTACTTACAAATGGCTTTTAAGGAACTCGGAGGTTCATTGCCGCCCTCATATAAGCCCGCCATCGGTCCCTATCCTGTACAAGATTAATCCAGTCTCTACCATCATTTCCCACCTCCCTCAAATCCATTTTAATATTATCTTCCCATCTACGTCTCCGCCTCCCCAAATGTCTTTTTCCCTCCGGCCTCCCAACTAACACTCTATATGCATTTATGGATTCGCCCATACGTGCTACATGCCCTGCCCATCTCAAACGTCTGGATTTGATGTTCCTAATTATGTCAGGTGAAGAATACAATGCATGTAGTTCTGCGTTGTGTAACATTCCCCATTCTCCTGTAACTTCATCCCTCTTAGCCCCAAATATTTTCCTAAGAACCTTATTCTCAAACACCTCAATCTCTGTTCCTCTCTCAAAGTGAGAGTCCAAGTTTCACAGCCATACTGAACAACCGGTAATATAACTGTTTTTATGCTCGACCATGCCGAAATGTAGTAATTATACACCTGGTAGCAGTCCTTTAATGCATGTCGTTAAAGTACACCTACTCATTAAAGTCAGGTGTTCAGCCAATAACAAGTCAGCTTTGTACCGTTATAAAACAAGTATCGATTATTCTCGGATATGCAATCGAAAGAGAATTAGCGAAAATCACGGAGGCTAGAAATCCAATACTGTCGCAGAAGGTTATGTTCTGTTACTATAATAATTAGCGTTAATTGTAAATAATATTCAAATAAATTCAATTTGTCATCTCGTTTTTCAATGTCGAATTCAATAATCAAGGTTATACCAAGTTTAAAGGGCTTACACAAGGTCAATGACACTATTGTTCCTCGAAAAAAATCAATACTTTCGCGTTTGAGCATATCTCACAATTCACGACCTAGAACAAGGTCACTTCCGATCTTGTCAGATACAAATAAAATGCATAAATCTGAATAATTTCAAGTTTGAAATATGGTCGAGCATAAAAAGTCGTATGAAACTCGCCTATAATGGTAATTAAGAAGTTCGTATGAAAATTACATCCATACTCGCTTCTTAATTTCTATCATTATAGGCTCGTTGCATAATGTACTATATAAATTCTAACTTTCAGATTTTTTGACATCAGATTAGATGATAAAAGCTTCTCAACCGAATAATAACAGGCATTTCCCATATCTATTCCTCCAGAGTGTCATTTATATTTTTTACTGTTGCTCCAAGATATTTGAATTTTTCCACATCTTCGAAAGATAAATCTCCAATTTTTATATTTCCATTTCGTAGAATATTCTGGTCACGAGACATAATCATATACTTCGTCTTTTCGGGGTTTACTTCCAAATCTATCTCATTACTTGCTTCAAGTAAAATTTCCGAGTTTTCCCTAATTGTTTGTGGATTTTCTCCTAACATATTCACGTCATCCGCATAAACAAGTAGCTGATGTAACCCGTTCATTTCCAAACCCAGGGATATTTCCTTGGGAGAAAAAGCGGTGGGTAAGTAGGACTGACATCCCTACTGGCACTAATGCGGATTGTCTAGAAAATGTATCCTAATCACTCCCTATTCTGTGAGCCTTAATTGCCTATAGTAGGGTACTTTTAACTTCATTTTATAGATGAGGCTACATATGAATGGCTGGATTTTAGTCATAAAGGTATAAACATAAATACCATACAGTTAAGAATACGGTTCTATGGTTAGCAGACAATCTTGCAAACCTAAACGATCCGAGGATATGCTACAAGAAGCTACATATGAATATAATATAAAAATAAATAAATGGCTATACATGTAATCTGACAATATGAAATCTAAAACTATGGCATTTTGTGGAACAGTAAATCCAGTGAAATTCGAAGCAGTTATGTATAAGGTTCCAAACCCTCTGTGTTATCCTGAACTTTCCTAACAGGATATTCTAGAGCGAAGCTAAAAAGTACTCATTTATGTTAGAGGCTGAATAAACCCGCGAGCTCTAGCATTATCTGTAGTAATGTCACGAGAGGTCTGAGATCTGCCGATAAATTCACGAGGGAAATCTCAGACCTCGAGTGACATTTATTAGGACTATTTCGTGAATAAAATAAAAATTTAAATAATATATGCCTAAAATTCGATCACAAAATGTTAATAATTGCATATTAACGAATACTTAACCTATTCAGACATTGTGAAGTTGAAATACTCATAGATGAATATCGATTATTGCAATAAAGAAATTCGATGTTATTATTCAGTAATGCCAATTGCGAAAAGCGAAATACAGGTTTAACATTGTTAATTACATGTACTGCACTTTTCTCTTATTATTATAACAAATACATTTTCATTATCTGCTGAAATCATAATTTAATTTAACAGTAACAGTGGGGACAGCTATATACCAATGCTTATGTATTCACAGCGAGACATGTTGCTACACAGTGAAGCCATCTCTGTATAGATAGAATTAAAACACGAATTTTATTACGCCATACGAAAGGCAGTTTGATCAAAGACATTATTACTATGCAAGGTCTTTGAGTTTGATATGCGATGATGTTACATAAATTTGAATGTCTATTAATTGTTTAATTTGAATACAAATGTTTTATGCTACAATTTTATAGGTTACGTTAGGCCTACCTGTGGAAGCAGGACCAATGTCAGCTGTGCCTTGTTTCGACCGTTACTTACAATGAGTGCTATACGAAAGAATTTTTTATAGCTCCACAAACGCATTCTCGCTGTAGTGTGTAACGGAACTAAAGCTGCATCTACACAGTTCAATATTCCATCGCGTATGCGTGCAATCTGGGAAGAATAGAATCAAGTTTAAAAAGGTACGTTCAATTAAGATGCATAAAGATTTTGTGTCTACATGGTGCGCCGTTTTGAACGTGGTCTTCACTGCGTAAATATATTAATTAATATTAAATATCAATCTTGCATTCATTGCTTTAAAGTTTAAAGAAAAGTTTAACAGTGTAGTTGCATCTTAATGTATTCATGACCATCAATTTGCGGGGAAACAGTTGGCGACAACGACTAAACCAAAGAACGACCATGCGATAAATTGATAGCGATAAATCTAGCTGCAGAAATTATCGCAAAGTCTGACTGTGATTGGTTGGAATTCAAAATTTCATTACACTTCATTGGTCGAAAATGGAATGACGTCATATAAACGAAATAGTCAAAATAATACTAAAACATGCTGGTGATAGGGACAGCCTTTTTTAACTACTCTGTTTATTGTCTTTTATGGAACCCGGAAGTTCATTGCCTCCCTCACATAAGCCCGCCATCGGACCCTATCCCTATGTCGTTTATTGTTTCACTCTTGTATTTTATTAAACGAAAACTTTAGTTTGAAAAATACATTTTCGAAGAAAAAGACATTAAATTACACAAGAATAAATTCATTGTCTTTGTTTTGTTACATTTTTTAAATACACACTTCCAAATTATTATAATTTAAAACAAGAGATGTTAAATTTCATTCCTTTGTAAAAAAAAAAAAAAAAGAAAAAAAGTGGTTTACAAATTTCAGGGTCTCAAAGATCTGCTGACTTTTGAATAGTCATTTACATTCAGAGTAGGCCCATAAGTTGCATCTTGTTCACATTTTTTATTTCTCTTTACAACCATCCTATGCCTATTATCTCTGATTGAGGTTCTGGCTGATATGTACATCTATTATCAGGCAGTACATTTCACTTGACGATGTGACGAAGAATAATTGTTTGTATATATCTCAAGTCTGATTAATGTAATATCGGCGATGTATGCAATGGCGGGAGAAAGAAACTGGCCAACTACCCCATTATCCCCTGGCATAGCTTCCTCATAACTGGTGCGAAATCGGCGATATATGCAATGGAGAGGGAAAAGAGCTGGCTACCCTACCATATTATCACAGTCTACTATATACAGTCGCGAAGCTCAATATGTAGTAAAAATGCAAACACGGGTAGTTGCCCACCACTAGGATCGCTACTATCGCCTCATAATCGCAGATCTCTCTCCTAGTAGACGACAAAATATCTTACACTTTCGTTGTCGTGTTCTTTTGGAAAAATTAACACCTTCCTTCCATTATTGAAATATTAAATGCATAAAGTTAATTTATTATTTTAATGAAGTATATTAAATTCCACCAAAAAACTCGAAGATACCTGCAAGAAATAAGTTAATATTATTTTTGTTTGTGCAAAACGAACTGAAATTTACTATAATCGCTTCACTCATTCAAGATTATAGCGATAATTAACTATGAAACCAATAAATATTTTTTTTCATTTCCCTTTACAACAATAATAATGGAAATAAGAATTAATGGAGTAACTTACGTGTACCGGTACTTGTAGTGTAGGCTTACGTAGTTAACAAAGTGGGATGAGGTTAAGCAATAATAATCACACCAGAATTGGAAATAAAACGTGATCAATAAATTTTATTGTAACAGACTTTTTCTACGTTTCTAGTAAAGTAACAAATAAAAATAACAACAAAATTAACAGCTATAATTAAAAATATATCCTTTGAAAAAAAAAGTAGGCCTAAGCAATAATAATCCCACCAGAATTGAAAATAAAACGTGATCAATATATTTCATTAAAACAAACTTAATTTTTCTACGTCTCTAGTAAAATATTTTTATTCCAATTATTGTATTTTAGCCATTAACATTTTCATTACAACCAATAACGAACATTTCACAAGCATCAATGTGAAATACGCAACGAGCTATCACTCGATGGAAATACCACACAGTCCAAAGTCGACCGTGGACAGTCTATTGTTTCTAGTTGCTAACCGCTTGGAGCGCTTTATTACGAGATTTGCAAAAAATCACCTCAAGCTTGGCGACTGTATATAGTAGACTGTGATATTATCTCCTGGCATAGATGCCTCATAAGTGGTGCAATGTTGGTATCACTTGAGATGTTTAGACTTGCCATTTGTAAGTACAGGATGTCCATAAAGTAAGTAAATATTTTCATGAAAACGATATAATTCATGATATTTGTTTTCATAAGATGAGTGTACACTACAAAGTCACTCAAACACACTCGTTGGTTTCTTTCGACATGTCGTCCATTGATGTCCCTGCACAATTCCCATCTGGACACTGTTTCACGGAATGCATTTCGCAGAAACTGTAGTGTGATTAGTGCCACAGCATCACGAATTCTTTGTTTTAATTCATCAACATTAGACACTTTTCTTGTGTAGGCCCCGTCTTGTTGTGTCTACGATACCATCTTGTTGCAATTGTGGCTGCAGAAACTCTGTCAGCATATCCAAGTAAGAGGCACCAGTAATGGTCTTCTCTCTGAAAAAAATGGTCCATAGATCTTTGTCTGCGTGATTCCCAACCACACATTGGTCTTTGGACTGTCTCTGATATGCTCAATGAAATCCGTTGGAGGTTTGTCGGCCCGTGTCCAGATGGGAATTGTGCAGGGACATCAATGGACGACATGTCCAAAGGAACCAATGAGTGTGTATGAGTGAGTTTGTAAATGTAGAATCGCCTTATGAATACAAATTTCATTAACTATATCGTTTTCATGAAAATAGTCGCTTATTTTATGGACACCCTGTATTATTATTATTATTATTATTATTATTATTATTATTATTATTATTATTATTATTATTATTATTATTATTATTAGTCCGTATAGGTCAGTTTCTATCTGATGCTTTTCCAATTCACTGCGGGCTAAAGCTAACTTCACTCTAGAATATGCCATTAGGAAAGTTCAGGATCACACAGAGGGTTTGGAATTGAACGGGTTACATCAGCTTCTTGTCTATGCGGATGACGTGAATATGTTAGCAGAAAATCCACAAACGATTAGGGAAAACACAGAAATTCTACTTGAAGCAAGTAAAGCGATAGGGTTGGAAGTGAATCCCGAAAAGACAAATTATATGATTATGTCTCGTGACCAGAATATTGTACGAAATGGAACTATATAAATTGGAGATTTATCCTTCGAAGAGGTGGAAAAATTCAAATATCTTGGAGCAGCAGTAACATATATAAATGACACTCGGGAGGAAATTAAATGCAGAATAAATATGGGAAATGCGTGTTATTATTCGGTTGAGAAGCTTTTGTCATCTAGTCTGTTGTCAAAAAATCTGAAAGTTACAATTTAATTTATAAAACAGTTATATTACCGGTTGTTCTTTATGGTTGTAAAACTTGGACTCTCACTTTGAGAGAGGAACATAGATTAAGGGTGTTTGAGAATAAGGTTCTTAGGAAAATATTTGGGGCTAAGAGGGATGAAGTTACAGGAGAATGGAGAAAGTTACACAACGCAGAGCTGCACGCATTGTATTCTTCACCTGACATAATTAGGAACATAAAATCCAGACGTTTGAGATGGGCAGGGCATGTAGCACGTATGGGCGAATCCAGAAATGTATATAGAGTGTTAGTTGGGAGGCCGGAGGGGAAAAGACATTTGGGGAGGTCGAGACGTAGATGGGAAGATAATATTAAAATGAATTTGAAGGAGGTGGAATAGCCTATGATGAGAGAGACTGGATTAATCTTGCTCAGGATAGGGACCGATGGCGGGCTTATGTGAGGGCAGAAATGTACTTCCGGGCTCCTTAAAAGCCATTTGTAAGTATTATCATTATCATGATTATTATTAATGCGTAAAGCTCACTTTAACAAAGGTTTAGTGATTTCAAAGTGTTTCTGACTTCTAAACCATTCCATAATATATATATCTTTGTTTCGGTTCTGTTAGGGTTATTTATTCTTGGTTATAAACGGTGTTAGGCGAGATCACATGTTTCCTAATTTATTTTACATCTATATTTATTTTATCCTAGGACTCGCGTTACGAAATCCGCGCTGGTTTGAGTCCTCATGGGAAAGGAATTTTCTCATTAAATTTCGACGAGTGTATGGGGCCGGTGCCCTTCCAGCAACGTGATGGATGTGGAAAGCTACGATAGGCAACGAAACCGGTTACAGAAACCAGTTATAACGGCTCGGGGATCGTCATACTGATCACAATCTACGTCCCTTCTGATTGCATGATCGTTCACCTCTACTGAGGAATATGAACGTAAGGGCAGCAGTCGGCAGGTCGGTCATGAGATTTCATGAGCTGTCCCGCCACTGATTTAAGTTAATTTAATTCAATTCATTCTGCATCTCTATTTTTCTTATATTAAGCTAGATCTTGATTTAACTCTCCAGGAATTTAACCTAATCTCTAGCGTAGAAATGAGTGCTATAGTCTTTTGGCTGTTGATACATTTCGAACTGATTACCGTGTAAACGGGATGTACATACACGCGTAGGATTCATGACGAGATTCATGCCTGCATTTTTTTTTCTCGTAATAAACTTTCTGCTTTTCATTCCCGTCAAGTGCAACCACAGCCAAGTTCTTATCACCGTATTATCTCAAGGACGCTCAAAAGAGATCTTCAAACAAATTAATTCAATTCAATTCGCAATCTTATTCAATCTCGCCTTTCCCCGTAATTTACGCGATTCATTGTGTTGTCTGGTTGCTTATTGCACGTCATCCTGACGAGATGTGCTTCCGGGACTGAAGGTAATTGTATGACTTGGCTTAGTTTTACGAGTGTTTGACCCGATATGGGTTCTGACTGGGATGCAGAACTGACAGAAGCATGGGGAAGGCATTGGTGTGTCTTCCACAGTCCACAGGTGTTGAATGACGTGTCTATGATCCCATCACAACCATGTGGCGGATTACAACAAACTCGTGCTCACGAACAAAATGAAGAAAGTATTTCTGACCACAATAATTATAACCAGTGGCGGTTCCTCGGAGGAGGGAAGGGAGGACCGTCCTCCTCACATTTTCTTCTTTTGAAAGTAAATACCAAATAAAATATGTGCCTTGAAATTCGAGGAAGATTCGATAATTTTTAAGTTCACAGCTATAAGAAAAACTCGGTTGATCGAATTTTAAACGACGCGCGCTCATGTGCTGCTAGAAAACTGTGAGAAAGATGCAAGATTGTTTTGTGTAGATGAAAGGCACTCTTTTCCTCCTCTACTGTAGTTAACACACATAGACAACAGCGCACTAGCGGCCAGAGAAAGAAGCAGAGTTTTAAAGCAAGTAAATGAACGGAGAGGGAGGAGATCCTCCTCTGAATCAGTCATGGGCGGGAAATAGAAACTGACTGGTCGTGCAGCAAGCTCGCTACCGCTGCCATCTAACGATGCTGCATTCAAGCACGCTATAACACATCTAGGAGGAGACACAATAAATAGTTTTAACGCAACGCTATGAAAGACACCATGTAAACTTTTTTTAAAAATTATAAATAAAAAATATTATTCATTGCACTTTATATAGGCTACTATTCATGGTTTGAAACTTTCGTGGATATTTGAAAGTTAAAGTCGGGTTTATGTAAAACAAAGAGGAAATAGTTGAAACAGAGCTTCCGGGCTAAGATGCGTGGTCTACTGGTGCTGACGTTAGACGTTTCGTCTATTCTACGGCAGACATCTTCAGTGAAATAGGCTTCTATTCATGGTGGTTGCTCGTCAGTTATCCCGAAGAAGACTTTCGACCGGATATTTGAAAGTTTGTCAGGTTTATGTAAAAACAAAGATTAAAGAGGAAATAGTTCTACGTAGTTGGCCCCTGAAATTCACTTCTATTCATTGTATACTAGACAGGGCAACAGCCAAGTTGTCAGTTTTGTACAAATATATTTGAAATTGAAAGTAGGTACTCCAAACTACATTATTTTAACATAAAAAATTAATCGGCCACCGGCAGCTTTGAACAATAATGATAGTATGACTTTACAATAACTGACATTCTTCAAAAGCATGTGATACTGAACTTTTAAAATGTACATGTGGCAACACAGACCACGTGGGTGGATGCAGTGTTTTCGCTTTCCTCAGATTATTTCTCATTCCCATTTCCATTTCCGTAAAACGGTTCCGGTTACGTGTTAGTAGCTAGTCTCTTCCAACACGTGTGATGCTGTAGTGTGCTCGAAAAATGCCACGAGGTTGTGAATTTCCTTGTAATTGTTAATTTGTGCAATTATTCAACAATGAATGGAAGTGAAAACATAATATATTTTGGAAAATTTAGGAAACTCAGTTTACAAGAACAGATTATTGCTATACAGAAGGGAAGGCCAACCCCAACACTACCTGGTCTTACATGTATGCATGTAGGCTAATTTGTAGCATGTTTCGTTCAAGAAAGTGCCATTTCCTCCTCTTAAGAAATATGCATGAGTCGCCACTGATTATAACACTAAATTTAACCAACGAATTTAGACTAAGTGCATTACATACCATACCTAATGGTATGTAAACGAATATAATACGTTTATGTGTAAGAAAAAATATTTGGAAATATACTTGAATGCACAATTTATCTATAATTATTTCAGACCTCGAGTGACATTTATTAGGATTATTTCGTGAATAAAATAAAAATGTTATTATTATTATTATTATTATTATTATTATTATTATTATTATTATTATTATTATTATTATTATTATTATTATTATTATGCAATAAAAGTGAACAATTAAAATTCTGAGAGAAAAATAAATTTCTAGTGAACCTTGAATTCTTGTTTTTACGCAAGTTCTTTCCTTAATGTGCAAGCTTGCTCCTGTTTCCTTATGAAAGAAAAATAATGATTCAGACAAATCTGATGTTTTCACTTCCGCAATTGTATTACACAAACTGGAAGCTAGAAGGCAGATATAGACAACTGACTTCACTGTTATTATTCGCGAAGGATCACAGAACTCTGACTCACTCAACGCCAGAAGAACGGAATCCAGTGCAGTACTGGCAGATTCTTCATTACGTCCTAGCAATGTTACCAGACTTTTTGCAGTATGGGTGTCAAAACTATATTTCCATACAGGTTAAAGATTTATCCAATTAATAGGCCTATATAATAACAACGAAAAAACTAAACAACAATCCAAGCTGCGTCTATGGCTCAGTGCTAGTGCGATGATCTTACATTCAGGCGACCCATATCCGATCCCCGACATCGTCGAGATGGAATTTGTAATAGTCAACGCAGACGCTATAGGTAACTTTTCTCGGGATACTCCCGTTTCCTTCTTTTTTAAATTCCACCAACAAATTCCAATTTCCCTCATTTCTTCTATTACTACCAATACCCAAAATAGGCTGAGATGAAGCCTTGATGTAAGGGTCTCCGGTACTGATTTAGGATTTAAGGACTTAAGGGTTCGAGTCTAGTGGTTCATCATGTACTAATCTGGGAAAGAGATCTGGATCTGTCAGGGCTGAGGCCAAATGGCCTGTTTGTCAGCATCGGATTCAAGAATACCTCCCAAACTACTCGTCGAAGTTGCACAGCATACATGGTCCACAATGGGTCAAAGAGTATCTATAGTCCGTCCCAGGAATCTGTAGAGTAGAAAGACGAAATAAGACCTCTGCGCAAGTGGTATGTTGGGAGGCTAGGACCAGTGACCGCTCTGGGGAGGCATTGGTTGAACGAAGCTACCAATCGCTTGCAGGAAGGGGACCTTTCTATTTGAACTCTCCACCGCGAACATCTTACCCCTTAGCGGCCTCAAGCTGATGTTGCCCGCAATACACTCCGGCACAGATAGACTCCGCCCCCATATGCGCCAAGTCACTCTACAGATTCCTGGGACGGACCATAGTTGCATTTATCCTACTCTCGAAAACCCAAACCAAACAACAATCTAAATTTAATTCATGGCATATCAAGGCTATCTGGTGTGGCATTTCTTATTGATTCTTTTGTAATGAAGTTTGTGAAATTCTTGTGTTGCGTCATGTAATGGGAACATAGAATCTAGACTTGAATAATGTGTGAAATAAATAGGAGATCATCTTCAGGACGTAGTTTTTTTGTTTGGTTTATTTTACGACGCTTCATCAACTGCGATGGTTATCTCTCGCATGATAATGTCTCAATGAAATGATTCCAGGGTCCAGCAATGAAAGTCACCCAGCGTTTGCCCTTAATTGGTTGAGGAAAAACCATGGAAACGACCTCAATCTGTTAACATGTCCCAACCAGGATTTGAATCCGTGAACCAAAATAATAAAATTGAGTATTTTCCCCCCTCACCTAATTAGAGACATTTACATTTGAAGAGTCCACTGCAAGATTGATTGATGTCATTTGGAATACATTTTTCAGGAGAAGCAATTGAAAGTTTGAAATGCTTAGTGCTCAAAGCTTAACTGAGATTTTCCGATCATTACTGGACAATGACTATCAGTGTTAATGCCATATAACTCTCTATATAGGCTACATTCTATATGTCTTAAGCTATGCATTGACAGTCTTGGTTCATTTTCGACAAGAAAGTTACATCCATCATTCTTGCAGTGGACTCTTCATTTCCGAAGGCTATGGTGCTAGTTACTTCAGAGGAAAAATAACTTAGTTACGGTGAAGACAATCGAAGTGCAACAGATTTAAGTCAAGCGGGTAGTTAAATATGGTGAAAAGCCGGTAAATTTTCAAAATCATTATTTTGGTTTTAAAATATTCTTTGTTATCTGGAAAATATAGCCTAGATAATGCATAAAATTTATTGCTCATTTATGATCTTGTCAGTCATTTTGTGACGTCATTTTTAAAGGTCTCTTGCACACGCTTTTTAAATATCACTAAATGTTCATTACAATTTTTCGTAATATTAATTTCTTCTACTGTCATATAAAAAGTTATATATATCTCAGAAACTATTAACGCTAAATGGATAATATTTGATACACACATTCTTTAGACTATTATGAAATATTTCTCTTGAATATAATTGTTATTTTATTGCATTAGAAAAATATACCTCCATATTGCAAATCAAGATTTCAGGTATAACTCCCTGTAAAGTTGATCGGTGTCGGTTAGAGTTCCCGAGTAGCTCAGTGGTAGAGCGTTGGTACGTTAAACCAAAGGTCCCGGGTTCGATACCCGGCTCCGGAACAATTTTTCCCTCAAAATTATACCTCCATATTTCTATAAAAGTATCTAAAAAAATTATTCTTAAAATATAATTGTTTATCTTAAAATTTTGAAAGCCAGTATCAAAATTTTGCTACAGACAGTTTAAAGAAAATGGTTTTAAGAATAAAATTTCATGCAGATTTTCAATTTATTAGCTGCTGAGAAATATCCATTTCAGTGAATTACTGTATCCTGTTTTTTTATGTTCAAAACATGGGCACCAAGTTTTTTTTTTTTTCGTAAACGTATCTCCAATTTAATTTGTTTCATCAATTATATTTCTAAATACAAAAAACTACACCAATTAGGAAAAAAATTTCAAATTTCACCATACTCTTTCCTTAAGATATAATATAATTAATTGATAAATTTCTGTTCAAAATACACACCAACGGACGGGTTGGTCGACAGGACAGTGGAGCGTCTGGTGCTTGCCACCAAAAGAAGATACAGCGCACATTGCAACAGAGAAAAAGAGAGCTCTGAGATGGGAAGGCAGCATCCACGATGCTATACAGAACTGTTATCTAGATTCTAGATTCTAGAAGATGATCTTGAGGCTCCGTGTTCAAAGATTTGAACAGACGTCATAAAGTAATACAACACAACAATAAAAAGAGAAAAAAAACATGTGACCAGTTCCTACTCTCCACGTTCTTCTTCTGGAATCGATATAAAGAAAGCTTGATTGTGACTGCAGTCTATATGCAATAAAATTATTTAAGAGAGTCTTCCAGGAATTCTCGAGTGGAATATTTGGCAGTGCGATCGTGCCAACTCTTGCATATGAGGATTACATTTCATCAAGAAGAAAACAGTGTCATTAAGATGACAACACTTTCTCATTACAAATATTACGCGTTTCTCAAGAATTCAGTTAATTTATCGCACACCGGATGATATTTACGTTTACAACTTATTTTCTTGAACTATCATTGAAAAATACATAAACGAAATTATATACAATTTGTAGCCTTATATCGTGGGCACTTTGTATTAATTTACATGTAGGCCTATATAATGAAACCATGCAAATCCGAACCCGAGCAATCAAAATTTCGGTTAATCTGGCTATGGGGGAGAACTTAACAAAAATGTTGGCCAACGCCGTCAGAATGTTATCATTTTTTGAAAAGTTGAAAGAAATGTTAAATAATTACTCACAAATACAGGGACATCATTTTATTTTTACTTCAATTTTTATTGTACCTGAGTTTTTGAATGTACTTCACTCCCACCTCTTCTACGAATGAAGTTCAACCGTCTTCCACACAGATCCAAGTCATAGTAGCCTTACCGTCACAGTACGTTCCAAAAATATGTTCGCGTTTTCCAATGACGAAAGAGCTTTCAATATTGCATCATTTTCGCAAAGGTACTGTCGTCCATTTGCCTACGTCGCATTCCGGTTTTCCCCACCAGCTTCTATTCGCCTCTCGGTAAAGGCTAGTGGCTGGACTGTCTTAGCTCTTTTCTGAGAACATTAATTTCTGTTAGGAATTGGACATATACGTAATATTATACCCATACAACTGTTTAAAATAGCTTAAATAACAGGCCTCGTTAAGTAATTAACTGTCACGTGATTTCGCTCCTTTCTACGATCCTGCGACATAATCACTTGGACGGACAGTAGATAGAATGTCTGAGTAATTTTATCTTTTCGGATCGAGCAGAAGTGAAGATTGAATTTACAGTACGTAAGGTACTCTTTTATAGAGTAGGTACAGAATTATTTCAACATGAGTTAGGCCTACTAGTACAAAGGACGAAACTGGTAATTGGAATTACATACATTAATCGAAATGAACCGCCACCATTTTGAAAAATGTGTTTAAATATCCATATTTTGACTATTTTTCAATTTAACTTCATTCTTTATAGTGTACGCTAATGTGCTATAGACACTCTAATATACACTGCATAATGAATACGTCCACATGGATAGCTCAGTTCGTGAGTAAAAACACTCATTGTTAATACTGTACTGTATTTTGATTAAACAAAAACCTAATGAAAATTATCAAACTCAAAAGCTTGATATTTCTAATTTACGTAAATGGATGAATTACTTTTCTTCCCTTCTATACCTAGTAAAGTGATTTGTTTGTATATTACGCCATCGAACTCCAGTCATGGAAGGGGTTAGCAACCGTTGATTCAAAGGTATAGGCAGGTTAATATCAGAAATGTTAGTAAAAATAAAATGATGTCCCTGTATAAACTTACCATGAAATTGGAATCGAATTTTTTTCACAGGATTTGAAGAAAAAATAATGAGTCATAATGTTTAATGAGTACAACACAGGATAATAAATGAGCAAAAAAAAAAAAAAAAAACTAATACACGGTATACTGAGGGAATAATATAAACACTGAAGTAATACATTGGGAAATAGAATTTCAGATAATTCGAATATTTACTAATCCGAATAGGCTCGGACACCAATTACTTCGAATTAGCAAGGTTATGCTATGTATGTGTAAGTTATATATGTATGTATATATATAAATAAAACATACCCTCAGGGAGCTGTCAAATTGCAAGGAGAACAACGTGAATATCTGAAATTTAATTTATTTAAAAACAACTGAACATTTCGGGTTATTGCAACATAATGAACCACCATTAATCAATAGCAGAATGTATGTTTTCTCTACCGTAATTGAATGAACCAGGGATGGTAGGAATAAAACAAATGAATTATAGAAAAAACTAAACATTTGAGGTTATACCACGTTGTTTTTTAAGTAGGTTATTTTACGACGCTGTATCAACATCTCAGGTTATTTAGCGTCTGAATGATATGAAGGTGATAATGCCGGTGAAATGAGTCCGGGATCCAGCACCGATAGCTACCCAGCATTTGCTCATATTGGGTTGAGGGAACCACGTTGTTATACACATATGCATGATATAGATTTTAACATTAAAACTTAAGGTTTAACTCTTTTTCCATCAACTCTTATTTGAAGAGTCCACTGCAAGAATGAAGGATGTCATACATTTTTCAGGAGAAGAAACTGAAAGTTTGAAATGCTTAGCGCTCAAAGCTTAACTGTGATTTTCCGATCATTACTGGACAATGACTATCAGTGTTAATGCCATATAACTCTGTATGTACATTCTATATGTCTTAAGCTATGCATTGACAGTCTTGGTTCATTTTCGACAAGAAAGTGACATCTATCATTCTTGCAGTGGACTCTTCATTTGTAAATAATAATGGTAAAATTGTTGTAATTAATAACTGTTCCATGTTGAGAGTCAGATGTTAGCGTTTGATTGCTGACATTTTCTTGGAGTGAATATGCATTAATACAGGTTTACTATCGAAGCAGAGATGATAGTAAAAAAAAAGAACGTAGAATAAAGAAATGAACGTAAGAGAAAAAAATTAACGGTTATTAATTTTATAGCACCATGCTGTGTACTATTAGTATAATGAGATTCTCACAGGTCAATCGAGTGTCAATGAGCTGGGTGATTGCCTGTATGGCGTTCGCTTGGAATTATCATGAAAATTTCTAAATATATTCTTCGCAGCATCCCAATACATTCTCTTTTACACTCCGTTAAAATGAAAGCAAGTTTGCTGGTAGAACACAAGTTTAAGTGTGTAATTATGGTCTATACGCTTTAAGAATTGTGTTTACACCAAGTGCCAACAGGGTTTGTAAACTGTTGTTCATGTCGAATGCAGGCAGCGCCTGGGTAGAGAGCGGGCAGGACACCCCTGCGTTCCTATTGAATTCCTAGAGAGTTTCGCCAGCCGTATTTACAAGTTACCGCGCGTAACTGCCAACATGACGAACCTGCCGACCGCTGCTCATTATTACATTTCTGCAAGCTTAGCACTTTATATTGGCTATACTTATTAATTTATTGTCAAGATTAGCTTCGACAACCACACTAGCTTACTGCATGAGGAATTAATTGTGAAGCTAGACTTAGTAGTATAACACTGTGTGCAGTTTTTATGCGACATGAGTTAGGCTTCTAATTAGACTGGATGTTTATGGCACATACTATATTCGGCATTTATCCTTAGGCCTGTAGATTACCAGTCGTAGACGATTCAATAAAAAAAAAAACTTTGGTGGAGATAAAATTATTAAGATAACATCTGTCCGTATTTTCAGACCCATACATCCTCTTTAAAATTACGTAGTTCGCAGAGAGTCCCTGTATATATAGTGAATAAGATTACTGCAGTCCCGATTTTTCAAAATCGTGCCAAATTCCAGCTATGAGTAACAGTACAACTTCGTCGGGATTAAGAATTGTTACGATTTTAGAGTAAATAAAAGTGTTTCATTTTAAATTGATAACAAGACTGCATGAAATTAGAAATGATACATCACGTAACATTTAATATTGCACATTTCTATATCATATTATTATTATTATTATTATTATTATTATTATTATTATTATTATTATTATTATTATTATTATTAACTGAATTATAAACCGTAAGAGAACAGAAATTTAGGAAGGCTCTCAAGAGAAGAAATAATTATGTAATATAGTACTAGGCCTATACCAGGTCTCAAAGGGCCTAACACTCAACAATATTATTATTATTATTATTATTATTAATTGAATTATAAGCCATAAGTGAACAGAAATTTAGGAAGGTCCCTCAAGAAATTAAAGGAATCTGTTATGTAGAACTTATACCAGCACTTTATGGACTAACACTCAAGACTATCACCATCACCATCACCACCACCACCACCACCACCACCACCACCACCACCACCACTACTATTACTATTATTATTATTATTATTATTATTATTATTATTATTATTATTATTATTATTTACTAGATTATCAGCCAAAAGCGGGAGAAATTTAGGAAAAGCCCTTTAATGTCATTAATAATAATACTTACTTATGGCTTTTAAGGAACCCGAGGTTCATTGCTGCCCTCACATAAGCCCGTCATCGGTCCCTATCCTGAGCAAGATTAATCCAGTCTCTACTATCATATCCCACCTCCCTCAAATCTATTTTAATATTATCCTCCCATCTACGTCTCGGCCTCCCTAAAGGTCTTATTCCCTCCGGCCTCCCAACTAACACTCTATATGAATTTCTGGATTCACCCATACGTGCTACATGTCCTGCCCATCTCAAATGTCTGGATTTAATGTTTCTAATTATACAGGTGAAGAATACAATGTGTGCAGTTCTGCGTTGTGTAACATTCTCCATTCTCCTGTAACTTCATCCCTTTTAGCCCCAAATATTTTCCTAAGAACCTTATTCTCAAACACCCTTAATCTCTGTTCCTTTCTCAAAGTAAGAGTCCAAGTTTCACAATCATACAGAACAACCGGTAGTATAATTGTTTTATAAATTCCAACTTTCAGAATTTTTGATAGCAGACTAGATGACAAAAGCGTCTCAACTGAATAATAACAGGCATTTCCCATATTTATTCTGCGTTTAATTTCCTCCCGAGTGTCATTTATATTTGTTACTGTTGCTCCAAGATATTTGAATTTTTCCACCTCTTCGAAGGATAAGTCTCCAATTTTTATAGTTCATTAAAATAATATCCCACAAAAATCCCTTGCAAGACAAGAGTTTGTTATTAAGTAAGGTAGTTTGATTTGTGCGATTCCGGAAAGCCACTCCGAGAACGTTAAACCTGCGTACGTACTTGTTATCTGATGAATTACTGCCGGCATTCCTCTCTTTTTCGTCATGATCGACCAGTGTTGCCGAAGTTCCTCTTAAGACCGCCACTCCACCTTCTCTTTGCCTGCCAACGTACCTCTTACCGTTTCTTGGGTCCCAGACTGTAGATCGATAATTCCATCTGTTTGGGACGATTCTCATGACGTGCCCTGCTCACTTCCACATCAGAAACCTGGCTGTGACTGTAGCATCTTCAATTCTTTTTTTTTCCCCTGATTTCTTCGTCCCTGATTCTGTCTTGCAATCTGATGCCCAATATTTTTCGCTCCATCGTTCTTTGGTATATCCTGAGCATGTTACTTTTGTTTTTTGTTAAAGACCAGGTTTGGACTCATATATAAAGGATTGGTAGAATGCATGTCCAGTACTTTTCTTTTGATGCTAATGCTGTAAATTTTGTCCAGAAGAAAACATTTGAGACATCAACATTTTTCCTAACCTGCTCATATTCGATGGAGAATTTATTTTTTGGTGTGTTGTGAAACGAATCTATCTGTTCTAGATGTGGGTATTCATGAATAAGTTATACTGTATATCGTCGTTGATTTTATGAAACGTTCTGTGTGATAGTATAGAACCATTTTTTTCAGGAGGAAGAAAGTAGTAATTAAATATAAATAGGCCTACAGAAGAATATTAGATAATTCGGTAGAAAGCGTTGGTGATATCATCGAGGATCGGTGTAGGTCTATTGATGTTTAATAAATTATTTTTTCTTTCTCCTGAAAAATTATGCTCTGTACTGCCACATAGGAGGTTTAATAAAATCAACGACGATATACTCGTTTATTGTTCTATCTCCTATCTGGTGTTTCATGATTTCTCTTATGTTCAGTGTCAAGCCTACATCATTATGAACTTTTAATTGTTACATACTGACTTGAAGGGTATTACAATTCAAATGATATCTATCAGTACGATGCTGGTTAGATCAAATGTTCAAAATGTCTTCCGCCAGTCTGATACAATGGCGTTCCACCACTTGTCACATTCATTTAAAGATTCGCAGTGTGTTCCTATAGGTATCCTACAAGCAAAACTCAGCTCGGACTTACGTGGCGCGCATGCTATACCCCTCTTACCCTCCCCTACAGTAGGCGTGAGAGCATTCTGGGAACGGGAGCATACGTCATCTGCGCGAAAGACAGTGACGCCGATGGTTTCTGCGCACTGAGTTTTCCTTGTTGGATGTCTATAACGACGTTATAGAGCAGCGGTCATCAGCACAGAGCACCCTGGGGCTAGCATCTCTTACCCGCGGAGAAGACACGTACTATGGTGCTGCTGGCGAGTATGCTCTCTACCTCTTCCTGCTGCACGACGGGGCATAACACGTTGCTCTGCTTACCCTTTACCCATTTCAGCGATTGCTAACGACCACCGTCATAGAGCATAGACAATTTGATCCTTATGACAAGGTTCTCTTTCCATTTGTTTTGTGTGTCGTGAAAGAGTAATTTTCTTCCATTTCCATTTGATCTTCCATAAATGAAATGCATATCAGTAAATTCTCTTTCTTATTCAATTGTTTTACGACGCTTTATCAACTACGATACTTATCTACCGTCAGAGTGAAATGAGTCCAGGGTCCAACGCCGAAAATTACCTACCATTTACACTTAGCCTAGTGAGTTTAGGGGGAAAACCCCGGAAAAACTTCACAACCAAGTAGCTTGTTGCAACAAGGATTTGAAACTGGGCCCGCTCGTTTCACGGCCAGACAAGCTAACCGTTACTGCACAGCGGTGGACTAGTAAGTTCTCTTACTGTAATATATACGTATCTTCCCACAATAACAACAAATTTAAGAAGCATAAATTACTGTATGAACGAAATGCGTATCCCAAATAAGCATTACGTTAATCTTATACACAAAGGACAGCTATGTTTAAATTTAGGCGAGGTTTTAGTGCACTGCCCTTGAGTTCGATGCCAGCTGGCTACTGTAATGTGAGCTGTAAATAAGGTTCTGTGCAGAGTTTGCATCAACTTTTGAATGTTTATAAACACCATGACAACATAAAAGCTTACATTAAAGAAAGAAAATAAAAATTATTTACAATTTGTCTCTTAATAGCTTTATAATAGCTGTATAACGTGATACAGAAAGCAACCTGACTACACGTATTAAGGCTTGAAACTACCGAACGGAACATTCACGAACATGGGTTCCTATATGAAAATTGTTCACATTGACTACATCTACCATCCCTAAAAGCGTGTAAAAATTCACCGTTACACTCTGTATGTACAGTATAAAGACCCAAAACAATAATTTATTTTATGCTCGACCATGCCGAAATGTAGTAATTATAATTACACCTGGTAGCAGCCCTTTAATGGATATTTTATGCTCGACCATGCCGAAATGTAGTAATTATAATTACACCTGGTAGCAGCCCTTTAATGGATCTTATTAAAGTAAACCTATTCATTAAAGTTCAGGTTTTCCAGCAATCAGAAAACACCATTGTAGCAATATGAAAGCGAAAGTATCGATTATTCTCGGATATGCAATCGAAAGACAACTAGCGAAACGTCACGGAGGCTGGAAACCAATACTGTCCCAGAAGGTCATGTTCTGTTACTATAACAATTAGCGTTAATTGTAAATAATATCCAAATAAATTCAATTTGTCATCTCGTTTTTCAATGTCTAAATCAATTTCCAGGTTATATCAAGATTAATGTTCATCACTGTCACTGGAAAACGCGAACATATTTCTGGAACGTACTATACTCCTAACTCAGTACTGCTTACGCGCCCTCGGCTCTGTATCGTGAACGGTTGGAAGTTTACTAGTAGAAGGGGTGGGAGTGAAGTACATTCCAGAACTCAGGTACAATAAAAATTGAAGTAAAAATAAAATGATGTCCCTGTACTATTTCAACTCAAAAGCAAGCAAATAGTTATGTCACGCTGACCATAAGACCAAAGAATCAGTCACTTCCTACACATACAGTTTTCTTTTCAAAAGTAAAGCATAATTGCATTTAAAATTGAAAGAGAGAATTCCGAACAAAAAGCTCAGACACGTCAAGCCTTGTATTTAGAAAACAATATTTTTATGGCAACAAAATATTTTTGCGTCAACTGTTGTGCAGGTTATGAAGTTATTGACGATATTTTTAAATGACACATACAGATGTTTTAATATCATCTGAAAGCATATGTTTTGTATCGCTATACACTTTTACACAGAAGCACTATGGTTTACTGACAGTGATTCTATTAAGCTTTACTACGTCATACTACTTTTGACCAATAAAACGGCACGGAACGACGTGATTCAACCAATCATGGCTAGTTATCCTACAATTTTTATCACCTCCCTAGCATTTTGTTTGTTTCCTAACATTGTTCTCGTACTTCAATAATTGTACCTTTTAAAATGCTTAATGTTTATTTAATCATCCTTAATTAAAACTTTTCTGTCACTTATCTTGATTATATTATTTAGGTTATGTTATAGCTTCTGTTGTATGAGATTATGGATACTCATTTATCACAGATTGTTTAATATATTATATTGACTATTATACGTTTACTATGTCACACTACTTTTAACCAATAAAACGGTACGAAAGGACGTGTTTCAACGAATCATGGTTGTTTATCGCTACAATTTTATCACTTCCCTAGCATTTGTTTGTTTTTATCACTTCCCTAGCATTTGTTTCTTTGTTTGCCAACATTTCAAACTGCAAATTCTTTACAGTACTATAAAATATGCTTTGCGATCGTCATTTGTTTTCCGCATAGTCAACTGAAAATGGCGTCTCCGTTCAAACGTTTTGGTGAAGCTAACATTAGTGAAATAGAATTTTAGCAAATCAATTAATATTTTATTGCATTAGAATACTTTATTTCTTCTGATCTTTATATACTTTATTCCAATCGTGTAATAGCTAGTCAATTAATTCACTCGTTTTGATTTTCTCTAGATAAATCAAAACCTCTAGTGAGATTACTGTTGATAATTGTAGTGGAATGCGACTGTTTTAATAAAAATGAAACTGAATCAACAAAGCCTTCTTGATTAGTAATTGTCTATAGAGTTAAATAAAGATTGTATAGTTGGCACAACTGGTAACAAGAGAAAAACTCATCATAACACACTGCTGCCATCTAGAGGAATATTTTAATCATGAGATGGTACAACAATACATTTGAAGACAGTTTAGTATTTTCGTAAGTCAATATTTCATTGTATTAGAGTACTTTATTTCTTCTAATCTGTATATGCTTTCTTCTAATCGTGAAATAGTAAATTAAATCCCACTCGAGTTTTGATTTTCTCTAGATAAATCAAAGCCTCTAGTGAGATTACTGTATATAATTTAATTATTTATGCATTTTGATAGACCTCGAATTATAAAACCAGCTTTATTAATAAAAATCAACATAAAAATGTTCTTAACAGAAAATGAGGGAATTGAGATCTTTTCTACTCACAGTTAATAGAGAAATATGTGACCGAATTGGATGAGTTTCGTTAAAATGTGTGCATACCTCGAGTGCGTTTGTGCGTGCACCCACGCACACACTCTTTCTTTTATGCCCAAATTTTTCTTCCAGTGCATTCTTCAGTATGCAATTTTCTCTTAGCCACGGGCCCAGCCAATTCTTTTCTCTTCCTGATCAGTTTCAGCATTATTCTTTCTTCACACACTCTTTCTAGCACTTCTTCATTTCTTATTCTATTTGTCCATTTCACACGTTCCATTATTTTTTTTATTTTAGTAGGTTATTTTACGACGCTTTATCAACATCTTAGGTTATTTAGTGTCTGAATGATATGAAGGTGATAATGCCAGTGAAATGAGTCCGGGGTCCAGCACCGATAGTTACCCAGCATTTGCTCATATTAGATTGAGGGAAAACCCCGAAAAAACCTCAACCAGGTAACTTGCCCCGACCGGGAATCGAACCCCTAGTTTCGCGCCAGACGCGCTAACCGTTACTCCACAGGTGTAGACCGCTCCATTCTTCTCCATATCCACATTTCAAATGTTTCTAATCGTTTCTCTTCA
The DNA here is from genome assembly GCA_025594305.2 of Periplaneta americana. Classification (NCBI taxonomy): domain Eukaryota; kingdom Metazoa; phylum Arthropoda; class Insecta; order Blattodea; family Blattidae; genus Periplaneta; species Periplaneta americana. Next base: position 182,062,127 of record JAJSOF020000003.1, on the reverse strand, counting down.
CTTCGCCGTAATGTCCATATTTCTGATCCCTTCAATGCTACACTCCACACAAAGCACTTCACTAGTCTTTCCTTAATTATTTTTTCAGAGATCCGCAGAAGATGCTCCTTTTTTCTATTAAAAGTTTCCTTTTCCATTGCTATCCTCCTTTTGACTTCCTGGCAACAGCTCATGTTACTGCTTATAGCATACCCCAAATATTATAAGCTCCCGACTTGTTCCACTGCCTCATTTCTAATTCGCAAGTATACTTTCTTCAGTTTTCTTCTGATAACCGTGGTCTTCGTCCTTCCTGAATTTACTTCATCCCACACTCCTCACATCTATCATTTAGCTCCAGTAGGATATCCCATAGTATCGTCTCCTCTTCTGCTAACAACGCCATATCGTCAGAAATCTTATGCACTTTATTCTTTCTCTTCTTCTCCCATGTTTTGAAAACAATTCTTCACTAGATCCTCCAAGTAGATGTTAAACAGGGTAGGTGATAAATGGAATCCTTGTCGTGCATCTTTCCTATTCCACTTCCCTTTGACATTTCTCTTCCTATCCTGAATTGGACTCGTTATTTCATATAAAGATTACAGAACAGCCTCTTCTTTTTCCATCCACACCTATTTTCTTCAGGGTCCTCTTAAGTTTAGGGACGCCATATATATCTGACACGGAAAAACATTATTATCGTAGCTTAGTTCACTGCCATCCTATAAATTGGCCTACTAAACAATTCTGGAAGCATGCTTCCGACCGGCACGAATCTGGCAATAATAATATCTGTGCAGCTAGGCCTAGTTGATGGTCAGTACAGTCTGCTTGTGATTTATTTCCTTCAGTCGGGAGCACAGAATAAACACTTTAACTATGCATGTGCAAACTCCTGCCGTGAACTAGACAATGACAGTAAAGTTTTAAATGAAAGTAACAAGTTAACAGTGTAGCTTATAGTGCACAAATACGAACATTGTAAAATGTATAACATTTTTCCGTTAACCACAAAGTTGCAACTAGTACTTTTCCATTTCGCTCAACAAGAGGATTTTATTTGAGCTCGCAGGCGTCTATTACCAGCTGCAATTTTACCTTTCATATCAGCTATATTTTGGGAGGCATTTAAAGATTCTAGATTTTTAAGGTGATCTACTTCTTCATAATTATTTCCATTAATTAAAATACCGATAGATTCAGTTGCTTTCATATTTCTCGTATACTTAGTTTTTTTATTATATATTGTAAGCAACGTTTTAACATGAAAGATTTTTCTGTAAATTCTGAAGTCACTCGTAATACCATGGAAATAGGAGAATATTGTCACTTTTTTTTACGATCAGTAGCCTACTAGAGATCCCCGATAATAACTAAATATAAGACTTGAGACTCAGGACCCGAAGATCACCTACCTTGTTGCATAGTCCAGTAAGCACTTACAACGGCTTTGCTTCTAGTAAATACAAGTTAATAGGTTTTCCTTATTTCGCAGTGATAAACTGGCTTTAATAATAGATTTTATGTATTATATAATATATCACAAAATTATGTACCTTACTTACAAATGGCTTTTAAGGAACCCGGAGGTTCATTGCCGCCCTCACATAAGCCCGCCATTGGTCCCATCCTGAGCAAGATTAATTCAGTCCCTACCATCATATCCCACCTCCCTCAAATCTATTTCAATATTATCCTCCCATCTATGCCTTGACCTCCCCAAAGGTATTTTCCGCTCGGGTCTTCCAACTAACACTCGATATGCATTCCTAGATTCACCCATATGTGCTACATGCCCTGCCCATATTAAACGTCTGGATTTAATGTTCCTAATTGTGTCAGGTGAAGAATACAATGCGTGCAGTTCTGAGTTGTGTAACTTTCTCCATTCTCCTGTAACCTCATCTCTCTTAGCCCCAAATATTTTCCTAAGCACCATAGTTTCAAATACCTTAACCTCTGTTCCTCTCTCAAAGTGAGAGTTCAAGTTTCACAACCATACAGAACAACTGGTAATATAATTGTTTTATAAATTCTAACTTTCAGCTTTTTGAGAGCAGACTGGATGACAAAAGCTTCTCAACTGAATAATAACAGGCATTTCCCATATTTATTCTGCGTTTAATTTAATCTCGAGTGTCATTTATACTTGAATTTTTTTACATATTCAAAGGATAAATTTCCAGTTTTTATATTTCCATTTCATACTATGTTCTGGTCACGAGACATAAGCATACACTTCGTTTTTTCGGGGTTTACTTCCAAATCTATCTCCTTACTTGCTTCAAGTAAAATTCTCGTGTTTCTCTAATCGTTTGTAGATTTTCTCCTACAATTATGTACCAAATTTGTTTAATATCTATATACAATATATATACCTATGATTTTACTTCTCATAGGAGATTTGTTTTTCCATTTTCAGTACTACGAAATCATTGCATATTTTTTTTTAATTGTTGATGAGGTCAGAAACCATGCAACATATCAATTCTCATTATAAAGAAAATCTAAAGTCTAGACATCACAGATAACGAGGGATTTATTATTTCATCGACCCAATTTAATTTTGAGTACATAATTATGTGTATGCTAATGGAGGTCATGGTTAGATTCAACCAATCAGGAAGAGTATGTTCATTGTCTCAACTCTTACATTCAATTATTATCACAGGGTGTCCCGTATGGAGATGTCCATAGTTTACCTACGTGTTCCTGGGATTATTTTGAGTGAAAAATTTATAATCAAAATGGGTCCGAATTACAACGATATCTATAGAAAAAACAGTTCTAAATTAACAATTTACTTGTGATATAATTACAACAGTATGCAACCTCGTCGTAAGGATGTAGTTCTTATGAGACAAAGCATGTGGCTGCAGTAAGATGGTGCACCTCCACACTTTGGCAAGGAAGGTGACTGCATTTTTAAATCAACAGTTTCCACATCGTTGGATTGGCCAAGGAGGTCCAGTAGCTTGGCCACCAAGATCACCAGATCTGTCTGCATTAGATTACTTCCTTTTGGGGAACATGATATCAGTTGTGTATGCTGCTCAGTCGGGAAAAAAAATAGAGTGCGGTGAAGGCTACAGAAATGATGGCGGTGTTGTAATGACAGCGATAAACTCTCTTACAGACAGAGCTCAAATATACTTCGACAACTTTGTTGGTCATTTCGAACCTCAAATGTGACAAATCAAAATATGTATTCTTGAAAACAAAATTGCAAAGTCAATCGCAAGTAATAAAATTATTAATTAATAATTTTAATTGTTTTCTGTAGATACCGTTGCAATTCGGACTCATGTTGATTGGAACTTTTTCACTCAAAATAATCCCAGGAACATGTAGGTAAGCTATGAAGATCCAGGTGCAGGACACCCTATATTACAATGAACTCTGGCGTCACTCGAATTTACTTCCTTGAAAAATAAATAAAATAAATTATGGTTTATTTAACGACTCTCGCAACTGCAGAGGTTATATCAGAGTCGCTGGTGTACCGGAAATTTTGTCCCACAGAAGTTCTTTTATATGCCAGTAAATCTACTGACATGAGCCTGTCACATTTAAACACACTTAAATGCCATCGACCTCGGCCGGGTTCGAACCCGCAACCTCGAGCATAGAAGGCCAACGCTATACTAACTGCGCTACCGAAAGCGACCTACTTCCTTGAACTATCATGCAAACACACACACACATATATATATATATATATATATATATAAATCAAATGCTTCACTGTGCACATAAATACAGTAAAACCTTCATTATCCGTCACCTATGAAGTACTGTACATTATATTAGTACGAATTTTTTCTACGGAATGTTTTTATAAACCTTTAACCTTACGAATTATGACCTACTCTTCGAGTGGTCGTACTGTTTAACATCTAGGCAAAATGTCTTCTACAAGTGTCAATACAATACAAGATAGGAATTACAACTGGGCGCGATTTAGGCTAATGAAAAATAAAATATAAACTGTATAAAATTTGTAAATCTACAACATGAGACCTCTACTATTTCTATCTTTCCATATACAGTCGTCGTAAGGAGTTTTCTTGGCCATTAAAAGCCCGTCGTTGAAAACCAGACATAAGTACAATAAATAATGTTTTAATAACTGACTTACCGGAAAATCGAACATGAATTGTAAAAAAGAACAGACTTAAATTATTGAATTTCTGATCCACTACCTAGCGTATTAAAAGAAAAGACCATGGAGAAAATTACGAAAATATTATGTAGGCTACTTAGTTTAATGAAAACTTTTTATGGTACGGATTATCCGATTTTTTCGATTAACCGTTCAGTTCATCCCCTTCATTACCACGGATAATAGAGGTTCTACTGTAAGTAAAATAAACTTTTGTTTCCTGATTTGCACACAAAATACACTATAGTAAAAATTTAAGATATAATTGGCTATTTGTTAAAGGTATGAGATTAAGAATAAGAATTGTTGTTTACATAATATTAGCCTATACTTTTTTCGAAGTCATTAATGAATCACAGCACGTCCCCTGACAAAGTAATTATCTGCTGCCGTAAATTTTGCACTTCTAGCAAATTAACACGTGTTGTGCATGTGTACTTGCTACGAAACGTTCATACGCAGGTTATGCTATTCTTCTTAATTCATAAATCTGACTGCCAATTCTATTCCTATAAACAACTTAATGGTAACCAGACGTCACAAGGACTTCTCGGAATTCCTCGTCGCTAATCGTCCGGGATCAGAAAGGTAGAAGCTGTTGCGCTCTCGACACAGGTATATTTCGTTGCACAAACTACTTCTTCCAAAGGGATGCGTTGCCAAAATGTCACTTGCCTGCAAACAGTTAGGTCTATTTGTTTTACAAAGGAATGGTTTTTATTATCATGTCAGGGGGTCTGAGCGTACCTCCTTCCTACTCCCAAGGTAAACATCTGCTTTCAGTCTCTTTTGTCTTACATTTCTGTTTACGAACAATTTCTTAACTCCAATTTTTATACATAATCTCGGTAAAGCTAAATTCTTCAAAAATTCAGCATAGAAAATTACATCTATCTATCTATCTCAATCTATGGAGATCCACACCATCCATCAAATTATCTATCTATCTATCTATCTATCTATCTATCTATCTATCTATCTATCTATCTATCTATCTATCTATCTATCTATCTATCTATCTATCTATCTATCTATCTATCTATCTATCTATCTATCTATCTATCTATCTATCTATCTATCTATCTATCTATCTATCTATCTATCTATCTATCTATCTATCTATCTATCTATCTATCTATCTATCTATCTATCTATCTATCTATCTACCTATCCTATCTATCTATATCCTATCCTATCTATCTATCTATCTATCTATCTATCCTATCTATCTATCTATCCTATCCTATCTATCTATCTATCTATCTATCTATCTATATCTATCTATCTATCTATCTATCTATCTATCTATCTATCTATCTATCTATCTATCTATCTATCTATCTATCTATCTATCTATCTATCTATTTATCCATCCATCTATCCATCCATCTATCTAGCTACCTACCTACTACCTATTTACTTATTTATCTTATTTATTTATTTACTTATTTATTTATTTATTTATTTATTTATTTATTTATTTATTTATTTATTTATTTATTTATTTATTTATTCCATCAATCTTTGTTCATCGTCATGGCGGATTAGATGTATTCCAGTTCTTAATCCACCATTTCTCTCTATATAAATATAACAAAAATTAATACATATAAGTATCCTCTCAATCATTGTTTACATTAATAATACTACTAATAATAAAAATAATAATTTGAACAATGATAAAAGTGAAAATAATAATAATCAAAAAGTAATAATAATAAGTAATAATAATTTTAATTAATAAAATAATAATAATAATAATAATAATAATAATAATCAACTAAGTATACCTCTTTTATTTAAAACTCCTACTCTCTTAAGAATTATTCTATTACTTCATGGACTACTTTTCGTAGTTTCTTATCGTGTAACTACTCAACATTTATAATTCCATCTCCAGCTTTGATTTTCTCTTCCCATCTAATTTTAACTCTAAACAGAAATTTTCCTAATTTATGCAGATTGCTTGCGTTTAGGTGACCATTCATTCTTTTATAAGCTACTATAGCGTTTATTTGTATAAATTTGTTATCCACCCAACTGTTTCTCAAATCATTCGTTGCCTGACACTTTAACGCAATATGCATTGCGTCTTCAGCTAGTCCACACAAAGGACATTTATCCTTCTCTACGTTCCCTCTCCTATTCTTGAGTCTCCAGATACTAATCTCCACCATGCCATTCCCGTTCTCTCTTCCCTTGAACTCTCAAATTATTATTTCAGGTGATCATTTGTGCAAATTGAATGTAAATTGAAAAGGTGGTCCCTTTAGACGCCATGAAGATTTATGAGGGCATTTAGGTAGAAGTTTTTCCTTGGTTATTTAACGACGCTGTATCAACTGTACTAAGTTTTTTAGCGTCGATGGGATTGGTGATAGCGATATGAGGCCTAGGATTTGCCAGAGATTACCTGACATTTGCCTTACGGTTGGGGAAACCCTTGGAAAAAACCGAGCTAGGTAACCAGCCCAAGCGAGAATCGAACCCGCGCACGAAAGCAACTCCTCCGGATCGGCAGGCAAGCACCTCAGTCTACTAGCAAGCAAACAGATAAAAAAGTTATGTTTTTTTCTTCCACTATGTTAATAATGTCAAAACAAGTGCTTATAATAAAAATTTTGGCCGCTCGAGCGCAATTACGAGGGCGTCCAGAAAGTAAGCTTCCCTGGTGCCGTTTACAGAAAGATAACACAATTTCATGGAAAAACTTATTGGAAGAAATACAGCAATTTTTGAGTTATTTTTCCATATATCCCTCACCGGAATTCAGACATTTGTCATACCTGGATTCAACTTCTGTATCTTTGTGTCGTAGAAGTCAGCCGCCTGGGATCGGAATCAGTGTGTGACAGCCGTCTGAACCTCTCTGTCGATCCCATGGTATGATTTATTTTATTGGGTTATTTTACGACGCTGTATCAACATCTAGGTTATTTAGTGACTGAATGAAATGAAGTGATAATGCCGGTGGAATGAGTCCGGGGTTCAACACCGAAAGTTACCCAGCATTTGCTCGTATTGGGTTGAGGGAAAACCCCGGAAAAAACCTCAACCAGGTAACTTGTCCCGACCGGGATTCGAACCCAGGCCACCTGGTTTCGCGGTCAGACGCGCTGACCGTTACTCCACAGGTGTGGACCCCATGGTATGATAAATATATCAATTCCAGTGGGGAATATGTTTAAAAAAACAGCTGAACGGTTGGTGTATCTGTTCCAATAAATGTTTCCAATGAAATTGTGTTTTCTTTCTATAAAAGGTCCCAGGGAAACTATTTTATGGCCCTCGTAATTGCGCTCGAATGGCTAAAATTTGTACAAGCACTTGTTTTGACGTTATTAACACTATGGAAGAAAAAACATAACTTTTTATCTGCCCCCGTCAGAATGTTTGCTTGTGGCTCCTATGACTATGTAGAACTCCATGCTTTAAAGTTTAATGACAAAGAGGTGATGTGACCGGCACCACGCTCCGACCCCTTTCTACCCTCGGGAAATATCCGTTACTCAATTTGACAGGAGGTTGAGTGAACCTCGGGGCCGTTCTGGCAACGAGAAAAATCCCATCGCTATCTGAGATTGAAAGTAGAATCTTACAGTCCGTATCCAGCTGCCCTGCCAAATGAGCTAGCCGGCAGCAAACTGAACGATGACTTAAATTGAATAATCAACTTTAACATTTATTTGTAAACGTGGCGTTTTATTTGCATACATCACTAACACCGATACGTCGAATCGCGTTAGCAACTAAAGCTAATTGTGTCCTTAAGACAAAATTGTTCTAAAACGAAAAAATAAAATTAACTCCAAAAAAAAAAAACATAAACGTAGTTCAAATCGTAGTCTAACTAAAACTATAATCACAGCTACTTTAAAATGAGGCGAATTAGACTTAAAATAATACATTACAAAAGTAATTCATGTCAGATCCATACTAAACCCAAAAATAATAAAAAGTAAGCTACAAGAGTCACTAAATATAAAATATGCAACATGTCCACTTAATAAAAGCGGTAACATTTTCGGATACCTACCTATGAAAGGACTGAATAGCAAATGAAGAGTGTAAACAACGAAGATTGAAAGAGCCAATTTTGCTATTTTTAAGTGGTTGGCAAAACAGGTTGAATGTGTGAAGCTCGGTAACATACAAAAGTCATACGTTGAAAGTCGAAGTGAAAGGAGACCCTAGTTAATGTATGCAGTCACAATAATTGTCACTACCAGTATATGATTTGTTTTATGTTGGGCCTCTCACTTTGGGAGAGAAAGAGAGGTTAAGGGTGTTTGGGAATAAGGTGCTTAAGGAAATATTTGGGGCTAAGAGGATGAAGCTACAGGAGAATGAAGAAAGTTACACAACGCAGAACTGCACGCATTGTATTCTTCACCTAACGTAATTAATAATAATAATAATAATAATAATAATAATAATCAGTGGCGCTACAGCCCACGAAGGGCCAAAACCGACCAGCCGGCTGCTGGCCTCACGCCCACATGCAGAAGCAGAGATGGACGATCATCCAACCAGAATGGAGGTATCGTGTGGTTAGCACTATGATCCCCCCAGCCGTTATAGCTGGTATTCGCAACCGGATTTCGCTACCTATCATAGCTCCCCAAGTGCATCACGATGCTGGGTAGGCACCGGTCCCATACACTGACCGAAATTTCATGAGAAAATTTCTTCCCCCATGAGGATTCGAACCAGAGCGCATTCCGTAACGCGAGTCCTAGGCAGGATGCCTTATGCCACGACGCCACGGCGCGGGACACCTAACGTAATTAGGAACATTAAATCCAGACATTTGAGATGGGCAGGGCATGTAGCACGCATGGGTGAATCCAGAAATGCGTATAGTATTAGTTAGGGATACCTGAGGGGAAAAGATCTTTGGGGAGTCTGAAACGTAGAAAAAAAAGTTACGACTTCCCGGCGTTAGATGTAGAATAACTCTTCTCGGGTTCTCAGCCACATGAGTTGGAGATTTGCTTCCAACCTTTCGATGGCTAGCTCTGCAATCTTCTTCACGGAATGAAGTGATGTGGGATGAATGAATGAATGAATGATGTTTAAAATGGGCATCCATGCCTCCATTGGTTCCTCGACAAGCAATTCGCTAACTTTAGATCGAGGTACCCAGCTATAAGCCGTTTGCACCATGTCTAGCCGGTATATATACAATAGTAGGGCTTCCCGCTGCGGGCCAATCAGGAGCTAGTTCCTAGTCCGACCACCAGGCGCCAGATGAATGTAGAAAGTATTTGAATAAAAAGGTAAATGGGAGTATCTCGAGAAAATTCCTCCACATCTGTCTTGTCCACCATAAATTTAATCACAAGCAAGTGGGGGATTGCTCGCTAGTACTAAGGCATAAACACGGTTCCACGAGATAAGGACTTAAAACAATTAGCCTAATCATATTACACTGCCACCGACAAAGATTAATATCCTAACATAAGTGGGATTTGAACCCAAAATCCTAGTCTCCACACAACATTTAATATGTGAATCTAAACCATTGCGCACATCGCGAACAATAACTTCGGTTTCTCAAAATTTACGTTCAGTTTTATATATTTTCAAAATCGTTCTATTCCATGCGGCCTGCTGCTATTTATTTCTTTACTTCCAGCATAACAATTTGAACTTCCTTCAGTCGGTGGTCATGCAAGTTATGCATCAGTCCCCTCGATGAGTGAACGTCGCTATATTTTCAGCGGCGGTGACTATGACGACGCGTTTGAGTCACTATCTCAAATATAAAAAAGAAGTAACTTAAGCTCTTTATTCAATCTACACCAAAGTTACTAGGAGTTTGGCAAAGCAATTGCAATAGAGACTTTGTATATAGTGAATTGTGACTTCCCAGCCGCCACTGATTTTCTGTTATTTTATTATTTCAGTTTAATTCCTTCAATTTATTAATACTTGCTCTTCTGAGTCACTATATTCATTATAAAAAAATAAAGCTTTTATTCAATCTACACAATAACTTTTAATTGGCGTTTTCTTGTTAGAATAAGCGAGATACACTATACATTGTGACTTTCGAAACGCCACTGATTTTGAGTTACTCTATTATAGTAGTTTAATTTCAAGTTATGAGTACTTGCTCCTTTAAGTCACCACCTTCACCTTGTCACAGTTCTCGACATCCTATCACTCAATTCTGTGGTGTTCGGGTAAAGGGGTATAAGTCATTTTTTGTGCAGGTGGAATTTTGTTCCCCAGATGAACACTCAAGTTAAATTATTATACAAGTGGGTGTGCAAAAATCAAAGAATACTAGCAGTTGATGTGTTTTATTTGTGTAGAAAATTATTTGTAATAAGTGTTCCAAGCAGGGTTGCCAGATTTTATATATACCAAAGAGGGACATCTTTTATCCATCACATAATACAGCACTTAATTTTATCTTTAAAAAAAGAATAAAAATTATTCCTCTACGTATGTGCAGTTAGTGACTAGTATGAATAGCAATTTTAATAACAGTCAAATTGTAGGTACAGGTTTCCAAGTACAAAACAATATTTGTGGAGATCGTGCGTATTTGCTTGTTTTCCACACAGAACCAATACGCGGTAAGTGTGAAATACCACATTCAGTATTCCCAACGTAACACACATAACAATTTCCCTCTTCTTACCGCTTAAGCGCGACATTCATTTTACTGTTTTAGGCTTTTAACATATTATTTTTAGAGACGTTTGACATAGTAATAATTATAAATTGGAAACTTACCACTGCAATTTCACCTAAATTGCAATGTTAATTATTGTTTTTAAATATTTGCAAAAATTAAGTAAAGTCTACTACTCCACGAAACTTATTGCATTCGTGATACAAGTAACATTAAGGAAGCCATGAAAAAATCAACAAGATTCCAGATGCGGATGTTATTATTGCAATATGTTATATAAATAATATTGTTAAAATATTAAAATGAAAAATAAATCATTACATAATCTTACCGTTTGTTTTAAGTTCGCATTTATAGACTGGGGGGGAAGACAGACGTATATCACGGCCTGCTGGAGTATAGTAAACACAGAATAGTAATATACGTTACATAGCAACAATGTTGAAGAAAGATATTTTGGTTTTCCGAAGTTGCCGTCATTAAACAGAAACTAAGATGGAGATTTCATTGCAACTAATTAGAAATTCGTCTTTCAGGTATGTAATAAACGATCTTTGCACAAAATAATGTACGATACACGAGCGGTATGTTTGTTTTCATGTTCTCGGAAATTAAAAAAGCTCAACTACGTTTCGCTTTTTCAATCTTTTCCTCGACCATGAAAACGTCAACATACCGCTCTTGTAACGTATATTACTATTATCTGGCTGTAAGTTACATTACGTTTCTCTGGCATCTTTCCGAAGGGCTTGTGGCAATAATATGTTATGCAAAATTATTAACTTAATGGTTTAATAGTACTTCTGTCTGATAGTTTTCCCCAGCTGTTTATTATTAACAATAAAGTACAAATTCCAAAAGATGGATCACGTTGACAAAATATTTAATTTTCAGTGTTTATTAATTGATTACAATGACATAAAATTTATTGATATCTAAACTGACATTTTATTTTGTGCCTTGGCATACTACTGCTCAAAACCCTTCATTTAGCATACAGTACACATTTACAGAGTTGATATAGGCCCTACATATTTATCACTGGAGTTTAGCATTTTCAACAAGTTTTTTTTTTTTCCATTCCCTGTGCCACGCATTTCTGATGAACGTCTCTTTTTAAATGTTTAGAAATATCATATTCACCACTGAATTCACTGCTACAAACCTTACATTTGCCAAAATATTCGTTTTTTCCAATGTTAAAAAACAAAAATTTTAAATGTAATTTAATTATTTAGGCCTAGAAGAAAATAGTTACTAGGTAACCATAAGATCATACAAGTGATGCTAATTTTCTAAAGGAGGGACTTTTTGCGTCCCGCCTCGAATCGAAGCGGGACTCGGGATTTTTATATGAAAATCGGGACATGTCCCGCCAAATCGGGACATCTGGCAACCCTGGTTCCAAGTTTAATTTTCATTTATCTCCGAACTCATTTTTATGACTTATCTCCCTTTACCCAAACACCACAGAATTATCCTCTCATCTAATCCATTCTAACCTTGTCACAATCTTCGGCCTCCAGTCACTTAGCGGAGAAACTAGCGCACAGGTAGTTCTGGTGATTTCGAAAGTGAAAATCGTTGAATTTATTAGGCATTTTTTGTGAAGATGGAGCTGAAAAATTAAGAATTTTATAGGGATATATTTGAAGGAAGAAAAATTGTTCGAAAATGTGGTAAATTACGTTTGAAATGAGAGGTGCGTGGTAATGGAGGTGGAAGTGTTACGGTTTCTAGTGAAAGAAGGAAACGTAGGAATATAAAACATGCGAGTCGATGCGATGGAATGTGAAGAATGCATAACTTGTAGGCTATTAATGGAATACGCACTCAAAAATAATGAAAGAGAACAAATAATAATGAAAAAAAAAAAAAACATAGTTTTCTTGATGTAACTTCGTTTGTACACCCGCTATCACAGTAACTTATTACAAACTAGTATTGGCAACATCACAGAACTAAAAATCACCAGCACACCACTTGAAATCCTGCACTCAATCGATGTCAGCTTCATATTCACGCAGATCGCCGGGATAGAAGACCTGGACGTCTTCTAAGCTAAGCTAAGCTAACCTAACCATAATAATAATAATAATAATAATAATAATAATAATAATAATAATAATAATAATAATAATAACAGTCTACCTTGAAGACTTCGATCATAAATTTTTACAATATCGTTATCAAAGGAAGGCGGACAGGAAAAAAGGAACCTTCTTACACAATTTTGAGTAGGCCTATATGTAAGGCATACCAAAAACCTAAACTAAACTAACCTAACCTAACCTAACCTAACATGTCACAGAAGCGTATATGCTTCATTATTTTTATAGTATCCACCTCGCGACAATGGAATTCCCTGTCACAAAGTATTAGGGGCTGCAAGACAATAAACACTTTTAAAAACAGCTTAAAAGATAACCTTCTTAGCATTTCACTCAAATCATACTGACTTAATCTATCACCGACTACATTGTTACTCCTTCCTTTAGACATGCACCCTGATAGTGCTGTATTTTCAAAATTGTCTCATAATAATCTCTTTCTATTATCTAACATTATTTGAAATATATTAACATTCTATGTATTTTAGCTTAATTCTGCTACATAGTTTGTATTTCAGGGTTAGTTAATAGTTCATAATATTTTGTTGTTTAATTCGTAAATAACTCTTGTATACATGTAACTCTTATCTAAATAAAATTGTTGAATTTTTTGTAAGTTCATACATATGTATGTATACTTTTTGCTGGTTGAGTGGAAGAGAAGGCCTTACGGCCTTAACTCTGCCAGCTAAAATAAATCATTATTATTATTATTATTATTATTATTATTATTATTATTATTATTATTATTATTATTATTATTATATGCAGGGTATGTATCGTGATATTAACACATACGTAAAAAAATCGAGTTTATATTAGCGTGACACTAGCGTGGAACTTTCGTAATGTGACCAAAGTTATGTTGGAAAGAGCTGTAAAACAGTTGAAGGTAGATAAGCGGAGTACGATGGGAACTACCTCTGCGTTAGTTTAGCCTCATCCTTTGTCACTGTTCTCAGTCTCCAGCTACTTAGCAATCCTCGCATTGAACCCACTTAAACCTAGTCCCAGTTCTCTGTCTCCTGCCACTTAGCAATGCTGTTACCCACTCTAACCTTGTCACATTCCTCGGCCTCAGGTCACTTAGTTGATCCCCTCATCTAACCTTGGTTAAACTAGCGCTGAATTTGTTCCGATGATTTCAGAATCACACCTCCAGCTGTCTCCTCTGTAATACCAACATAACTCTGGTGACATTACAAAGTTTCACGCTAGTATACACTCACGCTATGCTTTGCATAGTCGGCCTCGGTAGCGTAGTCGGTATAGCGCTGGTATTCTGTGCTCGAAATTGCGGGTTCGATCCCGGCCCAGGGCGTTGGCATTTAAGTGTGCTTAAATGCGATAGGCTCATGTCAGTAGATTTACTGTCATGTAAAATAACTCCTGCGGGACAAAATTCCGGCACACCGGCGACGCTGATATAATCTCTGCAGTTGCGAGCGTCGTTAAATAAACCATAATATTTCAATTTTTTTTTTTGCTTTGCATACACCAATTTGGTAAATATAAGTACTGGTTCTCTCCTTTCGAAAAAAAATACATTCCAAAAACCCCGATTTTTTGCCCCAAAAATGAAAACACTAAGAAAACATGAGCGAAAAACATTAAAATTTGAAATAACTTAAAAATCTAAAATCTCCAACTTTCGCAAGTAAATTCAAAACACAAAATATAGGCAATTTCAAAGTTACATTTCAATTTAAAATAACTATCAACTTAACATTACTAAGCTAATATACCGTAATATAACCTAAGCTAACCTATGACGACGAAACAGTTCAGTAAATAGCACATTAATGAACGTGGATACATTTCTTCTATTTCCATGAAAAAACAATGCATGCGTTAACGATGATCTGGATATGCCCTCTTGAATATCAACTCTGCTAACTATCCGACATCCGTAAATACAACCTCCACACAAACCACCATCACGAGACGTAGAACTACACGCTCCTTCCATCACCAGAACTAAATGCAAAGTGACAGAGACCAAATGAAAACAATCGAATATAGAATTATTAATGTGAAGTCATCAAACATCGATTTATACACGTGCGGCTTGCGACAGGATCTTGCGCGGACATTGTTAATAAAAACCTAAACTAACTAAACCTAACCTTCGTATATGCAAGAGTGTAACCAGAGTACGAAGGGAACTTCTTGATTTGATCTGGAATGTACACGTGAAAATAAATTCACGTAAATATCTCGCCGGCACTGCATGAGAGGTCAGCGCATGCGCCAGAGCCAAACGGTTCCTGACCTGTTATAAACATCAAACACAAAATGGTTGACCACCACTTCCAATTGGCCGATGTTCGTAAGTACGTAAATATAACAAATCTAAACTACGATTCTTTTCCGTTCACTTTTTCTAAGTGTTTGAACATTAGGAATAATATAAACCAAAACCAGTACTTATAAATAATTACTGAGATTTTTTGTTTTCTTCTGTTGTCAGTAATAAGATAGGGCAGCCGTGTGAGAACGTGACTCGCGAGACATTGTGGCTCGCAGTGATAGCTGTGCATTTCGTTTGCTTCTAACCTACTCCAACCCCCACCCTCTCACTCACTGGAGTCAAACTCTGTTCCATTTGCGAGTGGCATATGTCTCTCTCGAAACCATGTACGAAAGTTCCAAGTAGGATGGGAGAACGCATTTTTTTTTTTTTTGCTGTCAATATGATGAGAATATTCAATGTATGATTTGTTCACAAGTATTACGAGGAAAACGGTTGTATAACATAAAACGGCATTATCTTACTATATGTTACTGATGAAACATTAAAAGTTTAAGTGTATTGTTGTTATCACGATCATCATCATCATCATCATCATCATCATCATCATCATCATCATCTATGTACGTCGATAATTTTTCAGCAGATGTACGAATAATGCGGTTAGCTCTTCAATTTAAACTCATTGATTTACATAATTTCGAGGGAAAAATTGTTCCGGAGCCGGGTATCGAACCCGGGACCTTTGGTTTAACATACCAACGCTCTACCACTGAGCTACCCGGAAACTCTAACCGACACCGATCCAATTTTTCCCTCTATATCCACAGACCTCAAAGTGGGCTGACAACCAATTTTTCCCTCTATATCCACAGTCAACCGTCAACCAACTTCGAGTGCACACTAACTCCGCGTGACTTAAATTGTGGTTTTCTGTTAACGAACAGTGACGTGTATTATGCAAATCAAGATTTCAGGTATAACTCCCTGTAAAGTTGATTTGAATAATTTCGAGGGAAAAATTGTTCCGGAGCCGGGTATCGATTTACTATGTGATGTTAAATAAAAGCTAGATGTAAGGACTTGACAAACGTTGAACTTTCAAATCTTTGCCAAAAAATAAATATCCGAAGCTTCGTTCTTTCGCTTGTTCTGTTAAGCCATGTTCGCTACAACTTACGTTTGTGAAAAATTATTTTCAACAATTAAAATAGTAAAAACCAAATTTAGATCACGACTGACAGACAAATTCCTTCGTGATCAACTACGACTGGCAGTAAGTGACATAATTCCTGATTTTGAAACTTTGTCGCAGAGACATTCTGAAGACAGTTAAGTTTAGATATGTTGTGATATTATTCATTTATTGTTCATTTCTTTCTTCGTTACACGTACTAAACATTAGTTTGTAGCCTTGTACTGTATAAAATTATATTTAAGTGCTTGACGTAAGGAAAATTAAAATCCGTTAATAAGTCAGACAGTTGCTTCACTTCCCCTTCGGGTGTCCGCCTCCCTCCATAGGTGCTATGCACGTTGCAGGTTACACAGTGGCTCGGCGCACGATTACATTTTCGCCACAGCTGAGATAGAGTAATAGCGGATTTTCTCTTCCGAAATCATTGGAACAAACTCAGCGCTACTTTCTCCCTAACCTTTAGCTCGCAATATTTACGGAATACACACGAGTAAACGAACAGTTAACAACGTGAAATTTTCACAATATGAGCATTAGTAACATTCCTGTATGTAGGCCTATTACAGCTACGGGTATGTAACCATAATTCAATAACATGCTTAGCTACATACCCGCGATGGTTTCTTATATCCAGCGAATGAAGTTTATAATTTAACACACTTCTGCCACAACACAAAACAACAACAGAGTATTCACTGCGGCAACACATTATCTTGTAACTTCATTCCACGTCTTCGTTCAAACAGGTTCGTGTCCTCTTTTCCAATGCCATGCCAATCCTCAAAGAGATTAACATTCTGAGGTTTACATATTTCGATATATATCGATAATGCTAGTGTAGGAAAGGCATTGAGTTAAAATTCTACTAAAGCGTAGTCATTTCTAATTGCATTCACATCTAAATAGTGTAACAAAAATCGAGTTTTGAAATACTGTATTTTAATTACAACGTTGTGCAACTTATCTGATCAACGTACGATACCAGTTACAAGTTCGCGTTTTTACGTATCATGTTAGCATTTTTAAAATTAGGTATTAGCCATTAATGACATTTTATGAGCAATTCATTTTATATTATAGATAATTTAATCATAGATTATTTTAAAGTTTCAGCTATAACCTACCAATTTCATCTAGGAGAGCCCCTTTCACGAGTCTTAACAGTACTGAGACTTCTTCGATTGGTGCTCTACCACCTAGACTACAGAACAAACGTAAGAAAATGAATAGGCCTATACATCCAGTTTCTTATAGCCTAAGAAGTAAAATATTATTAAAGTTAACATCATTTTTTGTAGGTTATTTTACGGCACTTTATCAACATCTTAGGTTATTTAGCATCTGAATCAAATGAAGGTAATAATTCCGGTGAAATAAGTCCGGGGTCCAGCACCGAAAGTTACCCAGCATTTGCTCATATTGGGTTGAGAGAAAACTCCGGAAAAAACCTCAACCAGGTAACTTGTCTCGACCGGGAATCGAACCCGGGCACCTGGTTTCGCGGCCAGACGCGCTAACCGTTACTCCACAGGAGTGGACACATTAATAATAATAATAATAATAATAATAATAATAATAATAATTCATAGTTTTATGCTTTGGGTAGTCTTTCACTGCAAACCCAGGATTTTCCAATCTTTTCAATTTTTCTCCTTCCTTATGTTTCTATCATTTGACATTTCCTTCTGTCCCGAACTTTTCTCTCATTCACCAATAATAATAATAATAATAATAATAATAATAATAATAATAATAATAATAATAATAATAATAATAATAATAATAATAATCCGTGGCGCTACAGCCCGTGAAGGGCCTAGACCGACCAGCCGGCTGCTGGCCTCAAACCCACATGCCGAAGCAGAGGTGGATGATCATCCAACCAGAATGGAGATATCGTGTGGTTAGCATGATGATCCCGCCAGCCGTTATAGCTGGTATTCGCAACCGGATTTCGCTACCTATCGTAGCTCCCCAAGTGCATCACGATGCTGGGTGGACACCGGTCCCATACACTGGTCGAAATTTCATGAGAAAATTTCTTCCCCAATGAGGACTTGAACCAGCTCGCATTCCGTAACGCGAGTCCTAGGCGGGATGCCTTAGACCGGACGCCACGGCGCGGGACAATAATAATAATAATAATAATAATAATAATAATAATAATAATAATAATAATAATAATAATCTATACTAATAATAAATCTGTAGCCGAAATTTTTCTGGTAATTTTCGATTTTCCAAAAATAATTGGTCCTAACATATATAATTAACCACCCTGAAACCGAAAATCGCTTTTTTGAAATTTTTGTTTGTATGTTTGTCTGTCTATCTGTCTGTCTGTCTGTCTGTCTGTATGTTTGTTACCTTTTCACGCGATAATGGCTGAACGGATTTCGATGAAAATTTGAATATAAATTAAGTTCGTTGTAACTTAGATTATAGGCTATATGGCATTCAAAATAAATTATTAAAATCAAAATATCTCGCTTATTATTGATTTTTATGAAAAATGTTACATAACAAACATTTCTTTAAAAATCATTTCCGATAAGTTTTATTCCTTGAAGAATTTTGATAGGACTGATATTTAATGAGATAAATGAGTTTTAAAATTAAAATAACTGCCATCTAAGGCCGTGTAATGAAATAAACAAATGACTTCGTCTATAAGGGGCCTTGGTCAACAACAATCGAAAGCTATGAATCATAGCCTACAGAAAATGTTTCTGTGTTTGAATGAAACAATATCGGAAGCTAAATTAACCGATTTGTATAATTAATTATTATTTCACCATTGGAAAGTGTAGTTTCTCTGTATGGACATAATGCTATAATGTTATTACAGTAACTTCTGAGTGAATTGAGGACAGGTAAGATTAAAATAGCTTCTTATGCACAGAAAACTTGATAGGCTATTCTGTGTATTCGTTTCCTGTATTTCTTAAAATAATGTTTATCTCAGAGAATTAACGAACAACGAGAGTGTATTGATTTAGTATGCAGTAATAATATGTTAGCTTAGCATTTCATTATTTTATAATCCAAATTTTAACTATGCTCAATTGAATCGAGTTAAAATACATAAAATACACATGCATTAAATGCAATGCAAAAAAAATTGGGTAATGAGCCAAGCAGATTATGTTGCCCTGTTGTAAAATAAAATTTGTTCCTCCTGAGATTCAAGAGCCCCCATAACAAATTGAAAACTTACTTATCGGGGTACATCCGTTATCAACAATATAATATAATATAATTAATATAATAATATATAATATAATATAATATAATATAATATAATTTAATATAATATAATATAATATAATATAATATAATATAAGTTACTTAAGTTATTTGAAGGGTTCAGAACCATAGTGGGCCAAGCGCCATTTACTGAATACGTAGAAAACAAGAGTTAAAATTAAGTTATTACCATAATTCAATGGAAACATATAACAAGTAAAATAAAGTATACACATTAAATGTAAATGATGTCAATGTTCATTGAACCATGGATGCATGTAATAAAAATTAAGAAACATGTTAAAGGAATTGTCATTGCACCAAATGAGTGTCTCTGGACCAAAATGATTCCATTTTAATTATTTAAATATAATTTAAATTAAGTAACATATTAAACGGTTTATCCTTCTATCAAATACGAATGTTCCCTGGATCAAATGTCCTATTTTAATTATGTAATTTCTTTATATTTATTTCTAACGGGTGCAGCGGGGCGCACGGGTACGGCTAGTAATAATAATAATAATAATAATAATAATAATAATAATAATAATAATAATAATACCTGCAATAATAATCGTAGCTCAGACGGTGCCACATTTTCCTGCTCATCCGAAGACGCGCTCGAACGTGGGTTCAATTCCAGCTTGGCTTGATTATCTGATTGAGTTTTTCCGAGAGTTTCCCCAACTGTTAGGTGAAATACATGTAATTTATGGCGAATCCTCGGTCTCATATCGCCAAATACCATCTCCAATTCCTTCGACACTAACAAGGGAACGTTCAACACTGGAAGGTTGGATAGGATCTTCTAATTTTGTACACTGAATTCTACGATTTTTTTAATCGACCTGTAAGACAGTTAAACATTACTTGGATATTACTAGTAGTTTGGAAGCACTGATGCTGTAGCTCGGAATAAGGCAAGCTCTGTGCAGTACCTGTGTTGCGAGGCAATGACTGGCAAGCACGCAGTCTGACGTCGAACATAACAGTGCAATGTAGCTATAGAGCTATAGGCTTAGTTTGAGAGAAATTTAATAGTCTACCTTACCAGTCTAATTGTTCACTTAATGGAATCTTTCACCATATTCTTAAATACTCGCGCAATTAGTAACTTGAATAATCAAGTAAAGAAAATCTCAAGTTACTGTTGGAAATACTGCTTACTTAGTCTATTAGTTATTTCTTTTTGTGTTACATCGATGCATAATTCCTAAAATAAAGGCAAGTTAACAATCTGTCTAATTAGTCATTGAAAAGAAAACTCACATTGAGATTTGAAGATAACTTAACATAGCTAAATGTATTGAAAATTACATTAGATTTTGGAAATAAATTGTTTATTTTATTTATATGATTGTGAAATTTATTTTACGTCGAGTACAAGAGACATACTGTGAAAAATATGACACACGGTAATTCTTGAGCCATAGCATAATTTATTACTACAAATTTATCATCTAACATAATTTCTCCTAACCACCGGCGTGGCTCAGTCGGTTAAGGCGCTTGCCTGCCGGTCTGAAGTTGTGTTCGGACGCGGGTTCGATCCCCGCTTGGGCTGATTACCTGGTTGGGTTTTTTCCGAGGTTTTCCCCAACCGTAATGTGAATATAAGATAATCTCGGCCACATCTCGCCAAATATCATCTCGCTATACCAATCTCATCGACGCTAAATAACCTAGTAGTTGATACAGCGTCGTTAAATAACAAACTAAAATAAAAAAATAATAAAATAATTTCTCCTGAACTTTGTACCATTTTAGCGTATGTTCTTATGGGCACTAGTTTAAATCACTGATTCCGAACTTACAAATTGAGTCCATTAAACATTTTACGGATTATAAATATACTATGTAGAATGAAGCAACAGCAGTTTTATGCGCGGTGCAATAAGAATTTATGCTTCATCACTACATTAACAATTCACAATTTTGATCTGTTTATGTTCAGTGAGACTGTAGTGTATATAGACAACTAGAAGGGGTAGATGGACAGAATAAGAGAAACAAAGGAGTACTGGCAGGTTCTAAGAAAGACGAACGTGTGTTGGTGGGCGTTGTATTATATTTGTGTAAGCCTACTTATTGTAAAATAAACTGTTATAGGTTTAATGTGTGAGATAATAAAATTAAACATACCTTACCAATTTAATATACAGTACTATGAATTTGTTTAATTCCATGAAATCAGTTCATATTTTGTTCTTGATGGTAGACCCTATTTAACTGTGCTGTTTACAAAGGTTGAGTTGCAGCTTTGTTTCTTCCTCATCTCTGCCACACGCCACTCAAAAGGCTCCGCAACTACAGGGACATCATTTTATTTTTACTTGCATTTTTATTGTACCTGCATTTCTGAATGTACTTCACTCCCACCCCTTCACTAATGTCCTTGCTCCCGTCAGACACACAAACTTACGGCCGCTGTTGCATTCGAAGTCTTCAAGCAGTGAAGTAAACACTGCAGTGTATAGTGTGTTTCATAAATATGATTGAGTTTTCTATAGAAGGAAGAACCTATATTAATAATATCGTACTAAAAGATTATATTCAAGAAACGATCAATTCAATTTCAGAGAATATGCTTCAAAATGTTTTTAATAATATGCGTACTGAATTGAAGCCTGCATTGTAATGAACGGCAACCATTTTCAGCAACTTGTTTAAAAATTCAGATTAGCTTTTTTTGAATTGAGGTGGCTAGAAGCAAAGGAATGCTAGTGACATTTGTAATAACATGAGTTAAGTGCATCCAGTGTAAGCAAAAGTATCTAAAATTTTAGTGGCAAAGAGATATTTTAATCGCATCACACATTAAAATTTAAATAAAAAATTTCACCGATTTTACGAAAGCTTAAATATTTAAACCCCATTTTCTCAAAAGTAACTTAAGTGCATTTACAGCCCTTTACTTATGACCCCCTCAATTTAAATGCACTCTTTATATTGTATGATAACATCAATAATTAATATGCTAAATAAAGTAGACATTACATAACGAACATAGCCGCCTAAAAGGTTGAGTTTTTGAAAAAAATGTTACTATTCTACTGTACTTTGATAAATTCCGTAAAAGTGATGATCAAACTGAAAATCGTAATATCGTATTTCCCTACAACATAAATGGATACACTACTTTTCTCTCCTCCTATACCTAGTAAAATGATTTGTTTACATATTGCACTAGTAACATCAAACTCCTGTAATGGAAGGGGGCAACAGTGTTTCGAGTATAGCCAGGTTAATGTTAAAAATATTGGTAAAAATAAAGTGATGTCCCTGTACTAGATTTACATACGTAGATTCACAGCGATATTCGGAACATCGTTTTAATACCTTAGGCCCTACATATTATTTTCACAACTTTTCTTTGGGCACAACATCTTGTACTAATAAGACGCATCAGTTTGAAAAACTTGAAGGTCCTACGTAACCTTCCAGTGTTGATAGTTCCCTTGTAAGTAACTTAGTAGTTGATATAGCGTCGTTAAATAACCAACTAAAAAGAAATAAACTCACAAATGGGATAGTGAAGTTAATATCCGCGAAAAAGGTTTTGGTATGTGAAATATTATTATTATTGTTATTATTATTATTATTATTATTATTATTATTATTATTATTATTATTATTATTATTATTATTATTATTATTATTATTGTTACTAACCGTACCCGTGCGTTCCGCTGCACCCGTTAGAAATAAATATAAAGTAATTACATAATTAAAATAGGACATTTGATCCAGGGAACATTCGTGTTTGATATAAGGATAAATCGTTTATTATGTTACTTAATTTAAATTGTATTTGCATAATTAAAATGCGATCATTTTGATCCAGAGACCACTCATTTGGTCATAAAAATTATTTTAGGAAATACAGGAAACGAATGTACAGAATAGCCTATCAAGTTTTCTGTGCATAAGAAGGCTATTTTAAACTTACCTGTCCTCGATTCATTCAGAAGTTACTGTAATAACATTATAGCATTATGTCCATCTAGAGAAACTACACTTTCCAATGGTGAATTAATAATTAATTATACAAATCGGTTAATTTAGCTTAAGATATTACTTCATACAAACACAGAAACATTATCTGTAGGCTATCTTTCATAGCTTTCGATTGTTGCTGTCCAAGGCCCTTATAGACGAAGTCATTTGTTTTTTAATTCATTACACGGCTTTAGATGGCAGTTATTTTAATTTTAAAACTCATTTATCTCATTAAATATCAATCCTATCAAAATTTTTCAAGGAATAAAACTTATCGGAAATTATTTTTAAAGAAACTTTTGTTATGTAACATTTTTCAAAAAATCAATAATAAGGAGATATTTCGATTTATTTAATTCAGGCCCCCTTATAACCCCCTTTTAAATAATGTATTTTGAATGCCATATAGCCTAAAATCTAAGTTACAACGAATTTAATTTATATTCCAATCTTCATCGAAATCCGTTCAGCCATTATCGCGTGAAAAGGTAACAAACATACAGACAGACAGACAGACATACAAACAAAAATTTCAAAAAAGCGATTTTCGGTTTCAGGGAGATTAATTATATATGTTAGGACCAATTATTTTTGGAAAATCGAAAATTACCAGAAAATTTCGGCTACAGATTTATTATTATTATTATTATTATTATTATTATTATTATTATTATTATTATTATTATTATTATTATTATTCTCATTGAACCACCGGCGTAGCTCAGTCGGCTGAGGCGCTTGCCTGCTGATCCGAAGTTGCGCTCGGGCGGATTTCCTGATTGGGTTTTTTCAAAGTTTTCCCCAACCGTAAGGAGAATGTCAGGTAATCTATAGCGAATCCTCGGCCTCATCTCGCCAAATGCCATCTCGCTATCACCAATCTCATCGACGCTAAATAACCTAGTAGTTGTTGATACAGCGTCGTTAAATAACGAAGAAAAAAATAAATTCTCATTTCGAATTGAAACAGATAGGCCTGTTCAAAGACTACCGTTCCCAAGTAATAAAACTCATTTTTATATGTGAGTTGATCACTGAAACATGGTCTAATATATTTTTTTCTACGACAGTGCGTAAAGTTGTATTCTAAGCACTACTTATCAGTGCGTAAAGGGAACTTTTGAAACACTATTGTGTAAAAAGGTAATCATTAGAGTTCTGTGTTTGGTTATCTAAAGCCTCCAAACAATCCGCAACAGTGTAAATATGTATGGAGCACAGCGCGGCAGCATCCAACTCTACTTATCACCCAACCATTCTGCTTGTGGAACGGCAGTCGCTTGTACTACACAGTGCGCCGCTATCAACCTGTGCAGGAAGATCGCTCTTTCATTCTGATCCTAGACCACAGTCTATTATATACAGTCATGAAGCTTGAGTTGATGAGGTTGCTAGGAACAATAGACTGTACAGGTACTATTTCGCATTGTCTGTAATGAGGCGATAGTAGCGATCCTAGTGGTTAGCAACTATCTATGGATGCATATTTATTACATATTGAGCTTCGTGACTGTATATACTAGACTGTCTCTTTCTCTCTCGCACAGAGTAACAACATAATATCGCAGCGCCACTGTTTACATTCCACACGGAAAATGGTCACCTAGTAAATCTGCTGTTCAGTGAACATTTATTTACTTACTTATGGCTTTTAAGGAACCCGGAAGTTCTTTGCCGCCCTCACATAAGCCCGCCATTGGTCCCTATTCTGAGCAAGATTAATCCAGTCTCTACCATCATATCCCACCTCCCTCAAATCCATTTTAATATTATCCTCCCATCTACGTCTCGGCCTCCCTAAAGGTCTTTTCCCCTCTGGCCTCCCAAACTAACACTATATATGCATTTCTGGATTCGCCCATACGTGCTACATGCCCTGCCCATCTCAAACGTCTGGATTTAATGTTCCTAATTGTCAGGTGAAGGATGCAATGCGTGCAGTTCTGTGTTGTGTAACTTTCTCCATTCTCCTGTAACTTCATCCCTCTTAGTACCAAATATTTTCCTAAGCACCTTATTCTCAAACACCCTTAACCTATGTTCCTCTCTCAAAGTGAGAGTCCAAGTTTCACAGCCATTCAGAACAACCGGTAATATAACTGTTTTATAAATTCTGACTTTGAGATTTAGTGAACATTTACGCAAACAAAACAAAGCTAGGCGATTGGAAATGAGTGTTGCAATAGAATAATTTGGTAGAGAGCACGTCATTATGGTAGAATAAAATGTATTTATCAGAAAGAAGAACATTGTTTTCACTTGAAACTCTTAAAATGTTCACGGTCATTGACTGTAAAGTGTAGAGACTCGTGAAGCACACACTTATAATTTTTTTATTTCTAGTTTGTGCGACATCATTTTTTTTCAATTGTTAATTCCATACAGTGTAAGGTGACTGACTGATCCTAGTTGGGGCCTTAGTGAAATAGAGGTGTGGTTATACTTGAAATGACTAGTAAAGTGGTGACCGTGGCGTATTTTGGTATAAGCTAAAGGCAATTTGTTGTAGAGGCTAAACTCTACCTTTCTCCAGACACAGTGGCCCATGTCGAGAGTTGGACCTCGGCCCTAACGAATAATAAGCCAACACGATGAGCAGGGAGCTGTTAAAATAAATGGTGAGCACATCTTTTGGAATTGATTTTGGATCTTTAAGTGCTGAATAGCTTCCTCACTTCACGGGAGGTTTACGCCCACAGGCGGCGTCTGTGCGTGGGCAAGGCTCCGCTGCGTCATGACATGTCTTATTCATCGCCCACAACCGCGTCGGCAGTAGAGCGGGTTGCCTGCCCAGCTACTACGTAACAAAAACCGCCCCATTCTACTAGAGCTGGCTGCAGGCCAAGGCAACCTGCAGTGCTCGACGGGTTGGCCGTATAGTAGGGGCTACATTGGCCACGTTCCAGCTGCAATCTCTATTCTTTCTTTCCAGCAAGATCCGAGGCAATAACAACAGGGTGTTCAACAATGTGTCTTGTTTCTTTTTGTGCCAAAAAAAAAAAAAAAAAAAAAAAGAAGCGAAAACGCGTTATGTATTTATCTTCTTCGCTGTGACTGACATATCCGGGTACAAATCCGAAGGACCGGGTTCAATTAGTGCAAGAGAAGTAAAATTTCATCTCGCTCTTAGTGACGCGTCGTGAGAATATACCAGCAAGTATTCCTTCCTCTAGAACTCAAAATTTGTCCTCACTTTGGAGATTTCAGCTGCATCTATATCATTTTACTTTTATTTTAAGCTATTGTATCTGTGATGAAAGAGTAATGGAACGGAGAAAAATTCTCTCCGGCACCGGGACTTGAACCCGGGTTTTCAGCTCTACGTGCTGATGCTTTATCCACTAAGCCACACCGGATACCCATCCCGGTGTCGGACAGAATCGTCTCAGTTCAAGTTCCAACTCTTGGGTTCCCTCTAGTGGCCCCCCTCTGCACTACGTCATAGATGTCTATGAACGTAGGACGTGATTTAAGACGGCGCTTATTCCATCGGATCCCGGCCAACTAGTCACTCATAACAAGTGCACCTCAGCACATGTGTGGACTTCAGTCCTACGTTCATAGACATCTATGACGTAGTGCAGAGGGGGGCCACTAGAGGGAACCCAAGAGTTGGAACTTAAACTGAGACGATTCTGTCCGACACCGGGATGGGTATCCGGTGTGGCTTGGTGGATAAAGCATCAGCACGTAGAGCTGAAAACCCGGGTTCAAGTCCCGGTGTCGGAGAGAATTTTTCTCCGTTCCATTGCTCTTTCATCGTATGATGACGCAGAATATCTGCATGGAAATGTCATATGTACTTCGGTACATTAAAATAATATATATTGTATCTGTATTAAGTTTAAATTAAAACTTAACGATAAGGATAATATATATTGTACAGAGTGACTCAGAAGAAATAGTAAATGTTGTAGAGGGTCATGGACTATTCTGAGCAAAAATGTTCCTATCGACATGTGTCCAATTTTCAATGGGTGTGGAGATACAGATGTTTGAATGTTACGCATAACCAGTCTGACAAATGACTACGTACTACTGCCTACACACCAAGGAATAGCACGTGTCTTTTTCAGATACCGACTGAAGGCACAATGGATGTAGACAGATAACTGTTTGTAGTTCCTTGGCTACAAGATGGACATGTTCTTTCAGCATGGCGGAGCCTCTGTACATTTCAGCCGTCAGATGTCATATCGTCTTAAGTCTACATTCCCTGAACGATGGATCGCCCGCTATCGTCTCGTGCATTGGCCACCACGGTCCCCAGACCTTACTCCTGTCGATATTTGTCTATGGAGTGGATAAAGGCAAAGTGTATAAAAACAAAGTAAACACAAGGGACGAATTGGTCGCTTACATTATGAATAGCGCTGTCCTCCTTATAAAAGAACAAGACGACCTCAGAAGAGCAACGCTTAGTCTACTGTGAGGGTAAAAGTGCATTGAGCTGTTGATATGAATTGATAGCATGTAATCATTCGCATTATTTCTTTCCTTTTAGCTACTTGTAACCCTCGTTATGCGTAACATTCAAACAGCTGTATATCCGCACCGATTGAAAATTGGACAAATGTTTGTATGAACTTATTCACTCAGAATAGTCAGTACTATCACCCTCTAAAATATTTACCATCAATCTTCAATCACCCTG
The DNA here is from genome assembly GCA_025594305.2 of Periplaneta americana. Lineage (NCBI taxonomy): Eukaryota > Metazoa > Arthropoda > Insecta > Blattodea > Blattidae > Periplaneta > Periplaneta americana. The sequence continues at coordinate 182,033,875 of JAJSOF020000003.1, read as the reverse complement.
TATAGCCTATAATTTTGTAATTATCAATATAATCAACATAGCTCTCTCCAATATGTATAGGCCTAATGATCTCTCTACCTTTAAAACTATATAGTCCACCGCTGTGGAATAACGGTTAGCACGTCTTACCGTGAAACTAGCGGACCCGGGTTCAAATCTGGTTGGGACAAGTTATCCGGTTGAGGTTTTTTCTGGAGTCCCTCAACTGGACGCTGGACTCATTTCGCTGGCATTATCGCCTTAATCTCATTCAAACGCTAGCCATAGCAGTTGATAAAGCGTCGTAAAATAACCAATTTAAAAGTAGGTTAATGATTTATCCAGGGTCGGAAAACAGCCTCTCTCAGAAAGCTTAGCTTCTCCCGCTACAGTTGCTATTACGTAGGAACTCATTCAGTGACTACTCTGTTTATAGTACGAGTTTCCCGCCCTGATACGAATATAAATCATAACGACAATCCTTATTTTATTCGGTTTAAATTAGTACAGTACGATTATTTAGTCCTGACAGTCGCCGGAGATGTGCGCGTGGGACAGGCGAGTCCATTTATTTACGCCAAGGGGTGATTGGGTTATTCACTCGCTTGCCTTTACCGACCGCTCGCCCTATCTCTACTCCGGAACTCTTCCCATTCCTCCTATTACTTCCCTCTTTCGCGTCGCTGAGCTGTCAGGACTAAATAATCGGTCTGTAACAAGCAACTAAACCCGACATCAATAACGTGACAATAACGCCAAGACTTGTGAAATTATTAATGTTGTTAGCTACCTAGCTGACAGAAATAGAAATGCATTAAAGAAAACTGAAAAATTACTGGAATATATGGATCGTAAAATAGAAATAGATTGCGGAACTGTAGACTCCTACCACCAATTATTTATCATTGAATGACTGTGTAGCTACAATATTTCTGTTCTCTTGACAGAATATGGAGAATCAATTTTATTTTAACATGTATATAATGAAAACATACACACGCGCTCATACATTGTTACTAAAGCTGGCTGAAAAAATGAGAAAACCTTAAATTCCTAAATTGACTTCATTGTTTTCTGAATTTGATATCTTTTCCGATATTGAATTTACATTTTCCGAAACTGATGTTGAAAAGGTAGGCTATAGATATTCTACAATGTCCTCGAACTTATCATTTCCAACATTATTTGGAGCATCCATAACGAGCACAACTGAGTTGGTGACTTAGGTCGTAACTGTATGCCCAGATGATGGAATCTCATGTCGTTACGAAACGTTGGAGATGTTCCAGGCCACGGTGCAATACCCAAAAGTCTACGTCAGACCAAAGTTACCGTGGAAGCATAAAAACACATATAAGAAGGATGGCTAGTTGCTTAGTTGATACATATTCAACGTCAAACATCATTGGCTCTTCTCAATTGGTATTTCAGTTTAAATGATACCCAATTGCAATCTGTGCGTCCTGGGTATTAGTCTGGTGAAGGGTATCGTTACATAAACACGCTACGTTCAATGTTTATGAATCGACAAGTTCCTGTGCTTTCCCGCCAGATATTTTCACAACTGCAATTGTAATGAAAGCAAGAATAGGGTAGACCAAAGAAGAAATGTTCATTATGTTTATCAGAAGAATTATTAACAATAAACAAAATCCATCTTGAATCTGAGTAGGTTCTGATGATGGTGTGAAGGATGCACCGAAACAGCTGTAAGCCGCATGTGGTTATAATTGTGGCCGGGAGGAAAAAGTCTTGAGTCAATTTTTTGTGAAAATGAGATTTTTGTACATTCTGAAAGTGGAAACAATTCTGTACAATCTGGTAAAACGGTTAAAGTCAAATAAGACTCCTGACTGGATTTATAGAGCGTTACCAAATGTCCTAAGTATTTTTTGAATCGAGCACACACAGGATAAAGGACTTAAGAATATTTAATACTTTATTTCTTACAAACATCACATCTTTACTTTCCATGCTCCCTATTAAAAAGGTCTAACTTGTATTTTAGTCTTTATCACATACTGATGCCCTTTCCTTTTAAAACTATAAGCACCAGGTAAACAGTCCTATAATTGTTTAAGATCCATTTTGCATTCCTAATAATTTAGATTTCTCATTTATTTTGACATGAAAAAGGTCTTATGTTTAAATAGTCCCTTCTACTCAGTTTGAGTTCTAGTCTTAAAAGGGCTTAAGTGCGGCTATTTTTGGAAATAATCAAGAAAATTGTTAAATGAGCAACATTATCTATTTTAGAAGAAATATAAACAAATATATCCAAGAAAACCTCTTAATTAAAAAAACTTACAATTGACACCAATTCAATCTTTCTACTGTTCTCCTGAAAAGTATAACATTTTTACTTAAGACCTTTTTCCTCCCAGCCACAGCCAGTAAGTTTGCCATTTAATCAATCATTAATAAACAAAATATCGAGAGTCGAAGATACCGTCAGCCTTGGGAGTCCGAATTCATTCCCCTCCGGATATGAAGCAATTGGGTGAAAATACTTCCCTGAATTTTGGATGAAAGCCAAAATGTTTGCTTTCAGTCATAAAACTGTTAATACTCATAAATCTCGTTTTATTTGTCACATTTTGTGGTCTTTTTATTCATCAGTGCAAGAGATTTCATTCGTCCGAGAGCAATGAATTCATTTCCGCAACGTTCAATGCGTTTCATACACCATTTTATTTTTATATGAATTCAAAACTCTTCCGCTACTAACAATAAATCACTAGAATTTCAGAAAGCAAGAAGTACCTAACGTAAGGTACCGTCACACGTCGCTACTTTTGCAGCGCTACTTTTATACTGCAGCTGCAAAAGTTGCGTGTCATGTTCACACGTAAGCCAAAACTAGCGAGCTGCACGCTACTTTTCGTGCTGAGCAACCCGAGTGCTGCAAAAGTTGCAACTGGAGGTCGCGAGTCTGTTCACACACAAGGCGCTACTTTTGCAGCCGCAGTCATGCTGCAGGTTCCCATCTACATGTTGACTTCTCAATATACATTTTGTGGTTATGTTCGCATTATTAAGAAACTCATGCGAAAGCTTCCTTATCTATTATTTGCTTTTCTGTCGTATCTAGTATTCAGAAATTGACATTATTTTTACTATAAAGCTTTTAAAAACGCCTATATACTTAAATGATAACCAACAGTATATTCACGTAATCAATGTTGGCAACCCTCCTGTTTAGAACTACGCTACGGAAAATTTAAAAAATGAATTATATCGTCAGCAATTATGCTCAGACTGTGTTGTGTATTTAATAACTGTTACAAATAATTTATTTTCATCACATTTAACATTAAAATATATCCAAACAATAAAAGTATCATTGACACATTTGGGTGGTAACACTGGTTGCAACCGCAGCAAAAGTTTCAACAAAACCGATATCAAAAATGCTGCGGCTGCAACCCTGAGAACCCTGTTCACACGTCGCTACTTTTAAGCTGTGCGCAGCATGGAAAAGTAGCGAGCAGCAGGTTCGGCAGCCGCTACTTTTCGGGTTGCACCGTTGTTCACACGTCGCAGTACAAGAGTTGCGCAGTTTTTTGTACTGCAGCGCTGCAAAAGTAGCGACGTGTGATCGTACCTGTAGGCTAATTAATACAGTCTCGGTATACCTGTGTACATATAATAACAACATTGCAGTATGCATAGCACATTTGCTCATCCGGAACTACATTCAAGCATGTGTACGATTCCAGCTTGGACTGATTTACCCGGTTGAATATTTTTCGGGGTTTTCCGCAACTATAAAATGACTGTCGACCACCTTTGTGGTGTAGGGGTCAGCATGCTGGTCTCTGACACAGAGGACCCGGGTTCGATTCCCGGTGGGGTTGAATTTCCTGGTTGAGGTTTTTCAGGGTTTTTCCTCAACCGTAAGGCAAATGCCTGGAAATTCGGGCCACAACATCCTGAATATCACCAGCCTCATTCATCACCGAAATCATATTCATAACAAATCAGTAATAGGTACATATACAGTCGTCATCTAAAGTTGGTGCTTAAGGGGGATGGAGTGATAAAAGTGTGGCAAAAGACATAGAAACAATAAAGTGAGTGTTCAAGGAGTAAGAGTAACTAGCAAAACAATCGGAGAGAGAATGTATGAACGAATAAGTGAATTAGTGTCCAGAGAAACAAGAGTTGATAAAGGAAGTGACTAGAGAAAATTAGAAGTGTTTGTTAATAGTAATTGGTAGTGAAATGTTACTAATATTGGAATGTCGACTAAGTTAGTGTACAATCAGAGAAATTGAAATGATAGGAAGACAGCAAGTATTTTAATGTAAGTTTACAAATGAAGGTTGAGTTGACTTATTAAATTGTGGCAAACGGAAAATTTATCGGGGTGAAAGGGAACAGTTTAACAAAATAAACATGTGATTCAGTGTTTAATGGAGAAATAGGGGATAAGAGTGATGACAGAAGTGAGGAGAGGTAGAACTGATTGTAAATTAGTGATGAAAGTGAATGAGTATGATTAAATAGTGTTAGTAAAAGTTAGTTCAAAATTAGTGAAATTTTAGAGGATAGGAAGTACTTCAAATATACAGTAAGTAGGCCTAAACAATAAAAGTGGTGAGGTGTTCATTAGAAAGAAGGGAATATTTTAAGGGGAGAGGTAACAAAGGTAAAACAAGATGACTGCACACGTCAATGAAAGTTTATTGTTATCTAATTAGAAGGTAATGGGGAGCACGAATACAGAGATGTGGTGGCGACCCATTACCAAATAAGAGTTGTAGAAATAAATATATCAATATCAATATACAATCGTCATCTAGTTCACAATAATAGAACCAGTCTCAACAATAGTATACAGGCCTTCGGATTTCAACCAAAAGATTAACTCCCGATATGACCAGAGATGTTAAAGCGAGTATAAATAACAGCGGAAAAAAAAGATGAATGTCCATATTGCCAAATACCACCTCTTTATCACCAATTCCATTAACGATAAATAGCCTAATAGTTGGTACAGTGTTGTTAAATAAGACTAAAAATGATAAAACAAATTTACTAAAATATTAGAAAATTATGGCAAACCACTAATTCAACAAAGTGTAGAAATACTGTCACAAGTCTCTCTAGAGGCTTCAAATGTATACCGAGTGAATGCCTATAACTGTAGATTTTAACATCGTAATCCCTGAATAAAGTATAACAAAAAATTACAGTACTGTATTAGTCACAAATTAGTACTTTTCTCAGAAACAAAAAAATCCTAAATTTAACACCATTTTACTGTTCGTACTGTTCTAATTTTTACTCTTATCATTAGAGAAATCGATAATGAAAGATTTATCTCTTTGAAATTTTTAAATGAAGTAGACGGTTTTCTTGCAAGTGTAAATAAAAAGATTATCAGGTATCGTTATTTCCTGCCATTAGTGAATCTTGCAACCCTGCTTCAGTGACTAAGGCACGAAATGCTGCTATTCAGACCTTAATTAATGTCTTTTAGTAGGTGAGCTGGTGATGCACTGTTGCCAAAATACGCAGACTTTCAGCCTCATTTCCTAAATAATCATGCACTTAATTACAAAATGCATAATAGGCTTTTATTTATTTTATTGTATTCTATTGCCCCCTTCAATCAGCACAGTTATATCACTTCAACTCTTTATATTAAAGACTGGCTCCGTTGCACCAATGGTCTCATTAGTGCCATTATATCTATGATAGTATTATTCTGTGCACGATGCTATTTCTCCATAAGAAGGGATTGCTCTCTCTCTCTCTCTCTCTCTCTCTTTGTCCAATCGCTTTGCCCAACATCGACAAGCATATTTACCAGTTTTAAATATCATGACATATTCATATTCATACTAGTAGACAAAAAGAATAACTTCATTATGAAATGTTCAGCACTACATCCTTATACATATTTTTTTTTTTAATATTTAAATGTATAAGAGTTCCGATTTAAAAAATTCACCCAACATGCAGACCTTTTATCTTTAATATGTAACACTGTAGAAACTTGTAACAAATTTGTAAAAACTGAACAATATTGGAATATAACAACAACAACAACAACAATAATAATAATAATAATAATAATAATAATAATAATAATAATAATAATAAGTAATAATAATAATAATAATAATAATAATAATAATAATAAGAAGAAGAAGAAGAAGAAGAAGAAGAATATCAGTAATAATGATGATAATAATAATAATAATAATAATAATAATAATAATTTATTTATTTTATTTATTTATTTACTTATATTTAATGTGCTGTACAACAGCCAGAGGCCAATTACAGTTCAGCACAAACAATATAACAAAAACATTAGCAATAATTTACAATAAAAGTACAAAGAAATAATTAAATTAACGGCAATTAATTAAAATGACAATTACAAATGAAATAATGGAATCATAAATGAAGAATGGAATCATATAAAATAATATTACAAAGATATACAAGATTATAATACAACGACAATAATGACAATGAATAGACGGGATAAAATAATAATAATAATAATAATAATAATAATAATAATAAATAATAATAATAAACAATAAGAATATCAATAAGAATATCAGTAATAATGATAATAATAATAATAATAATAATAATAATAATAATAAACAATAACAACAATAAGAATATCACTAATAACAATAATAATAATAATAATCATCATCATCATCAAAATGTTTATTATGTTTTAAATACAGTTTGCCTGATTCTAAACTTAAATGTTAAGTAGCAGCAACATATTATCCCCCACTGCATCTGTCATGCGGCCTGCAAGATAGTAGCAAAAGAATCTCTTGGACAGCCACTCCAGTCACTAATCACTGCTATTAATTGTTATGTTACAAATAAGAATAAAATATACGGTTTTGCAATTATCTTGTGGGCCACATGACAAGAGCCACTACCACAGCTGACAGTAGTTAAAGCACGACATTTGTAGTAAGGTTTTAATTTGTTTTTCTCCCTGTATTTTAATTTATACTAAAGAAAATATAGAAGAAATAGAAGTTATCTGCCTAGAAATGAATACACGGATTAAAGACTGCTGCATCATCATTTCATGACGAATTATATTTTTTAATTTAAAAAGCTCAAATACAATCCATATATTTCTATATACAGTTAATTTATATCAAACGAATACAAACTGCTTTCGTTTCTTAAAATTATTTTTATATTTAGCTTCAAGGTCATAGTTTTTTTTTCCTCGCAAACTGTTAGTTTCCATATTCATTTAATATCTTTGAAGAATTAAAAATCTGATGACCATAAACCAAATGCGTGTAAAATTGTCAGTCATAATGACTTTAAAAGAACATAAGTTTCTGCATGTTTCAGAATATCACATGAAACATGCATTTGGCATAAATGAAATCTATAATGATGAGTAAACAAATATTTTAATTTCAGATAATTTTATATTCAGTTATTTAAAATTGCAGCTGCAAGTCTATCTGCGCCCTAAAATTAAATAATAAAATGTGTTGAAATAAGGAAAAATAAATGGTTTGTCCCATTATAGGAATTAACAAAGAATGTACTGGTAACCAAGTAAATGTTATGGAAATAAGATGCATAAAAACTCTTTAATGGTCATATGAAAGAACGAAGCTTTACAGTGATAAGAATAGTAAAGATGTATTTTTTTTTTGTTTCAGAGCTGAAATAAGGGAGCTTGAAAATAAAATCTTGGAGAATGCGCAGATGCAGAGTTCTTGGAGTTCTCGAGCTCTACAGATGGCTGCTTCATTTGCCAACATTCCTCGTGCCATCTTCCATATGCTCCTGCCACAGAACCACCATTAGTCCGAATAGCTACAAATTTCTTACACATTTATTTTTATTATGAAAAAGAAAAATTCTGAAGAAATAATATATATAACAAAATATAATTCAGTATTGGTATAGCATTCAAGTGCTGATAAATATGAACAATATACCGGTAATTCAAGAAAAATAATATGTTTAGACTATTATATACTTCCATGTGAATACTCTAGTTATTTAAATTATTAATAAATATTTCAAAATTAATTTGTAAAAGTTGTAAATTTATTCAATCATCGTAGTAAGCATGCAGTATAGACTGATTCAATTTTTCCTACGGGAACACAGAATTATCTTTTTTCATATGTCAGTAAGATGATCTCGACTAAGATATAGTAACAATTAGAAAAAAAATGATTTTTTAAATTATTAACTGAAAAAGAAGTTCGCTGAGACAGACTGGCTTGAAACTACATTATAAATTCAATAATCAAAATCTTCTGCAAATACATTTCCACAGGAAAAATTCTCTGCCTAATACTGTACCTAATCATTGTTTTAGAATGAGACACTATTGTGTGGACAAGCACTACTTCGTCGTGAAGGTGAATCTTCTTATGCTGAAGAAGGTAATGTAAATGCAAATAAATTACTGCACCAATGTTCGGTACACTGGCTCTCAAATTACAAATGGATCTTTCTGTGGTGGTGGTGGTAGTAGTAGTAGTAGTAGTAGTAGTAGTCGTCCTCATCATCATCATCATCATCATCATCATCATCATCTTATCAATTTATTGTCATATAAGTAACAGTTGTAATTCCTCATCATCATCATCATCATCATCATCATCATCATCATCATCATCAATTTATTTTCATATAACTTACAGTTGTAATTCCTCCTCATCATCATCATCTTATCAATTTATTGTCATATAAGTAACAGTTGTAATTCATCATCATCATCATCATCATCATCATCATTTTATCAATTTATTTTCATATAACTAACAGTTGTAATTCCTCCTCATCATCATCATCTTATCAATTTATTGTCATATAACTAACAGTTGTAATTCCTCATCACAATCATCATCATCATCATCATCATCTTATCAATTTATTTTCATATAACTAACAGTTGTAATTCCTCATCATCATCATCATCATCATCATCATCATCATCATCATCATCATCATCATCATCATCATCATCATAATCTTATCAATTTATTGTCATATAAGTAACAGTTGTAATTCCTCATCATCATCATCATCATCATCTTATCAATTTATTTTCATATAACTAACAGTTGTAATTCCTCATCATCATCATCATCATCTTATCAATTTATTTTCATATAACTAACAGTTGTAATTCCTCATCATCATCATCATCATCATCATCATCATCATCATCATCATCATCATCATCATCATCATAATCTTATCAATTTATTGTCATATAAGTAACAGTTGTAATTCCTCATCATCATCATCATCATCATCATCATCATCATCTTATCAATTTATTGTCATATAACTAACAGTTGTAATTCCTCATCATCATCATCATCATCATCATCATCATCTTATCAATTTATTGTCATATAACTAACAGTTGTAATTCCTCATCATCATCATCATCATCATCATCATCATCATATCAATTTATTGTCATATAAGTAACAGTTGTAATTCCTCATCATCATCATCATCATCATCATCATCATCATCATCATCATCATCATCACCTTATCAATTTATTGTCATATAAGTAACAGTTGTAATTCCTCATCATCATCATCATCATCATCATCATTATCATCATCTTATCAATTTATTTTCATATAACTAACAGTTGTAATTCCTCCTCATCATCATCATCATCATCATCATCATCATCATCATCATCATCATCATGTCAATTTATTGTCATATAAGTAACAGTTGTAATTCCTCATCATCATCATATCAATTTATTGTTATATAAGTAACAGTTGTAATTCATCATCATCATCATCATCATCATCTTATCAATTTATTGTCATGTAACTAACAGTTGTAATTCCATGTGCCATACTCTTTAGGTGCATTGTAAACATCTGTACATCATAGTACTGTAGAGGACTATGTTGTTGAGTAAGTTGTCCGAAGAATCTTTAGTAAAACAATTTTTATATACATTCAGCAAGGAAACCTGTACTGGTATGTGGAATCATTATCCATTAAAAATCATGAAAATTTAATAATAATAATAATAATAATAATAATAATAATAATAATAATAATAATAATAATAATAATAATAATTATAATAATAGCTTATCTAATTAATTCTGAGATAGCCACCGGCGTGGCTCAGTCGGTTAAGGCGCTTGCCTGCCGGTCTGAAGTTGGGTTCGGGCGCGGGTTCGATCCCCGCTTGGGCTGATTACCTGGTTGGGTTTTTTCCGAGGTTTTCCCCAACCGTAATGTGAATGCAAGGTAATCTATGGCGAATCCTTGGCCTCATCTCGCTATCACCAATCTCATCGACGCTAAATAACCTAGTAGTTGATACAGCGTCGTTAAATAACCAACTAAAATAAAAAAAATTCTGGGATGGAATATCAACTTTATTATTCGTCAACAAATAAAAATTAGTTTTAAATGGGGAGAATGCAATAGTGTACTGAAGAAAGCTTTAGACTGAATTTGTTCCATTATAATAAAATAAAGAATAAGCGTTGTTTCGAAGGTTGAATCTCCTTTCGTCTTGAGAAGAAAGAAAGGTGACAGTGTCTTACTTGTTTGGGCCATTACAAATGGCCAAGTTCACTCGAGTGTTTGTTCTACTTTCTCTTCATCTGGTTATGAAAGCAGATTGAACCTTGCATTTCACCAGCAATCTAGGAATTCCAACCCAAACTCATCTCGATAAAAGTTTGCTTTATTTTCATCTTACATACGACGGATTTTTTTAACTATTTGCAGAAAAAAAAGTTTATATTCGTAGATTCGGAACATCATGTGTGTGTTCAAATCAAGATTATTGTGCATAATAGTAAAATTTATAAAATTGGAGAGAAAAGTGTGAGATGCATAGGATTTTAAGAATTGCAAAGTTTGTTTCACCAAAACGACGGAGGACAAAGAAAGTAAACACACATACCATTTTAAAATATTCTTTGACCACATAATTAAACCTTAGCGACTTAAAACGTTATTAAATTTATGTTTCAACATGTATATTTATGCTGCAACATTCAAAGTATTAAGCCTTACTTTACGTTTTGGGATAAACTGTCTTCACACAACAAACCTCGACATGGCAAATTTTTTCGTAACAAAATATAAAGCATTATTTTTTCAATGTTAATGGGAAGATTGTGTTCTTCACAAACAAAACAGCAGCTCTGCCTGTGGACGATGAGTTCCAGAAACTCTGGCGTTCTGTGGTAGTTGAGAGCATGGATAACCTGAAGATAGAGGAATATCTGGAGAAACAGGGAATCCGCTCCATGGAAGATCATGGACCCAAGAAGGCGACACTCCACAAGCGTAAGAAATCGAACCAGAGCAAGAAGCAGCGAGACGAGCACTTGGCTGACACCCTGGAAATGTACGATGACAAGTGAAGATCAGAGAAGTGAGAGTGGGATTGATTATTTCTTGTGACGTTGGTAGAGGAGACTGATGCTGTTGACTGAACACGAAGACCGGTAGACAATGTGTGTGCATTGTGTGTGACTGAAATGATGACGAAAAAAAAGTGTATCATGTAATCCCTACTAAAAGAGAAGTTCACTATTACACTGCAAAAACTATTATAAAAAAAAAAATTTTATAGTCACTGGAAAATAAAAAATAGGTATGTGTTACGTTACAGTATATGAGTTACAAATGAAAATATGTATTTATATAAAGCAAATGGTGCATTGCTTGTTGTGTAAGAAATTTCCCTTCGAATTATTAAGAGTGAATTTGTGTAAAGTCAATTTGTACAATAAAATTAATTAGTGATACTGAAGGATGTACACAAGTGAAGGAATGATTATAGACCAGTATATAAAGTGGGATAAAAAAATGGGATGAAGTAGCGGAAGGTTTATCTCGACAAAAACACAACGTGCACTAAAAACTACAACCTTTATTTCTACAAAACTGCAGCTGGAACAATTCTTGTATAAAATACTTTTCTCTTACGTCAAATACGTAACCTTTATCAACATGTTCCAACTTGTTTGCAGTCGTAGTCTAAAAGCATAATGATGTCCTTTAGACTAGTCAGTTTGCAATGCTACAACCAGTTTTGTTTATTTTTTTCTGTTTTTTTATTTATGGACGAAAATGAAGAATGAAATGTCAAAAGGTCGCATTGCTCTAGCAAATAACACAGTCCTAATCACCCTAAATATGTACACCACTATAAGAGAAACAAGAAGTTCAATCCTTTCATGTATATAAGTGAAGTACTGAACAAAGCTGACAATTCCTTGTGCTCTATCCCTTTGGTATTTTAATTGACTTATAGCTAGGATAAATATCATAGTATTTTGTTCTTTTATTTGAATAAGTCATATAGCTTCACAAATCACTGCTTTCTTTCGAGATGGTAATCAAAATTAAGAAATTTATGCACACGTCCTCCTAATAAGAAAAGCACGTTAGAGGAAACAGGCTATGCAAACATATTCTATATAAATAAATATCATCTGTTTTTATTGCTATGATAATATAAATATTGTCGACTATGGATGTTATGATTTGAAATTGATACATTAAAAATGTCACTCCCCTACAGAAAGTAAGTCAACATTAGCACTCAAAAGTGCGATAAGAGGAATTCTTCACAAGTTAAAAAGTTCACCATCTCGATACACTAACGGGAATCGTTCAATAAAAACCTTAAGAGTAGAGTTCATTGCTTCATGCATAATTACCCTAGCAAATATATTCAATCATTTACAGTCCAAGGCCCTCATTCATGTGGTGAAAAAATCTTGTCTCTACGACTTGTTTGACACTGACATTTAAGTAATTTGGTGACGAGATTTTCATGTAATATCACACACGATATGGATGTTATGTTTTGATAATGTTTAAAATATGTTAAATTATAAATTAATAATAATAATCCTTGGCGCTACAGCCCATGAAGGGCCTAGAGCGACCAGCCGACTGCTGGCCTCATGCCCACATGCCGATGCAGAGGTGGACGATCATCCAACCAGAATGGAGGTATCGTGTGGTTAACACGATGATCCCCCCAGCCGTTATAGCTGGTATTCGCAACCGGATTTCGCTACCTATCGCAGCTCCCCAAGTGCATCACGATGCTGGGTGGGCACCGGTTCCATACACTGGCCGAAATTTCATGAGAAAATTTCTTCCCCCATGAGGACTCGAACCAGCATGCATTCCGTAACGCGAGTCCTAGGCAGGATACCTTAGACCACGACGCCACGGAGCGGGACTAAATTATAAATTAATTATTCTAAATCATTGTTGCACTTTTGAAATAATATTAACCACACTAAGTTGGAATAGAATTCAAGGTTTTCCTCCAGAAAACAAAAAAATACTAGATTTTAAACCCTAATATTGTACCAGAACAGAATCTTCCATCAAGATGATAAACAGCAATACCGTAACAATATCATTATTGTTAAGAAATAATAATAAGATTAATTTAGCCTACACATTTATCGTAAACATATTATAAAGATGTTATAATAATTATATAGTGACAATATAATGGTAATGTATATGACGGTCTTTTTAATAACGTTTTTTCAAAATAGTCGCACTACAAGTGAAACAGAAACTAGTAGTAGGAGGAGTAGGAATAATAAACAATAATAATAATAATAATAATAATAATAATAATAATAATAATAATAATAATAATAATAATAATAACGTTAACATTTTAATAGAGAGGTACAAAATGGTACAAAACAAATACCAAATTATATTCCGCGTAAATAAATTTAATTATTACGTTCACACATTCTTGAAAATTTTTTTTGTAAAATGGAGAATTCAGAAAAAAAAAATTTAAAGATTTCTCAGATACTAAGTATAAAACACAAAGAACACCATAACAAAGGTTACTTTTACAGAACAAAATAAAATAAAATAAAACAGACATCACCATATTGCTTACCAGTACAATAAAAAAAGGAGGCAGATTCAAACTATAATCCAACATGAAAGTAAACCAAATTAATGTAAGATATCATACGATGAGTGAAGGAAGTTGAAAACAACACAAACACGAAGCCGAAAACTACTGAGTACAAGCTCAGAATCAAGATATTTCCACACAAAAGAAGGCCTTGGATTTGTGACGTACCCAACACAGCATGAATACAGCCCATGAATGTCTACAGAAATTAACTGCAATATTCCTTAACCACTCGTTATATTTCTTTAAATATGGGCAGATAAACAATCCTTACAAATAACAGAACGTCTGAAAATGGAGAATATATAATATAAATTATACTTAATGGAAGTGTTTATTACACTATATTAAAGAAAGTAGTAACAAAACTACTGTTGTTGATCTACTGCCACTTACCTTCTTTTGACATATTTTGATTTTAAAAGAGTGTTAAATTAGCACATATAATATATTGGCTTACCATTACATCCACAAAGAAAAAAGATATATGATGACGTAACATATTAATGAAAATAATAATTTTAAGTGCAAAATGTAGACTGGTGAAAAGATGAAAGTTCTAACAACCAGGGAGGTTGGTAAAGAATTCATTGTATCAGATCATATAAAGCATTCTGAAAGAATGAAAAATATAAGAAATAACAAAATGTTAGTACTAAGACAATACAATGATACATGTTAATAAAAAGACACACTAATAAATAAACCATTCCAACATCTACGTCCTTCATAACAACAAAAGCAATGTGACTGGAAAAATACCAAATTACGCATTTGCATGGCTACCCCTATTATTTTCTGGTACTAATGGAAAATTCTTCCAGAAATGCAGCCACTTTCCACAAGGTGTAGTGCCAAACGTATCTGGGACCCTGTTTCCTGTTTTTTGTAGACACCCAGGGGCACCTGACATCCTTGTGGTCCCGATTCACAAAACCTAACACAAGAAAAGTGACACAAATCCCAGACTAGAATCTGTTAGTCTCAATGGACTAGAGTATAACATTACTTCAAAAACTACGATACAAATTATGTTGGAATGTAAGAAGATAACCATAACATCAGCAATTGTTACTTCTTTCCAGTGGTACATTCCACTTCTAATAGATGCCTACAGAGGCTTGTTTCAGAGATGCCAATTTCATGGGTGTTATGGTGTTTGATGCTCAACACCAACACAAATGAATAATGCTTTTGGCACAGAATGAGACCGACTGTTCATGATACTGTCCTAGTTTAAAACACTGTGTTAACTGCCACTTTAAGCAAATATTTAAGTGTGAATGCAAAATTTAAAATTTTAACTTACAAAGGAAACATATGAAAGAGGATACCTCAAAATAGGTAATGAGTTGTAATAAAAAGAATTACAGAATGACATTATTATTATTATTATTATTATTATTATTATTATTATTATTATTAATTAAAGGATGCTCTAATATATTTATTCCTCTTTTAGTCCACATATTTAATATTAGTTTGAAAATGGTGAATTTCCCTCACTATGGAAACAAGCTGCAATTATTCCTATATTTAAAAACGGAAAAAGAAATTATGTCAGAAACTACAGACCTATCTCGATCCTAAATAACTTTTAAAAATTTTTGAAACCATTATTCACAGACATATATCGTTTTATGTGAAAAACAAGCTCAATTCTTCACAACATGGATTTACTAAAACTAAATCCACTGTCACTAACCTGGTCACATATCTAAATCAAATTGTACCAATAATTGAAATGCAGGGACAAACTGATTCAATATATTTTGATTTCAGCAAAGCTTTTGATGTAGTTCCGCACTATATCCTTCTTCATAAGTTAGGAAATATTGGCCTTTCTGTAAGCTACGTAAAGTGGTTCGAAAATTATTTAAGTAATAGAGTTTCATGTGTTAGACTGTTTAATATACACTCTTATTCTTATAATATAAATTGCGGAGTCCCGCAGGGATCTACTTTAGGACCTCTCCTATTTATTATATTCATAGATGATATATGTAAAAGAATAAGTTCTGACTGTTTATTATTTGCAGACGATTTAAAAATTTTTCGTACAATCAAAAGTAGTACTGACTGTCAATCACTTCAATGTGACATTAATTCAGTCGCTAAATGGTCTGAAGACAATGGTATGAAAATTAACGTATCCAAAACTAATGTAATAACCTTTTCTAGAAAAACTTCTTCGCTGAAATTTAATTATTATCTAAATAATGTACTAATTAACAGAACGGATTGCGTAAAAGATTTGGGAAT
The DNA here is from genome assembly GCA_025594305.2 of Periplaneta americana. Classification (NCBI taxonomy): domain Eukaryota; kingdom Metazoa; phylum Arthropoda; class Insecta; order Blattodea; family Blattidae; genus Periplaneta; species Periplaneta americana. The sequence goes on along the minus strand of JAJSOF020000003.1, from coordinate 182,017,674 downwards.
ATTCTTTGACAGTAAATTGTATTTTCATAGTCACGTTGATTACATTTACAATCACGCAATCAGAATGCTAGGAATAATACGGTCAATAACTTATTCTTTTTCCACGCCCGATTCTCTCTTAATGCTATACTATACATTGGTGCGATCGAAACTCGAATATGCATCTGTAGTTTGGAACTCGATTACAACTACGGACTCGGCTAAATTAGAAAATATACAAAGAAAATTTATATCCTTATGTTCATTCAGATTTCTGCCCATTAATTCCGGGTATAGTTATGAGAGAAAATGTGAATATTTTAATTGTCAAAATCTATATGCTAGACGCCATGAGCTAGATTATCTGTTCTTTTGTAAAGTCCTCAAAGGTGATATATCCTGTGACTCTTTCTTAAACAATATTCCCTTACGTATTCCAACAAAAGATATGAGAGCCCACAAACTTTCCTATATTAGAAATTCGAAATTTCTTTCACCAGTCTCCAGATGCATTAAAAATGCCAACATGCATGGCTGCGAATTCGATCCTTTCAATGTATAGACTTAGTTTGCTCTTGGCAACGATTTATCATTTATGTATTCTTTTAGGCATTATACTCAATTAACATTGTCTCATAGTATTCTTAGTTATCCATTCATCGTCATTATTGTAATTAATTGTAATTATATTTATGTGTAATAATTATTTTTGTTTTATGTTTTTGTTATATTTGTGCTGAACTGTAATTGGCCACTGGCTGTTGTACAGCACATTAAATAAATAAATAAATAAAAATAAATAAATTATTATTATTATTATTATTATTATTATTATTATTATTATTATTATGATCATCATATCACTAATAATATTAGGCATTAAAGAGAAGAGAGAATTTTTGTGATAATTTTAACAATTATTCATAGTTAAGCATCGGCATGAATAACATATATGAGGTACAAAATATTTACACTGAAATCTAAATATGAAACCACCGAAAAAAATTTGTTAAACTTACAATCTAGGCTTATTATACTGGTATTTAATGAAATTTTCTAAAATAATGCCTCTTCCACTGTAAATTAAATTATCACTGCAAACAATAAAAATAATCATTGAAACAAAAGGTCTTAGAAGATATCCTACTTCATATATTTGCTTTGTTACTGATTCAATCTGCTGAAGAATAGCAGCTGTTATGTGAAAAAAGTATTGATTTAATGTTTAAAAGATTGTACCATGACGAGGAGAAGTAATGCAATTCCTTCAGGTTTATCTTCAGCATGAGAACCCATTTCTATCATCCACTGTAGAGTTCATTTAGCTTTCCTCAACGAAGAATCTTCCTCTTACTCTTAATAGACACAAGGCCTTTTAATAAATAAAAATAGTAACTATATTATACAAAGCAGTAATGAATAGTTTTGATATTTCACTTTGCACTCAATTCTCAATGTACTGCATAATCCCACATTTATATCTTAAAATTAATATTCTTTCCCATGGATTTAAGACTCCGTAATAAATAGGATATATCTTCTAACATTCTAAAAAAATTTTGATTTTCTTATGGAATAATTGTTTACGTATCTAGTTTACTATGAGGTATTTTACGGTTACAAAATATTAGTAGAGATTATTGATGTTAATTGAAAACTTAACAAAAGAAGTTAATAATGTGACATGTACTCAACCGAGTTTCTCGAAACTATTGATAAGCTGTGAAGAAAGTCTTCATATATGTGTCATTATTTGGTACACCGAGTATTGACATTTGGGTGCGGCATGTCAGCCTGTTTAGATCATTTACACCCACCAAGAAACTAAAATAATCAACTGAGTATTGACAACAGGCTTAAAATCAGAAGACCTATTGCTGCAGCTCTTTTGTTTCCTCAACAGCAAATGTTTTGTAGCTTTAACACGAGAACCGTCCAGTATTAAAATCATACATTTAACAAATTTAGCACCCATGAGAAACCGGGATCTATGAACATTACTACTTACCCTAAACATGTCTTGAATGAACATGCTATATTACGACATATTCTTTTCTGGCCAGCAGAAGAAATGGTTAGTAATAGTACAATCACCGTTTTCAAAAACATGCACTAGGAGCGTATTAGAGCCCCCGTCACAGATATATTATTTGTAGGGGACCTTGGTTATTCCACGAGAATAACTAAACCCTCGAATAAAGGCCACGCTAATGGAGTAGTAGCAACAATCTACCCTTAGGGCTGCCGACAGGGGGAAGTGACCCCAGGCAGGGATAAAATTGCACATGCAAGCTATTAAAAATCAGGTATATTATCAATATTAAGTCTGGGTCAAAAAGAATTTCAAAAGACAGAAAGTATATTTCTGCATGTAATTATGTTACTGCATTTAATTGCTTAAAAATGTATTGTTAGAGAGACTGTAGGTAGATAGTCGATTTAAAAATAAGCATCTCTGGGATATTTATTTTAATATTTATACAGAGCTAGGCACTGCATACAAACACTGTCGGCAGACCTGTGCAGATCCGGTGGTACATTTGGGACCTGCCGAGAGACGCAAAGTAACACTTTCATGTTTCCGACACGAAAGTGATAGATAATTCAACAGCACCATTTTAACTTTACTTTGCATTCTCTGTACACTAAGATCTGAAATATGTTTGCTCCATTTTATAGACAAGTATCTCTGTTTAAATATGCAACTACCTTCACGTATCCATTCTCCTTTTTTTATTATTAAATAACTTAAATACTAATCATTATAAACTATGCATGAATCTTTTCAACAAGGGAGACCCGATGTCTTCAAATGTTACTCTACATCACACACGAATACAAAACAAGTCACCACCTCAAATTCGGCTATTAAACAACTACATGTTATGCCTCCACTCACAGACAGACATGGTGCGCTAACACTGGATGCCAGCTTCCGACTATCAGACTTGACCCTTATTTCTAGGGGCTAATGCAGCAACTACAAAGAGGTCAGGGATCAGGCCACAGGGGCCACTAGCAATTTGTATCAATCGATTTTTAATATTTGTATAAAATACAGGTAAGTGGTCCAATACAAGTTTCTTCATGAAAATTTTACTTGTTAAATTTTAATTTGAGCTGAAGATTAATAACAAAAATAACTTTTTTTTTTTTTTTTAAGTTTCATGGAAATTTGGAATGTGCACACAATGAGTATGAAAGTGACATGCAATAACTATGTAGCAATCCAGTGCTAGTCTTCCATGCTTGCAGCACTTTTTGTCACAAAACTACACTTTTCTTGGGAAAAAAATGTTCTGAAATCTCTCTCCTCACTTCACAATTCCGTAAAATTCTAAAGACGAGTGGCTTACAAGCATGGAGGAAGTAATTTTATTTTACATATCTTGTATCTATAATGAATGAAGCAATGAAGAAGTTATTCGATTCTGAGTAGCACACAAAAAAAAAACGCATTCACTGTTATATAAAAAAGAAGAAATAAATGTTTCACATAACTCAAGATCTTCAGTAATAACTAATTCCTTTTTAACAAGTGTAATCATCTGAATATGTAGCCACGGTGTAAGTGGTGTAAGATAAGTAAGTTACTTACAGGAGTGAAAAATAGTTATTTATGGTACTTGTGAGGTAAGTGCATCTTTATTGCACGAGTGGAAAGATTTAAGAACGAGGCGTCAGCCTCGTGCTTAAATTACACGAGTGCAATAAAGATCACGCTCACAAGTACCATACGTAATTTTATCCATGACCATAACGAAAAATTATGTTTTATAAAAGAAAATATGTTGAAAATAAGGCATGGATTTTAGAATCAATACGTGTACTAGGTAGGTCACGATGTAGGAGGCCATGATTAGTAAAGAATGGTATTTAAGGCGTTGGATAAATAACAAATTATAATTAATTATATAAATTTAATATATCTTTTTTCATTTTAAACGTGTATTTTCGTCTTTTTGAAGTTTCAGGGATTATTTAGAAGTTTTCATGGGACTATTGTGATTAAAATAATTTCACATTTTACTTCTGTAAACTTAAGAGGCATATTAAAACTTAATTAATCATCGTGTCTGTTTAGCTCAGTTAACTAACACGTGTTGTTTTAAAATCCTATAAACCCAACTTCGCAGGTTCAAGTCTCCTCGCATCCCAAAAGGTAAATTATTACAACATTTTAAAAAGATGCATATTAGATATGGATGTAATGTACAAATTACGACGTAGCATTTAGAGAAAAGAGAAGGAGATTGAGTGTATGTATATTTAAGAAATGGTAATAAAGAAGTAGAGGTAGTGACATCCAGTAACTAATATATTAACTTCTTGAGTAATAGTTCAATGGAAAAGTATACGTGTGTACCCGGGTACTAGGAAAATACTAATGAACTGTGAGATAAAGTACAAACTGTGAGGTAAAGTCTTTATTTCACTAGTGAAATAAAGTAATGTTGAATAAAAGCCTACTTTACAAACGCAAAAGTATTTAGTAAAGGCATGTTTTTCGTTATGGTCATGGATAAAATAATTTATTTCTTCAATATATATGCAGTATGCAAGTATTGCTCACTAATAGTTTATTTTAAAAATAAGCTGAGAAGTATAATTTTGTGCATTCAATTTTTACTAATAATAATTCAACTTATTAAATTAACAATTTCTAATACTTCACTGTGTTAACTTACAAAACTTACTACATACTTCACCTTAGTTTCGGCATGATTTGTCGCTATTTTCAAACTCCTAGTTGTCGCCATATTCAAACTTCAAGTCACTAGACTAGAAAATGGCGATAAATCACGCCGAAACTAGTCAGTTAGTTAAAGTATCATATCAATTTTCATAAGTTAACAGTGAAGTAAAAAAAATTGTTAAGTTAACAAATTTAATTATCATTAGACATATGCTGGTGTTAAAAATGTGTGAAACAAGAATAGATAATAGATTTTTATATTTGTTTTCAATTTTTTTTAAGTTTCTAAAATAAAACAAACTAAAAGTTAATATTTTAAGAATGTAAGAAACATCAATTAGTTTAATATGAATATACAGAACACATGTACCAGTAATTTTAAAAATAATTTTATTACATGGATAAACAGTCCTACATCTAAATCAGGAAATATTAAACGAAGGAATAATTTCATTAAAAATGAGAAAACGTGAAGTGTAGTATTGCAGCACTTGGAAACAAAGATTTTCATGACCGAAAATAGTACAATGAAACAGACAAGACGGTGTTGTTCTTTTATAATAATAATAATTATTGTTCGTGACAAGAAGCTTCATATACTTTACGAAAATGAGTTGAGTATTTGTGATACAACAGAACAATAAAATTTATAAGCCCATTTATTAATTTTGACTACTTCCAGTATGTCCGCATTCATACATACAAGTGGAATACGAATATACTGATTCAGAATATAAAAGTCAACTTGTACAAATTGTCTCTTAAAAGAGGAAGGATTGGAGCCTATTTACATCACGTGTTCCAATAAAATTTAAATTAATCTTCAAACATTCTCAGATTTCTGTTCAGTACTAATACAAATATGTTTACAGATAAAGTATTAATAATTCCATTTTCACAACCATTTTAAATTTGTTGCTAGAAGTCAGAAACTAGCAATTTCATTAATGCAAATTTACCTTTGTAACATGAAAATTTACTGATCAGAAATATGAGAAAATATTTGTTCAAAGATTACTGTACAAATTACAGCATGTTAGAACATTTTTTCTTTCATGTTTATGTAACAAAACCATTAGGACACTGTGATGCAACAGAGCCGAGTATTTTCCTCTTAAGTATGAAGTATCACATATTCGAGACATGCTATAGATACAAGTATGCAACAGAATTCACCATGACTATTTGTGTTTGTGTTATTACAAAGGCTGTTAGCACAGCCAGCTGTACACCCTTATGTGTACACAGATCAAAAGAATTGGAGATAAAAAAGTATCCCCATTTTCAAGAGAGTCCGCACCAAGCCATTTACATTTGCACTGCCTACCACGTTGGTTGAACCTCATATCATTCCAAAGCCTTCTGTCCCCTCACTAATAGCAAGAAGCAAGGCGCGCTCAAAATGTTCATAGCTTTCGTAGTCAGGTAGACACAGCTGGTTGAAACTGCAACAAACAGATCACATTAGCAACAGTTCATTTTCTTAAATTACAGTAGCTTGCAAATTAATCCGAACACGACATATTTTTACATTTTCTATCATTGTTGGCCTCACAGCTGCTCATACCGCTTTAATTGACATCTGTAGTACGTGTAATTCCATTGTTGAAGGTCTGTCATTTTTTTTTATAATATGTAACATTTTGCCTGTCGTTTTGTACTTATAAGCATTTCAGTTGTGTTGAAGACTTAATACTGCAATCCTGTGTACATTCTGTCATCTTCACAAATGGATACAACTCCACGAAAACGGTCTAAAATTATAACATTAGCAGAGCATTCTTCTATGACACACAGGCAAATTGCTGCAGAATGTCACATCGGTTTGGCTACTGTTAATTCGATCAAAAAACGATACAGGGAGACTGGATCCATCACACCCCAGAAAAAAGAAACTGTGGCCGGAAAAGGAAGACTTCACCTGCAGATGATCGTTTAATTGTCAGGAAAAGTAAATTAAATCCTAGACTAACTGCTATCGACTTAACCCGCGAGTTAATGGCTACCACTGGAGCGAATATTCACGTCACAACAGTGCGGCGTAGGCTTTTGGAAGCTGGACGAAGGGCTCATAAGCCTATTAAGAAGCAACTGCTAACACCTGTTATGTGCAAAAAACACTTAATGTGGGCAAAATTACATCAACACTGGACAGTGAATGACTGGAAGAATGTACTTTTTTCCGATGAGTCTCATTTCGAGGTCCACGGCCACCGTGTTTCTTACGTACGGAAAGGATCCGAAAAAGTAACAGCAGCTCATCTCCAACAAACTCCCAAATACTCCCCTAAAGTAATGTCTTGGGGTTGTTTTATACATGAAGGGCCTGGAGCATTAATACCTATCAAGGGAATGATGAATTCTGACAAATATATTGACTTATTGGAAACCAGAATCGTACCCCAGCTGCAAAAATCATTTCCGGATGGCAGAGGTGTGTTCCAACAAGACCTGGCACCATGCCATACGTCTCGAAAAACTACAGAATTCTTCAACAAGAAGAATATTCAGGTACTCCCCTGGCCAGGCAACTCACCCAACATCAACCCCATTGAGAACTTGTGGTCAATTTGCAAAAGAAGAATGCAAAAAATGGATTGTTCTACAAAGGAGAAGATGATTTCTGCCCTCATTGGTGTATGGTTTCGCGATGAAGAAATGAAGAATATTTGTGGGAAATTAGTGGAATCCATGCCAAATCATCTCAGAGCTGTCATTAGGAACAAGGAAGGCCACATAGATTACTGAGGTATGTCTTAGATCCTTTTTTTATCCCGTTTGAGTGTTTTTGCATAATTACGTTGTTCGGATTAATTTGCACACTACTGTACACAGGAGGATTTGAAAGCATTGGTACAGTAAATAGGAAGACAAGTAGAACAACTTTGATCTGCAGAAATTAAAATTTAGAAGTTTTATCACTCTACTCAATATACCACAGTCAAGCTATACTGCGTATTCAGTTCAAAGTGTGTCATGGCTCGCTGTATGCCGTCATGTAGCTAGTCGATGAGCCTAGAGAATTCAATCTTCCTACACTTCCGCAAAGGCGTATTACTTATCTGCCAGAGAAGTTGCCTAGCAAGTACGGCATTCATTCTGAAGAGTACTTACCGATACGTACAGTAACGCCGGTAGTAGAAGGAATGTGAACTGTTTCGAAACCTGTATTAAGGTGAGTTTATTCTTACTGTTGGGATATGGGAAGAGGGTTAAGACGATTACTTACGTATTTGTTGACATTAACTTAAACAGTCAACATGGACACGGAGCATTTGATTTGTATTGTGGAATGTTGCCATACGCAACCGATGATAACAAATACTCTGCGTACGACTTGCCCGCGCAAAACACAGTTCGAAAGAGGTTATGGTAGCACACAGACCGTACAGATCGCCATCTGTTGCTACAACGTTCAAGTTATACCATACACATTCTCAAGTTCAGATTGAACGCCTTGATTAATAGGCAACTTCTCTGACACAAAAGCTGAAACTCACTTCAAATCGCTGACCCATCAACAGTGACGTCATCACACACTTTGAAATGAATACCCAGTAGTGCAGGGGTGAAGTATGTCTCCCAAAGGCCATGTTATATCAGGATCGGACTTCTACTGCTGCCCAATCACATCTGTAGATGTTGAAAGTCTTTCTCTGCATATAAACCAGGTCGGGTTTATTCAGGTCTGTTTTGTGTGCTAGCACAAGGATGACGCAAGCAGCAGAAGAGTACAGACGTGATTTCACATCACGTGTTGTTCATGTTGCAGTAGGGTCTCGGATCAGTAGGGACTTGTCAAGTCTACTGAGTACAGGTGCAAGACTCCACCTTGACTCCACTATACAGGGTGTGTCTAAATTCCCATTACAGACTTTGAGGGCTTGTAATGGGGATCAAGACGGTTAAGTTTTGCATAGGAACTCATGTCCAGAAACGTACTGTTTCCCTGCTACAAACAAAAACCACCACATCACATGTTGAACTCTCCCATTTCTGCTGCTTACTGTACGTTGTTTTTCTTCTGAGTCCACTTACAAGAAAGGCTCGATGTGACGACCAGCGACTTCAACACACACACACACACACACACACACACACACACACACGGTATCTACATAAAAATGTGTTGTTAATTTATTGCTTTGTACAGATTTTGTTTTTAAATTTTTAACTAAAAATTACATCGTTCTTACACACTTATCACAAAAATTGTTACAAATCATACGACTTTAGGAACTTGATTCTCTACAGTTTAATTATCCATCCTAATGTACAGTCTTAAAGAATTTATAAGAGTGATGTGATTTGTAACAATTGTGAAAATGTGTAAGAAAAATGTAATTTTGTACTTAAAAATCGAAAAAAAATTCTCTACGAAGCAACTATGGAATTCACAACACATTTTTAACTTCAGAATATTAGCTCACTAAAGAAATGATACTTCTGCATAACCTATTTTAATACAATTTTAAGTTTTTGAAAATATTGGCATTAGAATACATGTTTATATGACTTTTTTGCTGAGAATGTCTTCGGAAATAAGCTCTGTAAGTGGTGGTAAATCCTCGTGAATCACCCTATATATGAAAGGACATTCAATGTGAGTATATTTAGAAATCACATGCGGTATCATATTTTTAGCATATTTTAGTACTTTTTTTTATCATTTTTGAGCATATTTAAAATATTTTTCCAGCATAAATGCATGCATATTTTGACCAGTTTCAGCGCATATAAATCCTATGTCTAGTTATAAAAGAGGGCATTAAATGTTGTGATCCTGGAAGAGAAATTCACTGGTCATTTCTCGTCCACTTTACATTGAACTCTTAAAGAGTTCTTAAAAGAGTACTTATTTAGAAATGCGGTATTAAATGAGCAGTTAAAAAATTTCGATGGCATGGCAGCCAGAAAGTATTTTGGCTACATGGATATGAGGATTCGTCATGGAAGTACTTGACATTCACTTTCCAGTTTGAGAAAAACTCAACCATGTAATCAGTCCATGTGGGATTCGAACCCATGTCTGTGCAGTCTCGAAGTACAAGTCCCACTTGTTAATCCCTAGACCACACTAATGACCCAAAATTTAGCTCCTATAGTCCTTCAGCTTACTTGCCTTTTTAACATTGCAGCAATTTCTCCTGCCAGAATCTGGAACTTCAGAAGAAACTTGATATTGCAGACTAACCACGTCCAAGTGACTGTCTGGAGGCCAGGATAACCAACTAACCAATCAACCATTTTGTTTAATTATTATTACAAATACTTACCATGTGTGAGCAGTTGGCAAATTGCCAAATGTGGGTGCAGCTGTGATTTGAAACCGCGGACTGAGCTCCGCAAAGCCACCTGGTGGCAGTTGGGAACAGCCAGTTGTGAACTGCAGCAGTCGCGCCATCTCCTCCTGCGTGAAGTTGGCCACCGCTGTCCAGAACCAATCCAGGATGCGTCGGAACTCCGGGGAGCCTCCGTTCACCACGTGATTGGCTCTAAAGTCTGCCACACTGTATTCCCCAGTTCCACACAGCAACAACTAAGCAGAAAAAAAGTCTTCACTATTACCAATTCTTACATGGTATTAATTTCATTTACAATCATGGCTTTTAACCAAGTACTTCAACTAAAGACTGAAATGTAATTTTTGTTTGACTATTGTATTTCAGGATAATTGAGAGAAGTGTTTATTACATGTCACCAACGAAATGAAATTATTGAGAAAACAGTAGGCTATAACATAGTAGAAAGAAGAGAAATATAATCATTACTCAAGAATTACTTATTACTTATGCCCAGTAATGGATGGTGGAATTGAAGTTGAGGAGACCAAGACATAATTTATGTATTAAAAAAATATACGGCTTACAAGTACCTTATTATATACTGCGCGTTCAGTTCAAAGTGTGTCATGGCTTGCTGTATGCCATCATGTGGCTAACCGATGAGCCTAGAGAATTCAATCTTCCTACACTTCCGCAAAGGCGTATTACCTGTGTGCCAGAGAAGTTGCCTGGCAAGTACGGCATTCATTCTGAAGGGTACTTACCGATACGTACGGTAATGCCGGTAGTGGCAGGAATGTGAACTGTTTGGAAACACGTACTGAGGTGAGTTTTTTTTTCTTTATGGGGAGAGGGTTAAGACGATTACTTAAGTATTTGTTGACATTAACTTCAACAGTCAACATGGACACGGAGCATTTGATTTATATTGTGGAATGTTGCCATACGCAACCAATGATAACAAATACCCTGCGTACGATTTGCCCGCACAAAACACAGTTCGAAAGAGGTTATGGTAGCACACAGACCATTCAGACCGCCATCTGTTGCTACAACGTTCAAGTTATAGCGTACAGGTTCTCAAGTTCAGATTGAACGCCTTGAATAATAGGCAACTTCTCTGAGATAAAAGCTGAAACTCACTTCAAATCACTGACTCACAACAGTGACGTCATGACACACTTAGAAATGAACACCCAATACATGCATTACACTTTACAGCAAATTCACTCAATGATCGCTTTTTCACAAAGCGATCAATTACGTCACAACATGCTCCAACATTCAGTAAAGAACTGTTTTCAGAATATGAAAGGAGTGGCAGTAGGAGGAAGAAGAATGAAGTATATACAATTTGCCGATGATATGGTGTTGTTAGCAGAAGAGGAAATGATACTAAAAGATATGCTACTGGAACTATATGACAGCTGTGAACAGTATGGGATGAAGATAAATGCAAATAAGATGAAGATCACAGTCATAGGAAGAAAAATAAAGAAGGTAAACTTGCGAATTCTAAATGAAGCAGTAGAGCAACTGGACAGTTTCAAATACTTGGGGTGTACTATAAACAGTAACATGAGCTGCTGCCAGGAAGTCAACAGGAGAATAGCAATGGCCAAGGAAGCTTTTAATAGAAAAAGGAGCATCTCTGCGAAATCTCTGGAAAAAGAACTAAGGAAGAGACTAGTGAAGTGCTTTGTAAGAAGTGTGACATTGTATAGGACAGAAATATGGGCATTACGACAAAGTGAAGAGAAGCAAACAGAAGCATTTGAAACGTGGATATGGAGAAGAGTGAAACATGTGAAATGGACAGACAGAATAAGAAATGAAGCTGTGTTGGAAAGAATGGGTGAAGAAAGAATGACACTGAAACTGATCAGGAAGAGAGAAAGGAACTGGTTGGGTCACGGGCTGAGAAGAAACTGCCTACTGAAGGATGCACTGAAAGGAATGATGAACGGGAGAAGAGTTCGGGGCAGAAGAAGATATCATATGATAGACGACATTAAGATATATGGATCATATGAGAAGACAAGGAGGAAGGCAGAAAATAGGAAAGACTGGAGAAAGCTGGGTTTGCAGTAAAAAACCTGCCCTTGGGCAGAACACTAAATGAATGAATGAATGAATGCTCACAACTACTAGAACAAACTATAGAAAAATTTGAATTGATTTCTAAACTACCAGTATATTTATCATACTATATAAATAAATACAACTCGCAACACAAAACAAAAAATAACAGGAATACCAGGATACAAGAGAGGAAAACTATGAATATTTTTTTAATTGGTTATTTTACGAGATAATCTTGCTCTGGATAGAGACTGATGACAGGCTTATGTGAGGGCAGCAATGAACCTCCGGGTTTCTTAAAAGCCATAAGGAAATGATATGTTAACATTATATATAAGTTGTTTTGCTGGGACTGTATCCATTATCTTGTAATCCAAGGTACTGTACATTACCTTTTCATAAATAATTTTAACACTTCTAAAGTTTTAAGTTTTTATATTTTATCAACAAGCATAAAAAGCGAACTACAAGAAGAATGAATTATTGTCACAGTTGCTGAGGTTACAAGACTAGCTGTGATCTCACCTCCAGCTCATTTTCATCAAAGATGCTGAGTAAGTTGTCAGGGATGAGTTCATTGAGTCCTTTCAGGAAGTGCTCTACCTCATCCTTGAGGCTGGTGGCTAGTCTGTACTGTGCCAGAGCGTCCAGGTACTGGTGCTTTGTGCTGTTGCGGACCCGAACCTTTGCACCACCTTGCACTAATTCCACAACCTGCAGCATAAGTCATACATTTGGTTCACTTCATCTTGTCAATGTAAAGAAATTACTATCCAATTTATAGAACATAAAAAGTCCGGATGAAATTAATACAGTAGCTTGGAATGGGAGATTAGTTAAGTAAAGTAAAGTTTGAACAGTATATTACAAATAATTTGCGATTTTTTTTATCCTACAAATAAGATATAAGAATAATTTTTATTTTGACCTTTGAGAGCAAAATTCACGATATTATTCAAATAAATAGACGACTATTTAAGCACTGATTAACTGTTAGGTTATTTAAATTAAGAAATAACAACTTCACATTTCAAATAATGATTTTATCATCTGCTGATATCGAAAAAGGTGTGTGTTCTGAAATTCAACTGAGTGCTTAGGATGTGTTGTGGGTGTGTTTTTCGATACAATCATGAACACACCCCACCATAACAGGAAACCAGAAGACAGCGCTGGAACTCACTAGGATTCAGAGGTATAATAACGTTATTATTTAAAATGTTAACATGGTGAAGTCATTATTTATTAATGTAAATAACTTAACAGTTAATCAGTAAATTATATAAGTCTTAAAAGAATGTATACAAGAATAAAGACTATTTAAGTTTTTATAATTCAATACTGAAGGTATTTGATTCTGCGTCATTCATCCAAGGACCCCAATTAGGACTGACACACACTGAAACCTGTAGTTCTTTTTACTGCTATTTAGCATTGTCCTCAGTGCATCATGGAAGGTGTGAGGTACATAGCACTATTTATGTACTTATTATTATTATTATTATTATTATTATTATTATTATTATTATTATTATTATTATTATTATTATTATTAAAGAAGTAATTGTGGAATTTCAGTATTATAACAGTACATTATGCAACGAGCCTATAATGATAGTAATTAAGAATCGAGTATGGATATTTATGAAACGAGCGCTTGCGCTCGTTTCATAATTTTCATATGAGCTTCTTAATTACCATTATAGGCGAATTTCATACGACTTTTTATGCTCGACCATATTTCTAACTTGAAATTACCGGTATTCAGATGTATACATTTTATTTGTATCTGACAAGATCGGAAGTGACCTTGTTCTAGGTCGTGAATTGTGAGATGTGCGCAGACGCGAAAGTACTGATTTTTTCCGAGGAACAATAACGTCATTGACCTTGATATAGTCCCGTTAAACTTGATAATATTATAATATTATAACCTTGATTATTGAATTCGACATTGAAAGACGAGATGACAAATTGAATTTATTTGAATATTATTTACAATTAACGCTAATTATTATAGTAACAGAACATAACCTTCTGCGACAGTATTGGATTTCCAGCCTCCGTGACTTTTCACTAATTCTCTTTCGATTGCATATCCGAGAATAATCGATACTTGCGGTTTTATAACGGTACAAAGCTGACTTGTCATTGGCTGAACACATGTAAGCTGAGTTATCATTGGCTGAAGACCTGTACTTTAATGAGTAGGTGTACTTTAATGACATGCATTAAAGGACTGCTACCAGATGTATAATTAGTACATTTCGGCATGGTCGAGCACAAAATTTATTAAAACTGATAGTATCTTTAGAAATAAAGAATTCTCCTATTCATACCCATTCATTCGAGACATTACACGTCTCCTAGCTCTTCAAGAGAGTGAGTCTGGAGCTTGGTTACACGCATTACCTTCTCCTCACATCGGCACCCTAATAGATACTACATCCTTTAAAATCGCAATAGCTTTACGCCTTGGGTGTAAACTCTGCCAGCCACACCAATGTATTTGCGGGGGAATTGCTGATATTTACGGCCATCATGCTCTCAGCTGTGCGAGGTGTGAGGAGCAAGGGTCCCATTCCCAGACATACATCACTCAATGATATCATTAAAAGATCTCTGACTTCTTGTGGCATCCCGTCTCTTTTGGAACCACCAGGTATTAGTCATGCAGATGGTAAAGGACCCAATGATCTCACCTTAATTCCATGGTCTAGAGGAAAATCTTTAATTTGGGACTCCACTTGCGTTGACACTCTAGCTCCATCTCACTTACCGAATACCTCCAGACGCGCAGCATCTGCTGCTGAATTAGCCGTAAATAAGAAAGTCAATAAGTATGCTCATCTTTTAGATAATTATATCTTTGTCCCATTTGCTGTGGAGACCTTCGGTCCTTGGAGTCATGATGCTAAAGTTTTGGTATCTCAAATCGGTCAAATTTTGATCTCCATTACTGGTGATCGCCGTTGCACTACTTATTTGCGTCAACGCTTAAGTATTGCTATTCAATGCGGAAATGCAATGAGCGTTTTGGGTACTCTTCCAGAGTCCAGCCCTTTGGACGAACTTTTTCTCCTGTAAAATTTTTTATCTCTATGTAAATGTTTATATTTAGTTTTTATATATGTGTAATTGTAATGGTGAAAATATTGTAAATCAAATAATTTTTTTTTTCATAAGTGTATATTATTTTTGGGAGTGTTTTTTGTAACTAATTTTATGAGGTTGTTATTGATATGATGATAAATTATTTGTACGAATTACGAATTTTCTAGTGTCCTGAACGAATTTTATTGTGCTTATAAATCCATATTTATGCTATTTGTTCGTAGACCATTATAATATCGAAAAAAAAAATCATTAATACGAGAATATTAGATCTAGTTTCTTAGTAGTAACCTATCTTTAACGCTATATGAAGTTTGGCATTGGGATTAACATTTGATGTTCTATTAATGTTGTCGTTGTTTTCTAATGCCAGGGGTTTGACAATAAAGTCATTTGACCTCTTGCACTCCAATATTTTTCAAAGATATTATCATGGCCAGCCACTGAAGCACAGATTTTGAGGTGTTCCGAATCCATTTCTTGGTTTGAGTTGCACAATGGGCAGTTAGGGGACTGATATATTCTAATTCTATGCAGGTGTTTGGCCAAACAATCATGGCCTGTTGCCAATTTAAATGCAGCTACAGACGATTTTCGTGGTAAATCGGGAATTAACTGTGGATTTTGATGCAGAGAGTTCCATTTTTTTCCCTTGAGATTGTGTTATCAAATTTTGTTTGTTGAAGTCTAAGTATGTAGATTTAATAAATCTTTTCAAGAGTAATACATAGATTTAGTAACAGGTCTGTAAGTAGCAGTGCTGCCCTTCTTTGCTAAAGCATCCGCATTCTCGTTTCCCAGGATTCCACAATGGGATGGTATCCATTGGAATACAATTCTTTTATTGAGTGATATTAATTGAGAGAGCATTTTAGTTATTTCTGCTGTTTGAGATGAAGTGTGTGTTTAGAGACTACTGATACAATAGCTGCTTTGGAGTCTGACAATATAACCACAGTCTACTATATACAGTCGCAAAGCTCAATGTAGTAAAAATGCAAACATGGGTAGTTGCCCACCACTAGGATTGCTACTATCGCCTCATCATCGCAGATCTCTCTCCTAGCAGACGACAAAATATGTTACACTTTCGTTATCGTGTTCTTTTGGAAAAATTAACACCTTCCTTCCATTATTGAAATATTAAATGCATAAAGTTAATTCATTATTTTAATGAAGTATATTAAATTCCACCATAAACTCGAAGATACCTGCAAGGAATAGGTTAATATTATTTTTGTTTGTGCAAAACGAACTGAAATTTACTATAATCGCTTCACTCATTCAAGATTATAGCGATAATTAACTATGAAACCAATAAATATTAATTTGCATTTCCCTTTACAACAATAATAATGGAAATATGAATTAATGGAGTAACTTACGTGTACCGGTACTTGTAGTGTAGGCTTACGTAGTTAACAAAGTGGGATGAGGTTAAGCAATAATAATCGCACCAGAATTGGAAATAAAACGTGATCAATAAATTTTATTGTAACAGACTTTTTCTACGTCTCTAGTAAAGTAACAAATAAAAATAACAACAAAATTAACAGCTATAATTAAAAACATATCCTTTGAAAAAAAAAAAGTAGGCCTAAGCAATAATAATCCCACCAGAATTGAAAATAAAACGTGATCAATAAATTTCATTAAAACAAATTTAATTTTTCTACGTCTCTAGTAGAATATTATTATTCCAATTATTGTATTTTTGCCATTAACATTTTCATTACAACCAATGACGAACATTTCACAAGCATCAATGTGAAATACGCAACGAGCTAGCACTCGATGGAAATACGACACAGTCCAAAGTCGACCGTGGACAGTCTATTGTTTCTAGTTGCTAACCACTTGGAGCGCTTTATCACGAGATTTGCAAAAAATCACCTCAAGCTTCGCGACTGTATATAGTAGACTGTGATATAACTGCATTATTAAATTTACTGATGTGGCATAGAACCACTCCAATATGTTCTATTAATGTAGGCGAGCTCAAAAAACCTTTGACATTTAAAAACAATATTGATGAACTCGATGTCAATTTTGATTAATACTGTACATACAAAAAAGGACAGTTATTTTTAATTTGTCAGTATGATTTTGAAGCACAATGACACGATAAATAAGCATTCACACAATTTATTATTCAGACAGAGCTCTTGATTTAAATATTTTACAAAAATATTTTAAACATGTTAATAAGATTCTGGATATAAATGTGCAAAATGCAAACACATATAATAAAATGAACATTCCTTTACCTTACTGAATACTAAAGTGCTCTAATTCATTTTTCATTTGATGATTTAGGACATTTAGGTTATTCACAAGTTGAGAACTGTTCATGTTTTCTGTTTCTTATACCTGGCAATCCAGAAAGGTCATATATCCAATAATCCTTTCTTTTTCTGCAAACACAACATTATACTTACATACAACTGGTGTTGTTGTGACATTCATGACTAGACATCGGATTTTTAGGCACTAAAAATTGCAGTTTTAGGCGCCTAAAATAAGCTCAAAATTTGTAAAATTAGGCTCTATTTTAATGAAAATAGGCATTTTAGGCACATCAAGGCATCATACTTATTTCTTTCACTGAAATTTTTAGTTATACACTAAAATACGCACAAAAAAGTATGTTTAAACATTAAAAAAGAATACTATATTATATTTATAAACAGAGCTGCACAAATTTAATATATTGAAACTAATGAAATAATGATTATTGATATCAAGATTACTCATTTTAAGTTATTGAAATTCAGTTCCATGCTCAGACTTTATTATAATTATCTGCACAGTACACCACCAGAATTTTTTCTAAATTCTCCACAGTTAACCTTTGCCTTTTGTCACTGAGAATCATTTTCAAAGCAGAAAAACTTCTTTCAACCGAAACTGATGTGAGAGGTGCAAATTTTAAATTAGGTACAATAGAAACATTAATACTTACTGGAACATTTACACTTTCCCCCGATATCACTCTTGATACTTTTCCCAACAATGAAAATCCTACATTCTTATTTAATACGTTGTCCCACTTATTATATCTCTGAATCGGTAGCAGCACATGTTGTGATTGTTGCCTGCTTCAAAACTAAGGTTGGTTCTTTGTCGGCATTTATGCCTCCAAACATGTTAAATTCGGTGAAATCTATTGCGAGTGTCGTGAGATTCAAAACATTTTGTTTCCTTTATCAATGGTTTCATGACCGGTGTGAAGCAAACTTTCCACTTTTTAAATGCCTTAAATTTCGCAGTGAATGCATGTATAAATTATAAAAAGTAAGAGTAAAATGCAAAACTTTACAGTGAGTTAGGCATTTTTAGGCGAATATTAACAAATTAGGCTCTAATAACCGTTTTAGGGCATTTTAGGGCACTATAAAACTCTTTGAATACCTTTCAATTTCCATGAAACACAAATATTAATAATTATTTTTACTTTTCTCCTAAAGAAACAAAATAGGCATTTGCCCTAGAATCCGATGTCTGTTCATGACTAACCTTCATGAGTTGTCCGAACTTGTCATACTCCTCTTCTACAAAGTACAACTCCATCTCCTCAACATCGTGGTCCAAGATGTACTTTATCTTACTCAAATACAGGTCTGGATCATCCTGCTCGAAGTACTGCAAGCAATCAACATAACTGAAATCAACTTCAACTTCTTAGTTATTTCACGTTTTTCAATTACCTTCCTTTTCTATATAGGCTGGTTTAGTATCTATTACTATCTTACCGCAAAAGTGGAACAACTTCACGAAACTGATATTAATCCATAAATAACGATGAATTTTTGGGGACATACTTTTCACTGCGTTATATCCGAAACCTTGGTGTATCAGTACTATATCGGTCTATTATTGTAATATTTCAAGTGTCCAGTCACGTCTTTGATTTAGCACACCTTACACTTGTTTCATTTTATTTCATTTCGTATTTAAATGTCACATATTCCATGGAAAATTTATAAGATAGGGATATCCCAATACATTTAATTGAAGTAATAAAAATATATATAGAAATTCAAGAACTTATATTTATGGCACTAATCCATCTATAACAGAAGAAATTAATTTAGGTGTCCAACAAGGTTGCAGCTTGTCTCCACTGGTAATCAATATCTACACAGATGAAATGATCAGACAGTGGATAAGTAAATTAAAATGTTATACACATAATTGAGGACGTCACCTGAATAAGGGAGTATAGAGCAAAATGTAGTTCTGATATAAACTAATTGCAATGTTGGTCAGCTGTCAGGTTGATCATAGTTGTGTCGAAAAAGTATACTTTAACACTGAAGAAAAATATTTTCGACACAACTGTGATGAACCTGGCAGCTGACAAACATTGAAATTACTTTATATCAGAACTACATTTTGCTCTATACGCCCTTATTCGGGTGACGTCCTCAATTTAAATAAGAGGAATTAATTAAATTATAATAATGTTCTTTGCTGATGACTAGGCGGTCATTTCGAACAATGAAGAAAATTTATAGAAAGGGTTATATGAATTATAATAAACTATCCAGTCAATTTAATTTGAAAATATCAAAAAAGTAAAACTATGACATTTCACAGCAAAAATGCAATGTGATCTAAATTAGTCTCAGAAAATAAAACAACAGTACAAGTTATTAAATTGAAATTCCTTGGCACCACAATGACTTATTTAGAAAGCATTGACAAAAAGAAAAAATAGAGAAATTCAATTACATAAAAAGAAAATCAAGCTTGCAAGCAAATGAGATTAAATTGCTCAGATATGATGCAGGTTATACAAAACTAGACTATAAAAGAAATTAAGATATCCGTCTACAATTAGAGGTTTTTGAAATTAATGACAAAATTAACAATTACAGAAATAATTAGAAATTACATTTAGACAGTTTGGACAGTTTTGGAACTACCATCCAATTCGCAAGACAGACATTGAAAGACCAGCAAAATGTTGTTGTTGTTGTTTTATAATGCCAGGCATTTGACAATAAAGTCATTTGACCTCTTGCACTCCAATATTTTTCAAAGATATTATCATGACCAGCCAATGAAGCACAGATTTTGAGGTGTTCCGAATCCATTTCTTGGTTTGAGTTGCACAATGGGCAGTTAGGGGACTGATATATTCCAATTGTATGCAGGTGACCAGCAAAATGTTGGAGAGATCAAGTGTAGTTGTTTTTTTTTTTTTTTTTTTTTTTTAGTAGGTTATTTTACGACACTTTATCAACATCTTTGGTTATTTAGCATCTGAATGAGATGAAGGTGATAATGCCGGTGAAATGAGTCTGGGGTCCAGCACTGAAAGTTACCCAGCATTTGCTCATATTGGGTTGAGGGAAAACCCCGGAAAAAACCTCAACCAGGTAACTTGCCCCAACCGGAATCGAACCCGGGCCACCTGGTTTCGCGGCCAGACGTGCTGATCGTTACTCCACAGGAGTGGACCTTGTAGTTGTTACAGGTAGAAGATGCTAATATGTGAATGGTGGTGATGATGACGACGATGATGATATTCTGGATTTAAACAAAAAGAAGAGAAATATCCTGTCATATTAAAATGGATCCCGATCTATTTGTTCCCTGTGCTCTGCAGCTGTCATGATTATGAATAAGACAAATCTATGTGCAATGTTTATAACAAATAAAATTATGCTGAAGATCCTTACCTTATAATGTACTCGAAGGCCAATAATTTGTGCAAGGAAAGAGCGTGTGAACCGGGCGCGAACCAGCTGGCGATATGAGCCCCCCAATGCTGACTCATATAGGCATTTCCCGACTAGTCTGCCTGCGAACTCATAATGCTTCAACTTGAGATGAGGCGGTCTCTGAGGATTCGGATGGACCAGTGCTTGCTGACTGTCAGAGAAACTTGTGAACAAGCCATTTCGAGCATCAAACAGTGCCGCACACGTTAATTCAAACCATTCTCGCCGGACCCCTCCCCAGTCCAAACCTGATGAAATTAAAATTGGGAGTTAAGATTGTGTACAAAGAATAATAATAATAAGGGACCAGCAATCTAAGAATTACAAAATATGACGAACTTACCTTGTTCCCCTTGAAACGTGATTTCAAAATTCCGACACCAATCACTAACAGAAAAGCTCTTCGTTGATTTCATGGACTGAAAATGCAAGTTTCATACGTGTTAATAATTCAAGTCAAATCTTTCAAACAGGCGTCAATAATAAATAATTATTATGAAATAAGACCATAAAAAAATTAAAGCGAAAAATTTACGAAAGATAATTGCAGCGAAGTTTACATGCATGAAGTAAAATTGTTACATTCAAACAATACAAAAATACAATATACAGAAAGAAAGAAAGAAAGAAAGAAAGAAAGAAAGAAAGAAAAAAAGAACGAAAGAAAGTAAGAAAGAAAATGGAAAGGAAGACAGAAAGAAAGAAAGAAAAAGAATAAATATGAAGAATGAATGGACAGACAGACGGACGGACGGACAGACGAACGAACGAACGAACGAACGAACGAACGAATAAAAGAATGTGAGTCTAACTTCGTGGTAAAAAACTTCTGGTTAAATGTTATGTCTTATTTAACGATGCTCGCAACTGCAGAGGTTATATCAGCATCGCCGGATGTGCTGGAATTTTGTCCCGCAGGAGTTCTTTTACATGCCAGTAAATCTACTAACATGAGCCTGTCGCATTTAAGCACACTTAAATGCCATCGACCTGGCCCGGGATCAAATCCGCAACCTTGGGCTTAGAAGGCCAGCGCTATACCAACTCGCCAACCAGGTCGACTAACTTCTGGTTGATTATGAATGGTTTTAGATGTGGTCTATACTGTATAGCTGCGTCATCTGCATGCTGGTTTACATCAATATTGTTCCTAAATTTTTTTCAGTCTGTTAAGAAGATAAGTTGTTCATATTATAATTTAAGGTGGCCATATTCCTCAGAGTCGAAACTGGGATCAAATAGGTAACAGTAATTTTGCCGATCAGGTACAATTCTACATGCGGGCATAAATGCTTCTTGCTTCTGCACTTACAGGGACCTTCAACTTAAGAGCACGAAAACGCGAATTATCTTATGAGTTATGACTGTAAAACTAATTCAACAATATCATGTTATATTATTAAATGCAAGAGTGGCATATCTAACATGCTAGAAATTTTACTAGTAACTCATTTTTTGAAATTGCATTTATTTGATGAAATGCGAGAAATATTGTTACATGAAACATGTCTTCTTTTATTACGCCCATTTATAATGTTACATAGTGACACGAGTTTTTTTTACCCATGACGTCACCTAATGCTAAAGTCCTAACTCTGCCTATATTCGTAACTATTCACTAGTGTTGAAAGTTTAAAGAATTTCATTTACAATCTCAAATCATTGGTCATTTTATTTGACTTAGGAAAACCGGAACATCCAAGCATTCCAGCCAAACCTGGCAGGGACAAAGGGACATGACTCTGAAAACCGGAAATGTCCCAGCCTAATTGGGACATCTGGTCACTTTATATAATTATTAACCACTTCCCTGATTAACCCGAGTTAACTCGGGTTGCTAACTTGTGTCAAAATTTATTAACCCGAGTTAACTCGTTTGAGTCCCATTTTCGTTGCTAAGGATTATATCCCGAATATATACGTTTCCATTCTTTCATTAACCTTTTCCTCACTAATGGCTACAGAAGTTAACGATATTGCTATATCTGGTGGTGTTTTTTTGTACTTCTTCCTTGCAAGTGGAATTCTATGCTCATATAGCATTCACACACAGTAGCGAGTAGATGCTAGTTAGTTTTGGCGTTTCTGTTTGTGTTTAGTGTTTTTTGTGCTGTTTTGTGTAAAGGTGGATGAAATTAGTGATTCCGAAACTTTTGATCAGGAATATATTCCTGTACAAGAATAGGAAATGAAACATCGGTATGAGAAGACCAACAAACAAATTCAGATCAGTTGATGTCGCATCTTTTCGACAGTGGTTTGAACAGAAGACATCTGGCACCATTTCTTCTGCACCACCGAAGTCCCCATTCCCTGAAATTTTAACATTGTTTCTGATAACGATAATTCTCAATTTTTTAAATTATTCTTTAATAATGACCTCATCAACATTATATTCGCGGAGATGATTCGGCATGCTAATAAGTGTTCACAGAATGCTGAAAATAATTCATGGCGGCCTACTACAGACTCTGAAATACGTGTACTTTTGGGCACAGTGATACTGCAGAACATTATTCACAAACCTGAAGAACAGATGTACTGGTACAAATATTCAATGACTGCTACACCATTCTTCCCAAAACGCTCTCATATAGGAGAGCAGATACTACTGTCCGGAATGCAATGTGCCACTGTGCATAATACCCTGCTTTCGAGTGTATCACATGACGAGCAACATTTAACACCTTGATAACAGCACTGGTATTGAACCTCATAAATTAATATATTAAAAAAACATAATTTGGTAAATAGATCAGGAGAAAATCAAAGTGGGACAACTACCAGAACTGGAATCAAGGTGCACGAGATAACTCAGGATAATAATTCAGGTATGAATGTATGTCTATTTCATAGTGATTTTTTAGGTATGTAAGCAAATTAGAGATGTACAGTGATTCTGCAATATTAAATGACCTCTTTACGAAAATAAAAAAAATATGACACTTTTTTCAGAAAACTGGTAAAATATATAGTAAGGGAAGAGGTTAAATAATTATTATAATTAATTATTCCTACAAGATTCTGATTAATTCCACCTCGTCATTATATTTTATGAATAAATTATTAATAAATCTATAAATGGAACTTATAATATAAGACAAAAAAATAATAGTTAAAATAGATTACAAATAAAAAACACTGAACATCTCAAGAAGGCAATAACTAGACATCTCTTTATACTGGATATGCACAAAGTTACGCCCAATTTCTACTCATGCAAGCATACCCCACGTGTAAAGATTAATATTATTGTATAAAGCTGTCGTTGAGTGTGAACATAATTACTGTGTCATGGTTATGATTATGGTTCGTTTCAGGTAACCACAGTGTTGAAACAAATAACTAAATAATACTTCTTGCATTCAAAATCGTGCGTAACTTTTTATACACACAGTATATATAAAATTAGTTTGTTCCTGATTTGTAAACAATTGAAAAATAGACCCAATGCTTGGATGCCTATAGGGCATTTAGTTGTGTAGCTACATACTATATGATGAAAACTCACAGATTCAAGTAATTTCTCCCGGTTCACCTTCATCTGCAACTTCTCATGGTAGTGTTTTTGATGATACTTGCGTACTTCATGGTAAAAGAAGTCCTGCTTGTCCTTGAAGGTTTCAGACCCGCCTGTAAGAAAATTCATTGATTCAGATCTAACATTCTACTCGTCTATTTAGTCATCTACAAATATAATAGTTTGCAGTGTACAGTCTTCCTTTTGAAAGCTGCTAACATCTCTACATCAGTTTGTGGACAAAGTAATTTCATATTTATACCTAAAATGGAGACGATAATTCTACAGGGAAATTGTTACCATTTTTATGTCAGTGTACTTGAAAGCAAAAAAGAAATGTATGTATGTATTCACACTGCAAATGGGTAAATACCCGGTGGCAGTGGTAACTAATTACACTCAATAATGATAATAATAATAAAATACAGTCATAATATTAGTAATAAAATAATAATAGCAATGTATATAATCATATTAACAAGGAGCACCCTAAATTAAATGAATCACTTAATATAACATAATTAATTAAAGTAAATCTAATTTATATCTTAACCCTAAGTTAGAACTTAAAACCACGAGTATACTGGGTGTTCATTTCAAAGTGTGTCATGACGTCACTGTTGGTGAGTCAGCGATTTGAAGCGAGTTTCAGTTTATGTCAGAGAAGTTGCCTATTAATCAGGCATTCAATCTGAACTTGAGAATGTGTATGGTATAACTTGAACGTCGCAGCAACAGATGGCGGTCTGTACGGTCTGTGTGCTACCATAACCTCTTTCGAACTGTGTTCTGCGCGGGCAAGTCGTACGCAAGGTATTTGTTATCATCAATTGCGTACCGCAACATTCCACAACACAAATCAAGTGCTCCGTGTCCATGTTGATCGTCGAAGTTAATATCAACAAATGCTATATGTAAGTAATCGTCTTAACCCTCTCCCCATATCCCGACAGTAAGGAAAAAACTCACCTCAGTAAGTGTTTCCAAACAGTTCACATTCCTGCCACTACCGGCGTTACGGTACGTATCGGTAAGTACTCTTCTGAATGAACGCCGTACTTGCTAGGCAACTTCTCTGGCACATAGGTAATACGCCTCTGAGGAAATGTAGGAAGATTGAATTCTCTAGGCTCAACGGCTAGCCACATGACGACATACAACGAGCCATGACACACTTTGAACTGAACACGCAGTATATGACATATGTTCAAACTTGCATAAGTACCTTTCAGCACTACACTCATTTCGCTATCAATTCACTCACTGCACTGGAACTAAGACACATTTTACTGACACTATCCTGATTTCACTAACACTTCAAAAACATTTCTCTGTTCAAATACTTTGCACTACCACTGTAAACTATAGAACTTCACTGACACAAACACACTTCACTGTCACAACACATTTCACAGATACAACACACTTCTTCACTGATACAACATTTCAAATAACAGAACATCAATTACACCCTTATTATTCCGTAGAATTGTACTTACTATATTAACCTCAAATTGCAAGCCTAGACCCCATTACAAGCAATTTAGGACGATCACTATAACTCACACCCATTCACTATAAATATATTTTTTCTGCCACTATAACTCTCAGAATTTACTTATAAGCTCGCTGCACTTTCACTACAACACACTGTACACCCAATATATGGGTAAATCACTGGAGATTCACAATGTTTCTCTGCTTACTCACCATACTGGTAGGTAGGCTTTTGGAGACAGCTGCAAGGTTTATGCATGAATATGTCGCAGACAGAATTATAAACTCGTATAACATAATAAGTAATAAGTACCGTACATAAAAACGTTCATATTTCATTATATTAAAAACTGAAGTCCAGAGTTGGAACTCGACTGTACCTATGTTTTTGAGCAGGAAGTGTATGAATGTTGCAGCTATGACATTTCTGTCCTTGGCTATGAGCTCCACTTTGGGCTGGCAGCCATCATCCACGATGAAAGAGGGGTGATTGTGTTGGTTATTGTTGTTGTTATTGCTGCTGCTTTGGAAATGAAACTGCAACATACAGAAACACAGCTAGTAATTTCGTTAAACTTAAAGATGATCTACTTAAGTTATTAAGCTAACTGTAACTACATTGGGAAAGATATCACTAAAGTAGAGTCCAAATCTCCTGACGTTTCGCAAGAGCCAATAATGTGCAAGCGCGACGTTGTCAAACCTACAGAGCGGGTGATGCATGCTCCACTGAACTCATCTGGTGGGAGGGATGGGCGGCTGGTGTTGAAAACAGGTTCCATTCTCAATAACAAAACAGTGCAATGCAATAATCTTCTTCTTCTTCTTCCCTTCAAGTATTAGGCCAAATGGCCTGTTACGATCTCACAGTGGAATTTTCAATTCAGCACTTCTTTGGACGACCGAGAGATCTCTTCCTGTTTGGACGATAGTTGAGCATGACTTTCGGGAATTCTATCTCTATGCATGCGATGCAGATGATTTATCCAGTTGTTCTGATAATGTTGTACGTGATTAATTACAGGTTCTAGTTGTAATTCTTCCATTACATCTTCATTGCATTTGTGATCCCATTTCGTATATCCCGTCGACCTGGTTGGCAAGTTAGTATAGCGCTGGCCTTCTATGCCCACGGTTGCGGGTTCGATCCCGGGCCAGGTCGATGGCATTTAAGTGTGCTTAAATGCGACAGGCTCATGTCAGTAGATTTACTGGCATGTAAAAGAACTTTCCGGCACATTGCTGATATAACCTCTGCAGTTGCGAGCGTCGTTAAATAAAACATAACATCGTATATCCCGCTTTATATCTCATAAATTTAATTTCATTAACCGTTATTCTGCTTTCGTCTTTCTTCCTCAATGTCCATGCCTCACTGCCGTAACAAAGTACAGGTCTCGCCAAGGTCTTGTATAGGCGAATTCGAGTATGCCTTTGTACTAGGGAAGGTTTCATAATGTTGTTAATTATTCCCATTGTTTTGGTGTATTTAGAAATTTTCTGTGAAATGTCTACTTCATCGAAAAAAAGATAATGTGTATCCGATATATGTAAAATAATTTATCCTTTCTAATATTTTTTAATCCAAACATATTTTGCTAGGCACAGGGTATTTTCCGCAGAAGGCAATAATTTTAGTTTTTTCTTTATTGATTTTCATATCATATTTAATTCCAATTCAATAGAATTATCAATCCAGTTCATCCGAGGCTTATTGTGAGATTTGAAAGCAGTTATGAAATTACTGCCCAATAATAAATAATATATTCATACAATAATAAATAATGCATGAAGAAATCATACTTTTAAAGTGACGTTTGCAATTCCAGGGGAAAAGCCAATGATATGTTTTCAAAGTCATTTAAGAGACGAAAAATTTCTCAGCACCTTGCGTTCCCGCTTATTGCACTTCTCTGCATACATGTCACACAGTTGATACATTTATTGAACACGCCTCGGCAGTTAGTTCTTGACACTTAGAAACGTTAAAACTTTTATGGTTTTCTTCAGACGAATGTTTTCTGAAGAAATTGTAGACATTAAATATGATTTTCCGAACTTTGCTACTATATCCACTGGATCTATTACTTTCACTAGCACTGCTCTTGCAGAATGGCATAATTGATTCTGATGTGCTTCGTCAGATCGACTGAATGATTTCTCTGTGAAGAAAGTGCGAAGAAAATCTTTATAATCCACAAATAAGAAGCAGGTATTTTGATTCCAGTAATTTATTGTTTTCTGAATTGTAACATTTCATTTAAAACTAACTTAAACTTAACATGACCTGTATAATAGCTGTTCATAAACTGTTTGTGGGAGTTGGGGGCGGCAAATTTTAGCACTGTCTGGGGGCGGCACTATATCTAAATCCGGCCCTGAACTCAACATGCCACGTCATTTGTTCTGAATTGCTCTCCTCAGTTTGGTTAGTGTCTGACAATACACGCCAGAGTTTATTGTTGTGCCTCGTTCCATCAAATTCACCAACGATACACCTTTCTTATCTCAAAAGACAGTTGCCATGAGCTTCTTGGTTGAAAATGTTTGGAGACATTTTTGTTGTTTCGTAGGGGAATTGGTGTAACCCTATGCCACTTACTGTCATTTTGTTTCGATGTTCACATACTGAACAATCTGCTCAAGAAACCCGTCACCTACACTCTTGTAGCGCTGAAGGAATGTGCAGCTCCCATCCTCGTGGTTTTTTGGGCTCCAGACAGAACTTTCGGTACCCACCGAGCACCACTTCATACAGAATAGTCCGACTGATTTGCGGAAAATGCTGAGTGTGTTCCGAAATTGTGACATGGAGAGTTTGTTTGACCACATCATCCACTTTTGCTACAAGTTCATCTTTCACAACAGACGGTCAGCCACTTAGTTCTTCATCATGGATGTTAGTGTGTCCATCTCGGAATTGACGACACAACATCGAACAATACTGTCACTCATAATGTTTCTGTATACTACAGTAACCTCACGATTGCAGCTGTCATTAATTGTTTTGTCCACAGAAACCGTATTACTGCATGGACCTCACACTTGACGGAAGCTTCAATTACTGTATACATTTCAAATGCCTTGTCTTGGTGAGAGAAACTGTCGAATACAACCTCACAAGGACACTGTCGGGAATGTACTGAACCAAGCTACATAGCAGAAAAAAGATGACGCTGTTACAGCCACTCTTGCGTTGACAGATGAGACTGGAACTAACTTTCCGAATCACCCTTGTATTCTCAAATTTTGTGAAATTTTTTATGAATAAAGTAGCTGTGAGCAGTTTTCTCCAAATTGTAAGGTTTACCCTGTCATTGTTGTTCTAACCTTAATCCATTATAGCTGTATCATTGTTTAATCATCTCTGCAGTTGAAAAGGATTTTAAATAAAATTGGCATTTGATACCAGTAGTGATTCCATAAATTATTCCTTGTTGGTGAAATGGCACCATAAGATTAATTCTTTTTCCTCTCATTTTATTTTACCTCATTTATCCATGTAATGTAAATTATAAATGTTATGTTTTATTTAATGATGCTCAAAACTGCTGAGGTTATATCAGCATCGCCAGTATGCCGGAATTTTTGTTCCGCAGGAGTTCTTTTACATCCCAGTAAATCTACAGACATGAGCCTGTCGCATTTAAGCATACTTAAAAACCATCGACCTGGGATCGAACCCGCAACCTCGCCCATAGAAGGCCAGCGCTATACCAACTGAGCCAACCAGGCCGACTGTAAATTATATCTATCATATACTGTACTTTAAAAAAGAATACTTTAATTAATCAATATCATACAAATATTATAATAATGTTTATGCTCGACCATGCCGAAATGTAGTAATTATACACCTGGAAGCAGTCCTTTAATGCATGTCATGAAAGTACACCTACTCATTAAAGTACAGGTGTTTTCAGCCAATGACAACTAAGCTTACAGGTGTTCAGCCAATAACAAGACAGCTTTGTACCGTTATAAAACCGCAAGTATCGATTATTCTCGGATATGCAATCGAAAGAGAATTAGTGAAAAGTCACAGAGGCTGGAAATCCAATACTGTCGCAGAAGGTTATGTTCTGTTACTATAATAATTAGCGTTAATTGTAAATAATATTCAAATAAATTCAATTTGTCATCTCGTTTTTCAATGTGAATTCAATAATCAAGGTTATATCTAGTTTAATGGGATTACATCAAGGTCAATGACATTATTGTTCCTCGGAAAAAATCAATACTTTCGCGTCTGCGTACGTCTCACAATTCACGACATAGAACAAGGTCACTTCCGATCTTGTCAGATACAAATAAAATGTATACATCTGAATAATTTCAAGTTAGAAATATGGTCGAGCATAAAAAGTCGTATGAAACTCGCCTATAATGGTAATTAAGAAGCTCGTATGAAAATTATGAAACTCGCGCTCGTTTCATAAACATCCATACTCATTTCTTAATTACTATCATTATAGGCTCGTTGCATAATGTACTAATTTAACATACCTACCTCAGGTATGTTAGGGTTATGTGAAATTGGAGTACAGTAAATAATACAGACACACTATTGTTTTTAGAAACAGAAAGGCATACGAATTTGTCAAATTAAATTTCATCTGAAGCAAATGCGATTAGGTATATTTACAAAGGTATAAAGTTATTTCACACATTAACATAAAATATTTTACTTCCACAGTGCTCACCTTTGTGGAAGGGCACAAGCGAAATGTGACGAGTCTTTTTGGTATGAATTTGAGCAGGAACTCTTTCACAGTGAGCTGCTTCGGCGAGACATAACAAAACACTTTCTTCGGTTTGGAGAGACGTTCACCCTGCAGGCTCACCAGTCTTGCTTCGTAGCAGATGTTGTGATTCTTTGACGCAACATTTTTGTGTACTAGTGCTGCATCACTTGCTGTAAACAACCAGGAAACAAAATGTTAACATAGGGGAAAAAATCTTTCCAGTACTCCCTGCCTAGGATCGGAAGTACTATAGAACTGCAGTTAACGAGTGGAACAGGAGGGAACATCAGCTAAGATAAAACTTTTCTTCGATTTTGTACAAAGCACTTCTCTACTTTGTATCGTAATATACTATTACTCTCGTGTGCTATACAATATCTTATACGTTACTGCTATCCAAATTTCATTACTGGTATCTAAATTGTTCAGTTTCTGTCAGATGCGTTTCCAATTCACTGTGGACTAAACCAAGGAGATGCACTATCACCTTTACCTTTTAACTTTGATCTAGAGTATGCCATTAGGGAAGTCCAGGATAACAGAGAGGGCTTGGAATTGAACGAGTTACATCAGCTGCTTGTCTATGCGGATGACGTGAATATGTTAGGAGAAAATCCACAAACGATTAGGGAAAACATGGGGATTTTACTGGAAGTAAATAAAGAGATAGGTTTGGAAGTAAATCCCGAAAAGACGAAATATATGATTATGACTCGTGACGGGAATATTGTACGAAATGGAAATATAAAAATAGGAAATTTATCTTTTGAAGAGGTGGAAAAGTTCAAATATCTTGGAGCAACAGTAACAAATATAAATGATACTAGGGAGGAAATTAAACACAGAATAAATATGGGAAATGCCTCTTATTATTCGGTTGAGAAGCTTTTATCATCCAGTCTGCTGTCAAAAATCTGAAAGTTAGAATTTATAAAACAGTTATATTACCAGTTGTTCTTTATGGTTGTGAAACTTGGACTCTCACTTTGAGAGAGGAACATAGGTTAAGGGTGTTTGAGAATAAGGTGCTTAGGAAAATATTTGGGGCTAAGAGGGATGAAGTTACAGGAGAATGGAGGAAGTTACACAACGCAGAACTGCAAGCATTGTATTCTTCACCTGACATAATTAGGAACATTAAATCCAGACGTTTGAGATCGACAGGGCATGTAGCACGTACGGCCGAATCCAGAAATGCATATAGAGTGTTAGTTGGGAGGCCAGAGGGAAAAAGACCTTTAGGGAGGCCAAGACGTAGATGGGAAGATAATATTAAAATGGATTTAAGGGAAGTGGGATATGATGATAGAGACTGGATTAATCTTGCTCAGGATAGGGACCAATGGTGGGCTTATGTCAGGGCGGCAATGAACCTCCGGGTTCCTTAAAAGCCAGTAAGTAAGTAAGTAAGGTATCTAAATTGTACGCCTTTTCTTTGTAATGTGTTGTTTGTGAAATTTTTAATTCGGTGTTGTGAATAAAGCCATTCTTACAACTTTTCGAAACAGGTATCAAGCACTTCTTTCTATCCCTCATCATAGAACGTCTTTATACTCATCCTCCTACACTATAGAAATACAACGTCTCTGGAATTCGTTACCTAATGACGTCAGGGACTGCCGGACTTTATCACAATTCAAAATTAAATTGGAAAATTTTGTCTTATTTAATATTTTTTAGGTATTATGTTGATTTGTGTTTTTTACTCTAGATTTTAAAATCACAAGTTTCTTGTTTATGTTAGTTAATTAGTTAGGATACAATTAATTATACTTAATCACTAATTTAAAGTTTGTGTGAATGCAACCTGTATATATTTTTGTGTGACTTTACTTTGTTTATAGCGGTTTTTTTCCCCTTTTTATTTCTGTTATTGTATTTGTATTTTTGATGGTGGTGTGGAAGAGAAGGCCTGATGGCCTTAACTACACCAGAATAAATAAATAAATAAATAAATAAACAAACAAACCAACAAACAAATAAATACATACATACATAAATAAATAAATACATAAATACATAAATAAATAAATAAATAAATAAATAAATAAACAAACCAACCAACAAACAAACAAATAAATAAATAAATACATATATAAATAAATAAATACATAAATGCATACATAAATAAATACATAAATACATAAATAAATAAATAAATAAATAAATAAATAAATAAATAAATAAATAAATAAATAAATAAATAAATTGTTTAGATTGCTAAGAACAGTGAAATAAAGACCAGTTTAGATACCAATTATGGATAAAAGAAGTTGTATTGTACTGTGTAAATGAAGCAAAAGTTAATGTGTAAGCAATGGAAAGCTAACGCAGGACTCACCACTGAGCACGATGATATCGAAGTCCCCATTATGCAGCTCTATGCCCCTGTAGGAGACGGTAGCATGAAAGCAGCCTTCTGAGGGGAATCGCACCTGCAGGCTGATGCGATGGCTAGTCTCCTCGTAGTCGAGCACCACCGAGCACTGCACAGGTTCAGAGCTGCCAATCTGTGAACCGAGCCATCGTGCAGCAATGGTGCAGCAGATCGTCCACTGCGTGCGACATCATGTTGGACAAAAAATATCTAAACTAGGGTTAAAGAGCCACAATATCAACCATGCAATGTCACTACCAACATTCTAATTCAATTATAGCAGTGATTCCCAATCTTTTTGATGCAAAGCCTCATTTTTAAATTTAAAATATTTCACAGCATATTTCACCTTCCGTTAAAACAAAATGAAAATGAATTTCACTACTATTAAGCAAGAGAGTAAGTTCTTAGCTGAATGGGATGCAAGTCTGAAGTCCGATTCGTTAATATGTCATAGTTCTGAATTATCTTCAAAGACTCAGTTATATTACTGATAAATATACGTGGGGTGTAACTTTAATAGTGGCAACATTGCTGTAAAAGCGAAACGAGACGGAGTTAATTGTTGTCACTTCTACCACATGTTAGTCTATGTCTGCCCTCTTCCCTCCCTAAAAGGACTCTTCTGTCCGACTCACAGAGCATGCACTGTGGAGAGTTGAAGTTAGTCTCCTGTTAGTTACAGCTCTAAGCGGTTGTGTTTCGCCATGTTTACAAAGCAGGAACAGCGATCTTGGCTGAATGTTAATGCACAGTATTTCCGTAATTTTTTTTAGCATAATCTGAGACCAGCGTTGCGAAGAAAGCACCCACACATTTTGCAGAACCCTCCCATAATTTTGCAGGATAACGTAGGGGGGCACACTGCATAGCCTGTAGCTGATTTGTACTGTCGCTGGGGGTGGGAAGTGCCTTTCCATCCACCACATTCACCGGACTTAAGCTCCTGTGATTATGACTTAATACCAAAGATGAAGGAACCACTATGTGATGTTCGATTCCGGACTGTTGCCGATATTCTGCAGGCAGTAGGGCGGTCCATCGGAAACATCAACAGAACAGGAGCTGCTACAGGGATACTACAACTTCCACATCGCTGGCAACGAGTTGTAGACAATGCTGGTTACTACATTGAAGGACTGTAGAAGTTTCACAGATGTATCACTTGTATATTCGTAATAAATAAATAGTTGCCATTATTAAAGTTACAACCTGTGTACAAAGCAAATTATATGTAGCATAACTATGAAATGAAGCTGTAAACAGTTAGCAATAAAAATATGGAAAAAATAACAGTCACATTCAGTTAAATTTTTATTAGATTGTGATTGAAGGACTTAACATGCTATTAAGAGTAATCAATGTCAGTATTCTCTAATAAAATTTCACTTCATTATCCTACAGATAGATACAGTGCATATGGGCCATATGTCCACGATGATTAACTGGCTGCGTACCCGGTGGGAGGCTGTGTTTCTGCCGCTAGTCAAGACCATTTCCATTCATATCAACACTACGACGTCTATAAATAAAGCAGTTTATCTGTAACTTGGCCTGTAGCAGTATTCGTTTAGCTAAGATGGAGAACAGATCATTTCACCATGCTAAACAAATATGTTGTTGTTGTTTTCTAATGCCAGGTGTTTGACAATAAAGTCATTTGACCTCTTGCACTCCAATATTTTTCAAAGATATTATCATGGCCAGCCACTGAAGCACAGATTTTGAGGTGTTCCGAATCCATTTCTTGGTTTGAGTTGCACAGTGGGCAGTTAGGGGACTGATATATTCCAATTCTATGCAGGTGTTTGGCCAAACAATCATGGCCTGTTGCCAATCTAAATGCAGCTACAGACGATTTTAGTGGTAAATCGGGAATTAACTGTGGATTATGATGCAGAGAGTTCCATTTTTTCCTTTGAGATTGTGTTATCAAATTTTGTTTGTTGAAGTCTAAGTATGTTAAACAAATATTCATTAACCCTTAAATTGGCAAAACTTCATTTCTCACACTAGTTTATTAAATCGTGTTGGACTGTAAAGAAAACAACTATCGCAATATATATGTTGTGCAATATTATAATACTTACTTACTTACAAATGGTTTTTAAGGAACCCGAAGGTTCATTGCCACCCTCACATAAGCCCGCCAGCGGTCCCTATCCTGTGCAAGATTAATCCAGTCTCTATCACCATACCCCACCTCCCTCAAATCCATTTTAATATCATCCTACCATCTATGTCTCGGCCTCCCTAAAGGTCTTTTTCCCTCCGGTCTCCCAACTAACACTCTATATGCATTTCTGGATTCGCCCATACATGCTACATGCCCTGCCCATCTCAAACGTCTGGATTTAATGTTCCTAATTATGTCAGGTGAAGAATACAATGCGTGCAGCTCTGTGTTGTGTAACTTTCTCCATTCTCCTGTAACTTCATCCCGCTTAGCCCCAAATATTTTCCTAAGCACCTTATTCTCAAACACCCTGAACCTATGTTCCTCTCTCAGAGTGAGAGTCCAAGTTTCACAACCATACAGAAGAATCGGTAATATAACTGTTTTATAAATTCTAACTTTCAGATTTTTGGACAGCAGACTGGATGATAAGAGCGGTTTTAATACTGTGAAATTTTAATTTTCCTACCATTTTTTTCTATTGTTCTATTAAAATTATAGCATATAGCCTATTAACCTGTTATATTCTCTAGGATACATTGCCAATTTAAGGGTTAAGGGAATGTATTTACATATACAAGACATACATAAAGAATAGAAAATCGTGTACTTCAACGAGGCGGAAATTCAGATGCAAATTTCCTGACAGGCTATATTAAGGTTATTTAATAGATTCAATCTGGACATACACCAAAAAAGATCTGAGCAGAATTAAAGCCTAGAGATGAAAACCCTGCGAGTATTGTACAGAAGACACGAAGAGACAGGATACAAAACGACATAATCAGGGAAACTCTGAACGTTGAAAAATTAACAACACAATTACAAAATACAGACCTGTTACTAAATCTACGTATTACTCTGTGAAAAGATTTATTAAATCTACATATTTAGACTTCAATAAACAAAATTTGATAATACAATCTCAAGGGAAAAAATGGAACTCTCTGCATCATAATCCACAGTTAATTCCCGATTTACCACGAAAATCGTCTGTAGCTGCATTTAGATTGGCAACAGGCCATGATTGTTTGGCCAAACATCTGCATAGAATTGGAATATATCAGTCCCCTAACTGCCCATTGTGCAACTCAGACCAAGAGATGGATTCGGAACACCTCAAAATCTGTGCTTCAGTGGCTGGCCATGATAATATCTTTGAAAAGTATTGGAGTGCAAGAGGTCAAATGACTTTACTGTCAAACGCCTGGCATTAAAAAACAACAACAACAAAATATGAGGTTATAATGGTTTATGTCCTTAACAGAATGGAAAGGGAAAGGCTGCCAAAGAGAATATTAAATTTAAAAGTGAAAAGAAGACGGCCAATGGGAAGACCATGCAAAAGATGGATAGTCGAAATTCAAAAGAACTTAAAAGAATAGGGATTCAAGTGGGTGAAATAAACAGGAAAAAGCTTGGGAAGACAGAGACGAATGAAGGCATATTTGAAATCGACCTTCCGAAAGGAGGACATGATAAGAGAATGATGATGATGAATAGATTCAATGACACAGGTTCTGTAAATGACAGCAAAAGATGACAAAAGTGCCGTGTTCTTACAGAGGAAAAACTGAATGAAACTAGTATGGCATTAGAGTGTAGCCCACGCAAGTCTCTGAGATGATTAGCACAGCAGACAGGGATTTCTAAAGCATCTGCGGGAGCGGCAACAAAATTATTTAAACTAAAACCATACAGAATTCCATCACGTCATGAATTACAGCCCCAAGATTACAATCACAGGCTTCATTTTTGTAATTTGGGGTTAAAAAAAGTAAATAATGAAGAACTTGAATGACAATTTCTTGAGAAGGTGTGAAATATACATGCAAGAAAATGGACATCACATACAGCGTCTTCTGTGAGCAAGGTGAGCATCATATGATAATGTGTTATGTATCTCTAAGTTTTAAGGAGTTAAGTTGCTTGAATATGCTTGCCATTTCAGTGGCGGAAGCGTGGTCTCTATCAGGCACGTGGCCAATCAATCATTGCAGATATATGGCCCAGACACACTATAGGTAAACAGAAGATATGAAGTTACTTTTGAATATTGGATCACTTGCAAACTTAATTTATGGTGGCACAGACAGGGTTCCAAACTTCACGAAAATACATTTTACTCTAATTTCTTTTGTGTGAATGTATACAATTATTAGCATTGTACTGGCTAGAACGATCCTAAGATAAATGACTTAGAGGTTTATTCCCATACACTTCTCAAATGCGTCACTTTTTAACACGAAGAAAACACAGAACTTTATAATTATATTAAAAAACCAGACTTCAAATAGATAGGCAGTGCGTTTAACTAAAATATTCGTATCAAGTCCGATGTTTGCATTAAATGCCTCTAAACCTACGCTTTCAAGCACTAAGTATTTGAAAATAATAATAACAATATTATATTTAATAAAAAAAAATATGATGATAAGAAAGAAGATAGGTATATAAAGAATATGAATAGTATCACTTATAGTTCACATCTGCAAATTCTGCAGTTGTATTCTTTGTAAACAATCTGTAGTTATATCGGTGGGGTTCATCTTGGAACCGTGGCAGGTGTGCGTATATTTATCATACCTTAATAGTGAAGGGGGCAGACCTGTTTGTCTTCACACAGCAAAGGGGAAAGTTACCCAACTCTGCCTGGTGACTTGTTGTGGTTCTAACCCTAATTGCATAACATGGTAATACAAAATTATGAAATAAAACTCAAAATATAAATACAGTTAAATTAGTAACACCAACTTAACAATAAACTGTCACACCTCACAACCAAAATGAGACATGCCTCATAAGTTGAGAAACACTGAGCCACATCACACTTACCAGCAGGAGGCATCCACAAACACAAGAATGGGAGAATTAATACATATTACAAGATGTATCATCTACAACACAATCAAAATGTGTTGCTTGCTTGCAGGTTGACAAGGGAAATAAAAGTTACCATTTTAACTGTTTATAATTGCAATGTGTACAGAAATAGAAAACATATTGCAAAGTACAAATACGTGTAGCCTATAGGCAACATCGTTGAAAGCAGGGATCAAATTTTGAAGGACATTCCGAGAAACTAGAATAAACATTATTAAAGTCTAAATAATGACAAGAAGAAATCTACTAAGAAACAAAGGATACAATGATTCAAACAAACATCAACCACTGGAAAATAACAACATTTTGATAAGTTTTTCATAAACTTGTTGAATGCTTCACGAACAATAACAAAGAGTATAGTCGTCTATTTAATGCAATCACTTTTTACATCCAAGGCACAAATAGGAGATATTTCTATACTTAATTTCGTACCTACAACAATGACAATGATACTCATGTTTTAGATGATACACCCTGTAGAATGTAACACATAGATTTTACACAAAATAATTACATTATTTTAATTGATTAGGAGATTTTAAACAGTATTATGCATATCAGTATGTTAAAAACTGAAATAAATTTTAATTAATATCGTGTAATCACACAATAAAGAACGGAGAAGAATAGACAGGAAAAGGTGAAGTTATGCTTCAAGTGCTGTGGAGGGTAAGAAGGTAGACTTCCCATGCTTATTTAATCTCGGAACTGGAAAGCGGGAGTAGAATGTGTAGATAAAACGTTAAAATGTTCCATGTACATCATTATGAAGATTATTTATCTTCATACAGACAGAAACCACACTATAATGAATGATATTACTGCTTCCAAAAGATAGAACTACCAGTATAATCGTTTGCATTTCGTTCTGTATTCATTTGTATACTACATAAAATAATTCTAAGTTTTCAAAATTTAAGTTTAGTCACTGATTAACTTTATAACATCTTTACTGTGTTAACTTTTTAGGAAATTACTTGGCTGACTAGTTTCGAAGTGATATTCTCCATTGTCCAAAGCCTAATGAAGGTCCCGTGCTGTCTTCTGGTTTCCTGTTGTGGTGGGGTGTGTTCATGAGTGTGCCGAAAAGGGTGTGTGTTTTGAAATTGAGTTGAGTGATCAGCATATGCTGGAGGTGTGTTTTTGTATATTTGTAAATTTCATATTGTTCTAGCCATGTCGTCATCGTTAAATCCGTCTTTATCCGAGGCATCGTTGGTACTTCGAGCAATCTTGATCTCCACTTAAGTAGGTTGCTAACCTCGCTTAAGTGTGTTTTTCTGTAGGGATCTGCTCCCTTAGTCGAATGTCCCGGTTTTAAGGCGCCGAGATTTTGCCTTCACCCTCTCCCGCCTGCTACAACCGAAGTTGCATTGCTCAGGGGCCACGCGGCCTTAGCCTTCTTGGACGCGGGATTAGGAAATGCTGGCCGAGCTGACGATGTTGTGTCAGTTCATGTATTTATTTTTCCAAACGATATCTAAGAGATGTAATTTGGAAAAATAAATATATGAACATAGAAAGCAAGATCAGAATATATAAAACGTGTATAAGGCCAGTATTAACATATGCAACTGAAACTCGAGCAGAAACAAAAAAACTGCAAAAATGATGACAACAACAGAAATGCGGACATTACAAAGTATAGCTGGCGTTACGTTATACTACAGGCAGATGAATGATGAGATTAGGGAAAAATGTGGAGTGCAGGACGTGACAAAATGGATCAAGACTAGAAGAAAAGGATGGCGGGACCATGTATTAAGGATGACGGAAGACAGACTCCCAAAAATCGCAATGAAAGGAAAGTTGGACACCCCAAGACCTTTGGGACGACCCCCTAAACGGTGGAAGGAAAGTTGGACACCAACATCGGATTAAGAGAGCAAAGTTGGAAAATACAGGATTTATCCTAAAACACGAGGAAGAAGAAGATATTGTTCTAGAGCAGTGGTTCCCAAAGTGTGCTCCGTGGATCCCTGGGGATCCGCAATTGGTAATATACATTTTGAAATAAATGACACGTAATACTACCGTTTTTCTCGACGCGATTGATCAGATCTCACCCTTGCATGAGCTGGCCTTCGAGCTGTTGTAAAAACACGACTTTCTTTTTTCAGTTAAGGTAGTCATTGAAAATTTTTGTCTGCTTGGCGAGGGTGGCGAGTTATTAGTTAGTTAGTTCTTATCTGCTTGATGAGTGTGAATGTTCGCAGTTTTTTCTCTCGAGACCAACAGTGTCAGAATAAATTTTTGTAAATGTGCTCAGGGACTTGATGCTTTAATTGTAAAATAAATTCGTGTACACATTAAAATAATATATTAAAAGTTATACAAAGGAACATTAGAACAATTGAAAAATGAAGAACAAACTACGAAATATCATTTTAAAAAATAAATTAATATGAATAATAATACATGATTACTTTATAGAACAATATCTTATTTTTTATCCTTCTTCTTTAGAAAATTAAAGAAAATAGTAAATTTCTAAAGGTACTATTGTTTTGTATTCAGAAAAAAAATTTCGAGTTTCGAAACATGCTGAAATAGTTGGAAACCAAAAAATTTTTCTTCTGAAAACAGCTACTAAAGAGCCTAAAATGGAGGAGGAAGAGAGGCACAATGCACCGTCTACGCCCTCTGAATATACCCTTGAATTCAAAATCCTACAACTTTTAATCTTATTAAAGATGAAAATTAATTACTGTATAACTATAAGGGCGGAAGGAAAAACGTTTGATCTCATTCTACTCATTCAAATTCACACAAATTTAACGACCTATGGTTATGGATGGAATATCAATCTAGATTTAATGGTGCAGAACACGTACACAATAGGTTATAATTCTTTTGTTAGTGTTTTGAACATGCAATGATACCTCATTTTCCCAAGGCAATATTAAAATTTGAATTAAATTCATATTATAACAATAATGTCAAATTAAACGGTATAAGCATGGGAAATTCCAATGACAGTGCTTTAGATATATTAATTTACTAAAATACGATGCAAAATACTTAATTAACAAATAAGAAAAGAAAAGAAATGCAAGTGTATTATTTGCACTTATTAGGAAATGGGACAATTTTCTGTGCGATTAACACATTTATATATCCTTGCACAACCAAGAAAGTGGTGGAGATAACAGCTTTCAACCAGCGTTCAACCTAAAGTGGCCAGGAGGCCTAATCCAAGCAGTCGAAGCTGACGATGACATATTTTAAACAGACATTCACATGTTTCCTTATTAAAATTAGCAGTAACTGGCAGGAAAATATAATGAATTAAATACTATTATAGCCACAATCATGCCATGGTATGAAAGAAAAATTTCACTCCCACTCGAGGTTGTGAAATTTTTCTTTCATACCATGGCATGATTGTGACTATAATAGTATTTAATTCATTAATATGTCACATCAACGGACGTATATACGTCACCCAAACATCGTAAGATGAAGATTACATTTGTAAAGTTTCTTTCCAGCCATAAGCAGTGCTGACTAAGATCAGACGCTATGGACAGTACTCTATAACAGAGTCGCCAGTATGAAAGGATAATTCCGAGCCTTTGGCATGAGACGAACTCAACAGCTCAGTGGTAGAGCGCCTGACCGGAGACCAGGAAGTCGCAGGTTCGATTCCCGCTCGAGGTTGTGAAATTTTTCTTTCATACCATGGCATGATTGTGACTATAATAGTATTTAATTCATTAATATGTCACATCAACGGACGTATATACGTCACCCAAACATCGTAAGATGAAGATTACATTTGTAAAGTTTCTTTCCAGCCATAAGCAGTGCTGACTAAGATCAGACGCTATGGACAGTACTCTATAACAGAGTCGCCAGTATGAAAGGATAATTCCGAGCCTTTGGCGTGAGACGAACTCGATAGCTCAGTGGTAGAGCGCCTGACCGGAGACCAGGAAGTCGCAGGTTCGATTCCCGCTCGAGGTTGTGAAATTTTTCTTTCATACCATGGCATGATTGTGACTATAATAGTATTTAATTCATTAATATGTCACATCAACGGACGTATATACGTCACCCAAACATCGTAAGATGAAGATTACATTAGGAAAATATAAATTTCTACCAAGTAAAGCTACGATAAAATTAATCCTCTAGTTTCAAAAGGTGCCTCTTTCTGAATGGATCTTTTTATTTACGACTGAAAGCATAACAAAGGACTAGAAACTACCAACACAGCCTCTTAGACTGGATACCCTAAACCAAAAGCAGTAAATGTGACTATCTTCTGGTAAAACTAGGTCAAGAAACGAAAGGCTGAAGAACTTC
This sequence comes from Periplaneta americana, assembly GCA_025594305.2. Taxonomy (NCBI): domain Eukaryota; kingdom Metazoa; phylum Arthropoda; class Insecta; order Blattodea; family Blattidae; genus Periplaneta; species Periplaneta americana. The sequence continues at coordinate 181,975,280 of JAJSOF020000003.1, read as the reverse complement.
TTAATAATCTGAAATTCTAACCATTAATACATTCAACACACTGGCTTCAGCGAAATCTTAACCAACCCATGACTCTGGACAGTAGCATTAGAAAAATAGACATTAAATGTTCCAAATAGCCAGAGAGAAGCAATAAATACAACACGCAATAGATACTATGTAGCTAGCTAATCTCTTGAAAAAGACATTTTTAAAGTGTTTTCAACACTCAAAGTTCTAACAATATCAACATACGCTATTGGGGGAGTGAAAATACTTTCTACATTATCTTGTATGACTGTCTTAAATTTCCCTACTCTAATTTTTATCCCTCCAGAACTAAATAATATAAATGTAGCCTATATTAGAAAATCATCAGTCCATAGTGAGCTCCAACAGCAGGAAACAGTGTAGTGAAGGTACGGATTCACGACATTGCGAAACAGTGTAATAATGGTGAATACTAAAGGATACAGTCAAACAGTAGTAAACCTAAAAGCAAGCATTGAAGATGAACAGTGAACGACAGTAAATCAAGTGACTGAATATGATGGCATTGAAAAAGAGATGAAGTTCATGAAAACAATGTTGCAACTAGTAAATAATAAATAAATAGGATATAGTTAATATTAAATGAGATTAGAAAGAGTAAGATAGATAAATGAGAAATGGAGGGTATAAAGTAGAAGAAGAAGGGAGATAAAATATGGAAGAGATAAGAGGAAGAAAAGTGGTAGAGTCACATACAATGTTAAAGCCAGCAGATTAAAATGAACCAGTACGTAGAAAATGTAAACAAAGGGAATACTGGCACATACACGGGAATGTGAAGGGCCATCACACCAATGTAAGGTGTTGGGAAATAAATATCATATCATATCAAATTAGAAAATTCGATCTGAAACCTTTTATAGACATAATTTAAATTTTTTATCCATCTTGAATATAAAGTCATTGATTAACTAGCAGACTTACTCGTGTTAATTATGTAAGTTTGTGCGGCTTACAGCTGTTTCGGTGCTTCATCATACCATCCTCAGAGCCTACTAGATCTCGGCATCATCTCGAACTTCTCTGCCTGTTACGGGGTGCATTTGATTGTTGAAAGGTGTTGAAAAGTGGAGTCAAATTCTCAACACACAGATCAATTTCAGTACACACACACACTATTTGACTCCACTTTTCAACACCTTTCAACAATCAATCGTACCCCCATAACAAGCAGAGAAGATCGAGATGATGCCGAGATCTAGTAGGCTCTGAGGATGGTGTGATGAAGCACTGAAACGGCTGAAAGCCACACAAACTTACATAATTAATAAGAGTAGGTCCACTAGTTAATCAATTACTTAAATTTTTTAACTTGTGATTTGCAACATCAAACTATAAAAGATATATTCTTTACTTTATCGAGGGATTAGTTGCTACAGAGAGACATTTGAGGACTCGCTGAATGATTTTTGATCCACAGTTACTAGTCCCATGTCAAGCGCCTAGATTTTCACTGTGCATAAATTACTAAAGATTCCTAATGTACTTTTCAATGTTATACAGGCTGTTAAAGTACATCATTTGGTAATTCAACTCTTTTTTTCTCTTAAATGCCTGTAAAATATAAATGCAATATCTTTTGAAACTAGATAACTGATATGCTATATTTGTTCCTGGATTTTTGTTGAAGTTGAGCAATTTTAGATTAACTGTTACCTGAGTGATGTCCACACTGTACCCTTCTGTTGGATTCTCATCAGGGCGGAACAAACACAAATTATTAAACTCGTCACGAGGCTCAATGGCAAGCGAATGTGCGATGCCTGCGGTGCAAACTACTGTCGAGCTGTGCCGAACGAACACAGACTTGTTGGGGTCTGGAGGACCTGCAACAGTTGTCCCAGACTTGTTTGTAAAATGCATAATGTTAAAATACATATCTAGTTCCATCTAAGAAAAGAATACACTCTATTTCGACACACTGCTTGTTACTCTAGAACAGGCATGTCAGAAATCAGACACTGAAAGTGCAGTGTATGTGCACGGAACGCCGGTCTGTGCAGATTGCGTCATTCACGTGTTGCTCTTTCCAGTTCTTAGTGGGAGGGATGTACAAGAATCTATTCTGCATTTCTAGTGTTCAATTAAATTAACATTTGGACATTATAAACATAATTAGCAGAAGGAAAAAACACAATTGTTGTCAGTGTCTATATTTGACAATAATTGTAACACAAGAAACAATAGACTTACTCAGTTACAATTCACAAAGCAGTCGTTTGTAAAGAATCATTTATTTACACGATTTGTATACAGTATTTGAAGAAAATATAAATATTGCAGTAATTTCGAAACAACAAAAAACGAACACAGTATTTCATTTTACGTAGTAGGTACTGATTATTTCAAAGTAATATTCTTTCATTGTTCCTCAAGCATTACTGGGGGCCATTGGTGCACAAATGTTAAAGAAAATATTTTACTCCCAATTACATGCAATAGGACATTGTGAGGCTTTTACACTGGTATCATTTCTCCTTGCTGTATATTAATATAAATTCGCATTATTATTAATAAACTGGATAAATTAAGCTTGAATTTAAATTTATATATAGTTTATTTGGAAAACGTTGAGCAAGTATCAGCAAGTTGGGAGCGTTACTGAATTGAGCTGTTCACAAGCTGTGAAGCGAGGACATTTTCTTTATGTCAGGTTTAAAGATTTATTAACGTAACCATATTAAGATAATATAGTAACGTGAGATGGAAAATTCGCCATTATGTATTATTTTTCGAGAAAATTTTTTCGCTTTACAAATAGTTGCTTTCTTCCTTCCCTTACAACCTCAAGACCCTCATATGTATTCTTCACTCAATATTCTCATCTCTTATCAGCTTATCAAATAAAAGTTGTAAGTCGTCTAACCATTCATGGCTATGTTAGTACAGACTCCAAAACAACATCATTGTCATGTTTGTCTTGCCGTGAGGGTACTAATTAAGAAATAAGAGCTGGCGAATATCATATTTTGAGAACTTTACTAATCTGTTTAAATTCTCACATCACTATTAGGTCCACATGATACGATGAAAGCCTTTCATTTTAAAATAATTACTGTTGGCTGAGGAAAACATCATAACAATTACGTTATATGATTCGTGATTTCTCTTCTTCGTTATATCTGTGGACTCCTCACTTTATTTTCCATAACGCATTCACAATCACAGCTCAATGAGCACACCCGTACTGATCTGTGTTACTGAAACCAAAGCTGCTCTGCTACTGTAGGTAATGTACAGCCCTGTCACGTTCCCCTCCAAGCCGATTCACTCCCTCCAGGTAGGGGAATAGGAACTGCACGTTGCACAAAGACCAGTGCACAATGTGCAGGGTTTTGACATGCCTGCTCTAGAATATCAGATTCGACACTAGAAATGTTGGTTCAGATTGTACAGAGTGGATGAGAAGTAGGCATACTGGTCCCTTTATTTCGCAAAGATTTGTATTGTGTGTTCGTAACATTGACAACCATGCAACAGGAGTAATAATGATATTGCACAATGGAAATGTTACGAGCAGCTGTGGAAGATGTCTTCACGCACATGACCGCAAAACATGTCAGAACTGCTGTACGTTTTTTTAATTGATAGCTCAATGTCTAAGGAAAGCATAGAAAAAAATTCGAAATGAAAATCTTTTTTGAAAAGCGAGGGAAAAAAACTAACTTCGATGTGATTTGTTCAGAATAGACATTCATACATTCAAAAGTTGGTAAGCAGCAAACTCTTTTTATTTTTAATAGGAGAGTGAAAGCGAAAGAAATGTTGAGGAAGAATGGAAATTACTTTGAAAAGTGGTTGCTACTCAAAATCTTTACTGCTTTCCGAGTTACAGTGAGTTAAACAAAGGAGTGTTTTTGCTTGGTGGAGTACTCACGACTCAACCTTTTTGTCTGTTGAAATCTCAATGGAAAATTCTTTCCTGAGCCTTCTTGCAGTTTGGCTTGAATAATTGATCCATCTTGAGCTGTTCTAAGAGATGAATATCATCCGCAGTAGTAAATCTCAAACGAGATGCCATGTTTTAACATCGAATTAGACCTATGGTAAACTTCTTTCATATCCACGTTATCTGTCTAGAGATAGCGGGTTCCACTATTGAAATAACGTGAGGTGAATGGCACTGATTGGATCATTCATCAGTGACGCCAACAGTGTTAACCATTTAGTGGTCCACACCTGTGGAGTAACAGCCAGCGCTTCTGGCCGCAAAACCAGGTGGCCTGGGTTCGAATCCCGGTCGGGAAAAGTTACCTGGTTGAGGTTTTTCTGGAGTTTTCCCTCAACCCAAAACGAGCAAATGCTGGGTAACTATTGGTGCTGGGTCCCGGACTCATTTCACCGGAATTATCACCTTCATATCATTCAGATGCTAAATAACCTGAGATGTTGATACAGCATCGTAAAATAAGCCAACCATTTAGCGGATCAAGAGGGTGCGAAAATCTCTAATGATGGTGTCGATATCGATGTTCTGGACCCTTAAACCATTAGGTAAGTGTCCATATCAAGCATTCAATCATAACCCATCATAGTGTCGAAAATAAGGAGGGTGTATCAACTTCATGGCGACTCCATAGAAGGTCTATATTCATATTTTGTATGATAATAGAATGCAATTCTATAGGAATTAATAATTAATTACTAAGGCTTAAAGAAATTTAATCTTTATTTATAGCTTTGAAGGATATTAGTTTAAAATTAACTTAGAGCCTTTAAAACATACTTGGGCATCGTGCCTCACTTGAGAATTTGTGCCTCACTGACCTTCACAGAGCTTATCGCTCTGAGTGACATCATCTTCACAATCCCCTTTCCTCCCTCACGTAGTTCCTAGGCGTGGGCAGGTTCTATATCAGTTTCATAAGCAATATCAGTGGTGGTATAATGGCATTATCAAAGCAGTGTCTACGCGTTAGAAAACAATTATTTCATGAGAAATGGGAGGAAGAGTTTTTTTGCTGTTTAGAAGGGAAGAACATACAATGTTTGTTATGCTCGAAAATCCTATTAGGCATTAATAAATTTAATATACAACGACATTACTCCTTATGCCATAAAGAACATGCTGAACTAGAAGGTAAGACAAATTAAATGTTATTTTTTCGTACTATTCCGAAGAAAATTTACTATCTTAACATTTGCATAGTATACTAAATACGACATTATACCTTAAACACGCTGCATTAAAAGGTACGAGGAATTAAATGTTGCTATTATTATTATTATTATTTCCAAAAGAAATTTATAAAATAAAATATCAAATGTGCGTAGAAAACGAAATATGATTTTCTGAAATTATTTTAGGTCGAGAATTGTGATAAACGCCAGAATATTCAAGAAAATAAACGTAGACAACGAGATGGAATATTATTGACTAGTTACGCAATTTCTCGCCTGTGATTTAAATCAATTCAGCGACGGAGAAACAGTAAAGAGGTTTATGATTAAAGCTGCCAAATTAATTTGCCAAATTGAATAAAAGTTTTCGAGAGTTTCACGTTAACCAAGCGCTTTCCTAATAATTCGCCACTGACCACCTTAGAGATTACGATAAGGTGACGCAGGTCACAGCAGTTTATATTTCCCATCCTACTCTGCACTCTCCTCTCCTAGTAAACAAACTATTTCAAATCGAGTGCCTCACGTAACCGAAAATTGTGCCCATGTACAGTATGCTTTAAAAGATATTAATTATAATGTACATAAAACAGTACATCGGTCAACTGAGTTAATTATTTTCATCCATAAAGTTACCATTTCTAGATACACTTACTACTACACAGTTAAATTATTATAGGTGAGCAATTCGTATTAATTGCATTAAGATCAATTTCATTTAAATGTAAAATTCTCCATAAGCCGTAAAGAACAGTAGAAAGCATAAATGAAGAAAAATAAAAAGCACAGTGTGCAAGTACTTGCCTGGTAGGAATGTTTTAACAAAAGGGCTCCCCTGAACATGACAACTTCCGATCAGAACAGATATTCTGTACTGCCCCGCGTGTCTAACGGTGAACTTGACGACCGCAACATTTGCAGCACTGGGATCAGTGCCTCCTAGCTCAGACAGTGTCGCCACTCTCCGGGCACCCTCTGTTACTTCTACAAAGAGGTTGTCTGTGTCGCAAATTGGATATGGCTGTCCATTGCGTTGGTAAAACTGAAACCAATTTCAATACATATTAGGTCCAAATAAAAAAAAATTACAGTAAGGTAAAGTGCAAGATATATTGAAAATGCCACCCATCTTTTCTCCCCTGCGCCATTGTGATTCAGTTGTCAGGCAATCTGTTGACAGAGGCAGACGTATCAATTGCTTATTTTATTTATTTATTTATTCTGGTGTAGTTAAGGACATCAGGCCTTCTCTTCCACACCACCAGAAATACAAATACAATAACAGAAATAAAAAGGAAAAAAACGCTATAAACAAAGTAAAGTCACACAAAAATATACACAAGTTGCAGTGATTAAGTACAATTAATTGTATCCTAATTAACTAACATTAACAAGAAACTTGCGATTTTAAAACACAAATCAACACTTCTAGCAATACCTAAAAAGCATTAAACAAGACAAAATTTTCCAATTTAATTCTGAATTGTGATAAAGTCCGGCAGTCCCTGACATCATTAGGTAACGAATTCCAGAGACGTGGTATTTCTACAGTGTAGGAGGATGAGTATAAAGACGTTCTATGATGAGGGATAGAAAGAAGTGCTTGATGCCGGTTTCGAAGAGTTGTAAGAAATTGAAAGCGCGATAAGAGATAATTCGGAGTAGAAGTATGCATGATTCTAAATAGAAGAGACAGTGAATGTATTGTTCTTCGTTCCTCCAGACGCACCCATGAAAGTAACTGGAGGGAAGGTGTTATATGGTCAAATTTACGAGTATTGCAGACGAATCGTATGCACACATTATGAACACGTTGTAGTCTCTCAGCTATGAGTGAACTTACATTAGTTAGTAAGGACTCGCAATAATCAAAATGGGGCATTACAAGCGTCTGAATAAGATTCTTTTTTAGACTAAGTGGTAGAAATTCTTTCCTATGAAACAAAGAGTGAAGTTGAGAAAATATTTTTTTGCAAGTGTGTGTTACTTGAGTGTTCCAATTTAGATCGCTATCCATAAAAATGCCAAGATTTTTAACTGTTTCGCCTTTGAATAAGGAAAATGATGTTGATGGTGGAACGAGTGTTTTTGGTTGAACATGTATTTCTCCATAAGAACAAGTACACTGACGAAGTGCAACAACAATTCGCTATGGCAGTTCCTAATCCAGCAGTGAATTGCGGTAGTAATCTCATAGCGAAGTTTTGGGAAACTGGCAGTGTTCACAATGCAGACCATCCTGGCAGTAGAGAGAGTGGATGATATCCAGAACAGGATATTGAGGAGTCTACAAAAATCCTTTAGGCGGCTATCACAACAAGCCAGGGACGCAAGCAAGGGGGTTACTGGGTTTGAACCCCACCCTCGACTGTTTTGAAAAAAATGACATATTTAGATTTGAGTATTTTTTAAATCCTTAATCGTTTTACCTTCTCTAATTTTTCACTGTCAGAGTAACAAAATCTACATCGACATAAGGCATAGTCCTCCTACCCCTCCCTGTGTTTGGTGCTGCGGCACATTTGAATTATAACAATGCTATTTTTATTACAGATGCTCTAGGAATACTTTGAACACTACATACAGAATGTTTATACAGCCAGTGCTGGCATACTGCGGAGAAATTTTAATTACTTCACCTTTCATAAACGACATAGAATATGTTCAAAACCAAGCTCTCAGACTCATTACTGGTGGAATCAAAACAACTCCAATAGATTCTATGAGATTCCTCACTAATATTAACAGCATCAAAATGACAATAGAAGGAAAAAAATGATTCAATATGAAAAACTTATCAGATTACCAGGAAACAACTGGCATTCATACAGTCCTCTCTGTAGATTGAAAACTCAAAAAAGTTTCATATCCATTGTTCAAGAATTAAAACAGAAAATCAATATCCCGAATTTAAAAGAAAACTTACAAATTAAACTGAACCCTTTAACTCTATTAAATATAGAATATAATCTAAATTTAACAGAAGAAATACTGAAATCAGAAGTAAACACTGAAATACTGAAACAATTGTCTTTAGAGACAATTAATATTAGGTACCCTCCACAAAACTGGCTTCATTTATACACCGACGGATCCTTGATCTCCAGAGAACAAGGTGCCGGTGCAGGTGTTACGTGCTGTCTCTTCTCACTTTATAGATCTCTTGGATATGGAACAACAAGTTTTGATGGTGAAATCATTGCAATAACTGAAAGTCTCAGGAATCTTCTATGCCACATCAATAAATTTAGGAATGCAGTTATATTGTCAGACTCCAAAGCAGCTATTCTATCAATCGTCTCTAAACACACACCTTCATTTCAAACAGCAGAAATAACTAAAATGCTCTCTCAATTAATATCACTCAATAAAAGAATTGTATTCCAATGGATACCATCCCACTGTGGAATCCTGGGAAACGAGAATGCGGATGCTTTAGCAAAGAAGGGCAGCACTGCTACTTACAGACCTGTTACTAAATCTACGTATTACTCTGTGAAAAGATTTATTAAATCTATATACTTAGACTTCAACAAACAAAATTTGATAACACAATCCCAAGGGAAAAAATGGAACTCTCTGCATCAAAATCCACAGTTAATTCCCGATTTACCAGGAAAATCGTCTGTAGCTGCATTTAGATTGGCAACAGGCCATGATTGTTTGGCTAAACACCTGCATAGAATTGGAATATATCAGTCCCCTAACTGCCCATTGTGCAACTCAAACCAAGAAATGGATTCGGAACACCTCAAAATCTGTGCTTCATTGGCTGGTCATGATAATATATTTGAAAAATATTGGAGTGCAAGAGGTCAAATGACTTTATTGTCAAACGCCTAGCATTAGAAAACAACAACAACAACATTTTTATTACAGAGAGGCAGTAGCGGCTGGTGGTCAAAATAATGAGTGTGCTACAATCTCTATATCGGCCTACTGTATAAGCCTACAGATATATGTATTTATCTTAATTTGAGTTTCGCCTAGTGATGAAATATGAAGTCCATACGACATTCTTTCGTACTACAGAACTTGTCATTTGGTGTTAAACCCCTCCATTTCTGACATCATACTCTTTTCTATTGACAGTATTGCAAGAGTAGTGAGACGATCCTGGGACATAGTGTTCCTTAAAAACGTTTTTATGCGTTTCAAGCAAGAAAAACATCTTTCTGGCTCAGCAGTGGTCAATGGTGTTGTAACCAAAATATTTAAAAACTTCGTTACTTCACAGAATGGAACCTGTAAATTGTTAGAGACTATGTATTGTAACAATTGAAAAGCCATCTATATTTCGGAAGTCAGGTCTTCCATATAGAAATCCAAGTTGTATCTGGAACACTCTTTGTTCAGCATAGTATAGCTGTTGACAGCAACTTCAACAGATAGGTGGCAGCAGCAGTCTGACACTTGAATTACTAAATACATTGTAAATAGTTCCAAGTTCCTTCACAAACAAGCATTCTTTCGTTACGCTTTACTTTTGCAATCTCCAAGCTGTGTAGTGCTGAAGCTGACTACAGCACTTTTCCGCGTAAAAATAGCCAATCAGAGCAGTGATTTCAGCTTCGCACATGCGCATTAACTGTCTACATTCTCATGTGGAGTTTTGAGTAGCACAACGAACCCCCTGAGGCACCAAAGAGCGAAGACTAAACATTCTATAACGCGTCATGAACATAACCACGGGAAATAGTCAAATGACAGATCAAATACATTGGTATTACAAATACATTATTTGAGCAAAAATTATCATTGTGCTGTAGCACTGTAGCACATAAGGACTGGCCGCCCCTGCAGAGAGGTCTATCACTTAATACCAACCTTATAATAAAATGAAGCTAACACAATATGAAATTGAAAAGGTTGTTTTGACAGTTCTGCAGTGCAGATGTTAAATATTGTGCACTGTCGATTTTAAACTCATTTTAAGAGAGGTATTCATCCGTTTCTTAGAGTTCTCATTTCATTGTGAAACGTTTATTTAATGTTTAGTGCATTTGACAGTTCATATTTTTAATATAAACTTCACATTACCATTCTGGGTTCTTTGATATGTCTAAGCGACCGCAAAGTTAAATTTTACAATTTTTTATCAAAAAGTTGCGCAGTGATTCTTGCGACGTTAGTGAAAATTTCACATCGGCAAATGTTTCTTTGCATCTGCAGCATGACGATGTTATCGCAAACGTTCTTCCCAGAATTAGTTTCACATCCCTCTGTGAAAACTCAACTGCTGCTGATAGTAATAATACTTACTTACTTACTGGCTTTTAAGGAACCCGGAGGTTCATTGCCGCCCTCACATAAGCCCGCCATTGGTCCCTATCCTGAGCAAGATTAATCCATTCTCTATCATCATATCTCACCTCCCTCAAATCCATTTTAATATTATCCTCCCATCTATGTCTCGGCCTCCCTAAAAGTCTTTTTCCTTCCGGCCTCCCAACTAACACTCTATATGCATTTCTGGATTCGCCCATACGTGCTACATGCCCTGCCCATCTCAAACGTCTGGATTTAATGTTCCTAATTATGTCAGGTGAAGAATACAATGAGTGCAGTTCTGTGTTGTGTAACTTTCTCCATTCTCCTGTAACTTCATCCCTCTTAGCCCCAAATAATTTCCTAAGCACCTTATTCTCAAATACCCTTAACCTATGTTCCTCTCTCAAAGTGAGAGTTCAAGTTTCACAACCATAAAGAACAACCGGTAATATAACTGTTTTATAAATTCTAACTTTCAGATTTGATAATAATAATAATAATAATAATAATAATAATAATAATAATAATAATAATAATAATAATAATAATAATTTGCTATGGTGAACGGGAGAAGAGTTCGGTGCAGAAGAAATATCAGATTACAGACGACATTAAGATTATATGGATTAAATGTGGAGACGAAGGAAGGCACAAAACAGGAAAGATTGGAGAATGCTGGGTTTGCGTGAAACATCTGCTCTTGGGCAGAAAACTATAAATGAATGAATAATTTGCTAGTTAATCTAAATTTTGTACTTTCGAATTTTCTTCAAATTCTTGTGATATTCCCAATTAAAAAGCTTCCATGAAGACTCTTGTACGTAGGTAGCCTCACCTTGACGGTGAAGGTCATGGTTTCTCCCACCGTCTGGGGATCCTCCCATTCGAAGTTGACCTTGCAGTTTCCAGGTAGCAGGTACTTCCCCGTCACATACTGCAGCAGTGTGTGCTTTGCCTCTGGGGCCAGCGCCGGCTGAGTCATGGCGGCTAGGGTCACCAGCCCAGCCACACTCACGGACACAACCAGCATGCCTCCTGCAGCACGTGTAAATAAATTATACATTACTGGTACTGTGTTAATATTTAGCAATGAATAATGAAGTAACTATATCCATAAACAATACAAACAAATCTCACCGCAACATTTCTGGATTCTTGTAGGCAAAGCAGAATAATTATTGCTTAATGCAGATTTATAGAATAAAACCATCTGCCGTTCAATAACGGTGACCACAAGGATCCAGAAAACAAATACATATATAGAAGTTCACAATGAAACAATGAAAATACATACAATACATTTAAAAAGAAAGTTAAAAAGTGAAGGTGAAATTATATTACTTGAAATAGAGATGAAATTGTAAAATTTGAAATGAATCCTTCAGAATTTCTCTAAGAATTTTCTCAGTGTTGTAAAATGTGAATCCCATTGATTCTTGTTGTTGTTTAGTCAACTGTCCAAAGGCACTAAAAGTGACACCAAAACGCACCGCTTATGATGCAACTAGGCCAGGAGATAATGGGGTAGGATGGCCAGTTCCTTTCACCCTCCATTGTATACATCACCAACATTGATTCTTATGAACATTAAATTATTAGTTTTATAATAGCACCTACAAATTATCTTGTAGAACTCGTAGATGTTTCACACTAAACAAACACGTACAGTATCATGGAGTTTATTTGGGAAGTATCCAAAATAAAATACATGGTCTGCCAAATAATCATAATATTTAACTTATTTAATTATAAGTACAAAATTAGAAAATGTGATTCAGCAGATCTTGTATTATCCATGATTACCTCTAAAAATATTTGCACATATAGGGTGAGCCGTAATTAATGTCATTAATTTCTGGGAGTTATTCTTTGAGATATTTCAAACAAATGAGTTTAATACAATTTCTAAAATATTTCTGAATCCTGGAAATTACTTTTAGGCATGAAAAAAAAATACCACGTTTTTAAATTCGTTGAAACTATACTTCCAGGATGAAGAGGTGCTATATCCCGCGTCGTTAGTGCACAGCAACGAATCTTCGTCTATTTGGAAATATTTGACGATAGAGCTTCCTTGTCAGATTCTCCTGCTGTTCCGTACATTGATGAATGTCTCCTAATTCAGCATTAGTGAATCCTTACATTAGGTTAAATACCGGCGCGTAAGCTTCCTGGAAGGTTAGCAATCCTTAACTAGACAGAATGTTGTGTACTGTACGATCGCGTACTCAAACATTGAATACGCGGATATGCACCTCCTTTATGGTGCGGCAGAAGGCAATTTACGAGAAGCAAGACGATGGTATACTTGGCTCGGAAACATGACGGCCTCTCTTCTTGGAATTGGTAATCTCTCATAAACCCCCATCCTCTACTCAACCCCTAGCCGCGTGGCAGAAATACAATAGACCCCAGCATTGCCAAATCCAGTAGTCATTGCCTCTACCTGTTAGGTTTCACCCATTCTCAGTGTCTTTGTCGACGTGTTGTTTTATACCGTTGTGCGCTTCAATATGTCTAATTAATTCCGGCCATGACTAATGAGTGTTGGAGCAGATGATCCGCAGCCAGGCTTCCTGATACACCTGAAGATCTAGGACCATCACGACAAGAACAACAAATAACACCGTCGAAGAAAACGGAATATCTTATTTGCAGAGGAGCGTAGCTAAGAAAACGAAGTGTTAAAATTGTGTCTAACGTTAGAAATTCTATCCATAAAGTAATCGAAAGTTCAGGCAGTTTAATAAGTATAAATCTTAACCACTTAACATCGGACGCAACCGGCGGAGTTGGATATATGGGCATAGAAATTAAGAATTACGGTTCACCAACTAAAGAGAAAATAAACAAATTAAAACAGAATTCGGTAAGATAGACGATTTTATACGCGATTTACTTCGCCGAACAGTATGTGAACAGTACGCGAAAGAGATATCGCCAACAGCAACACTGTCCTTAGCAACCTAAATAATGACATTATTCACAGCAGTGCTTAAAACTTTTCTAACTTACAGCAGTGAATTAAATGTTTTTAAATCACTCTCTACATGACAAGCAACATATTAGCAATAGTAAAATGAACTTCTTCGCCAACAACACATTACCAAGAAAAGCCCTACAATTTAAAATTAAATTTACATACCAGTAATGAATAAAATATTGTATAGCACACTAGAGTAAACAGATTTTACGTGTTCGTGGAAATTATCATCCAAGGCTAAGCTGATAAAATCTAACTTTACTCTTTTGTACTATAAATTCTATAACTATTCAATGATCACAGTTTCAGAAAATTTTACCGGCGCAACATTCTTAATTAAGTATAAAATTCTGGAACTTCAACAACATGAGAATTTAACACTTATTATAGAAGTCTGCATTTTTTTGTTTATTTAGGCAAAACATGTTAATGAAAATATAAATACTAGGCAAAACATGTTAGTGAAAATATAAATATAAAGTGTTTTTAAAATAAGTTTGTTCATTTTTACACCAATTTTGTTTTAGTAATTACAAATTAAGGTATATTTACAAAGATAATATAGTCTCACTGAAAATCGCGGTTTCACGGAACACAGTTTGAAAAACGTTCGCAAATCACAATGACTTCAAGAATTGGCAACTCGGCTAAGGGTTTATCCCTTGCGCGTGCCTGCAGTTAACTGGTGAAAGGGATGAGGGAAGGCCGTCATGTTTCCGAGCCAAGTATACAGGGAATTTTTCCAAACAGAAGATTACCAAACCATCAGACTTTGCAGCTGTGGACAGGCGTATGAGGGAGTAGGGCATTCGTGATGTGTCACGGCCAGGTCGGCCTCAACTGCATGGAGTGGGTGTTGAGGAGAACATTCTGGAAATGGTAAGTGAACTGTGAAGATCCGACCATAAGTTCGTTCCAACAAGCGGTTCATGGATCAGTTAATAATAATAGATTTAATAAACACATTGTGTATATTGAGCATTGTGAGTAAGTTGTACACAGTTCTTTGTCATTCATCTTCAGCGTAATACAACAGCGGCAATGTTCTTAGTGAGCACTCAAAGAGATAATATAGCGGGCAATGCAGTCCACAGATTACACACGCACAATCACTGGTCACCTGGTGAAAATCTTTTCTAGTACAGATGCGGTAGTGAAAATCATGGATTGCTCCCCTTGTGTAATGGTGACGTAGGTCGAAGTTCGCTGCTTTCCATTCCTCGTTGTTCATCGCTGGGGTGCGGAAAAATGCAGGGTCAATTTCTGCGGTTTTATGTCGTCGTTCGTCAAAAAACTTCGTACTGGCTGGGGTTGGTGTCAGGTTGTAGGTGGCCATTAAATCTTCTATGAAGGACGTTGTTCCTGCCAGCTGGTACACGAGTCGGGTTGGAGCGAACTTGGAGATGCAGAGTGTTCTTTTTATATATCTGGACTTAGCCCTGTCCAGAGTTTTCAGGTTTTGGTAGCTCAGGTACGTCCATATTATCTCAATGGCATATGATGCTACTGGTGCGACTTTGAGTTTGAATAATGCAATTGAGGTTCCGAGTGATAGGGACTTGAGGTTTCGTATCCCCATTGTGGCCTTGATTGCCGCGACTGTTCTATCCTCAATATGCCTGGTGAACGTGAATCCGGTTACTTGCAGGGTCACCCCTAGATATTTGAAATATTTTACTATTTCGAGGGTTTGAGTTTCGCAGATAAACTTGTCCTTCGAGGATAATTTTCCTCCTTTTCGAAACTTTATTATTTTCGTCTTGTTTTGGTTTATCTGCATGTCGTTGGATCAGTTCATGTACGGTTCCTGTACCATCTTATGCGCATGCGCTAGTTGAGCATCTGCTATGGGATTGAAACTGGACTGGACGCTGTTGGAACGCTTTCGCGGATCGTTATATGCTAAATTCAGAGATTCTATAATTGCTAAGAACGGGATGCTTAGTTATTATCGTTTCGCAGCTAATTCTAATTGCAGAAGATAGAATTTCGATCATTTTATATAAAAAGATGACAAAAAATATGGAAGGCAAGAATTCCGCTAATTCAATGTCGTATACTGGGGGATTCTCATCTAAAAATAGTTATTTTTTAATTATTAATTTATGTACGTTATTTATTATACTTTTAATCAAAGCTGAGTGTTGAATTGTAATTAACTATTTCAATACCCAAATAATTTCCATTCCCTTTCTTTTTGGCGAAATTTTAAACTAAATCTCTAGTTTTATTATTCGTCTGCACTGTCACTTTTCATCTTAACCTCATTGATGTGAACAGTCGATCATGTCTTTCTTCAGTATCCAGGAGACGATGGAGAGCTTATGCGCATGAGCGTCTCGCGTACTCTTCCGTACATGCCTCAATCCACGGACTATTTCTGACCGTTCCGAACCCGTGTCAAAAGCTTGTTGGAACGCCCGACTGCAGTACATGTTTCCGGTTCAGTACTGGTTCGGATTGTGTTGGAACGCTCTTTCTGTACTGCGCATGCTCACGATAGTTACGGACGGTTCCTGACTGTTGTTGGAACGAACCTCAAGTACCCGACGCATTAGTGCCACTGTACGGATTCCCCAATCAACTTCGGAGACAGCACCTGCAGAAAGTACACGAGCTGACACCTGCAGACTATCCTAGACGTCAGCGCCATGATGCTGATCCAATGTTCAGTCGTCGGGTACTGTTTTCTGATGAGGCCCTGTTTACCCATGGGGATATCATAAACGCTCATAACATGCACTTGTGGGCTTACGACAATCCCCACGCAACTACGCTAAAAGTATATCAACATCGATTTGCAGAGAACATTTGGTGGACAATCAGTTAATCGGACCGCATGTTCTACTGCAGCGCCTAACTGCCGAATGTACCGACAGTTTTTGAAACATGAATTGAGTGTCTGCTTCATGAAGATGTCACTCGCTACATGAACCACTTATTAATTCGTAACTCGGGGGTGCGGCTTGTGGCGGGGGTGAATTTGTTTGCTTTTTCCCCTCTGGAATTAGTCCCATCCGAGCTTTGCCAGCCTTATTAAGTACACAGAAGATGCCTTTCTTGGAAATAACGAAACCACGATTTTTGCAGGCTCCTATGATTTTCACGTAACTGTACTTGGCATCGGAAAAGGTCGTAACGTACCCCTCCCAAAAAGGCTCGATTTTCTTGGACATTGCTACTGTGAGACACCGTGCACTCTATGAGATCACTCACTACTGGTCTGTCACCTCTCATCACAGTTCAGTTGTCGTGTGACTCCTGACGCACATGACGTTATTCAAAGTCGTTTCCAGAGATCGGAAACAACACTCTGTACCTTACAACTTTCTCTTTAACTTTCAATTTTCAGAAGAGTGTAATTTAATCAATTTTTAAAATATGACATGTTTATATGAACTTTTTTTCATTACAATAATATCAGAAATCAGTTCCTACAGCAGACTTGCAGAACTGTAGCTCTTCAGAGCGACTGCCTTTTACTCCTTATCCACCCACCTTTTCTACCAGTACGGTCATGACGTTCTAGTTACGGTCGGCTGCATCAACATTCATTCTCGCGGCGGCAGGTATACAATTAGCTATCAATAATTACAAATGAACAGATAATAAAATCCTTAGGAACATACCTTTAGAAAGTAAAAGAAAAATGAATGAGGGACATAAATAAGTTAAAAGACATGTAAATAAATTTTAAAATGTATGTGTGCATATAATGTAGGAAGGTCTACCTATGTACTACTAGTAAACCCGATTAAGTCCACTTTTTGTGTGAAATAAGTTAAGTACAGTCCACAACGTGTCTTTCCTGCTCTGTATTCTACTAAAATGAAATAAATCCGAAATGTTGCATGCAGGCAACAAACCAATTAATTTATTTGAACAATTTATTATGATGTTTCGTGCATTAATAAAGTTTTAATTCAAGATAACGCATTATAAATACAATGAATTTATTACAATCCTTTTTGAAAATTACATGCCACCACTCATGGACCTTTGCACGGCAGAGGATGTAAACAACTCTACGCGGAAGTCGACCATCCCCAACAGAAGTGGAGTGATGCTGACGTCATATTTCCCCTACTTACGAGTTCTGCAAGCCTGTCCTAAAGTACTGCACGATTTCGTGAATCATTCTATATACAAACAATAGACAAGTTGAAAAATAAATCCATAAATTGAAAAGAAATTATTAAGTAAATAAACAAATACAATACAACGATACCTCTCTCATTTACGGACATCGAAGAGAATTTTGGTTTTTGCTGAATTCTGAGAAGTCAAATCGCCATCTTTTTCATCCTCCCCTCACTCTCATTGCACTCACTGTTAGATGTTAGCTTTGTTGCTCGTACATTTTTCCAATCTCACTTACGTCAAATCAATTTCCCTCAACATCTACACTGCTGTGACTCATGATGTACTCACTCGGTTCAATGTTCTCATGTCCTGCCAACCTGCTTGATTCAGAAGCCTCTGGATAGATTCCTGCACTTCTTCAACGTCACAGCTTGTGGCTGTACTTTGTTTTCACTAGTACGAAATCCTGCTTTCAAGAAACAGTTCCGACCGCAGTAACTTGACTTTGGACCCATTATTCAGACAAAATTCTATGGCATTCTTTAGAATCCAGCCGCTTCCAGCTAACGGAACAGTCTTTACAGGGATTAGGCGCGTTAGCAGGTAGAACAGGACCCTTATCGTCGTCTTTCATATTTAAGAAATGCAGTACGCTATTGTACACACTTCAAAATTAAATTTTCGTTTTCGTAACGTATTAGAGTCGACGGCAATTCTGCTAGCGTTTGCGTCGAGAGAGACAGATAATGAGAGCAAGGCAACGTACAACATTGCCACATCGTACTTCACGTGCAATACAAATAGCGCAGGAGAGAATTTAGATTATCAAAAGACAATAATGACCTTAGCCGTTGATTACTGTAAGCATGACACCAAACAAACCCTCTTTCTTTCACTAACAGTATTCTTTGCACGGTTTTCAATCCCACATCACTGCTTCTGCAGTCCTTTCTTGTGCATTAGTAACGTTGCAGCCTGCATCAAGATGGCCGGCAGCGTTCTGCTCGTCAAAGTTTTTAAAATAATTATACACCTTAAACACTATTTTCCGCGACTGCCTGTGCAATACTTGCGCACGCACGCACGCACACAGAGAGAGATGGAGAGAGAGAGAGAATATGTTAGTTTTACTTATTCAATGTACTGAAACACTCACACGTGAACAAACGAACTCTGAAAGTACTTGTTATAGACTGATTCCCATTCGATGAAAGAGTAATGGAACGGAGAAAAACTCTCTCCGGCGCCGGGATTTGAACCCGGTTTTTCAGCTCTACGTGCTGATGCTTTATCCACTAAGCCACACCGGATACCACCCCGGCGTCGGACAGAATCGTCTCAGATTAAGCTCCAACTCTTGGGTTCCCTCTAGTGGCCGTCCTCTGCACTAAGTCATAGATGTCTATGAACGTAGGACCGAAGTCCACACATGTGCTGAGGTGCACTCGTTATGAGTGACTAGTTGGCCGGGATCCGACGGAATAAGCGCCGTCTTAAATCACGAAGTGATTTACGCATATCATATATATTATTTTAATGTACCGAAGTACATATGATATTTCCATGCAGATATCCTGCGTCATCATACGATGAAAGAGTAATGGAACGGAGAAAAACTCTCTCCGGCGCCGGGATTTGAACCCGGGTTTTCAGCTCTACGTGCTGATGCTTTATCCACTAAGCCACACCGGATACCACCCCGGCGCCGGACAGAATCGTCTCAGATTAAGCTCCAACTCTTGGGTTCCCTCTAGTGGCCGCCCTCTGCACTACGTCATAGATGTCTATGAGCGTATGACCGAAGTCCACACATGTGCTGAGGTGCACTCGTTATGAGTGACTAGTTTGCCGGGTTCCCATTGGTTGTACTGTACAAGCTTGTGACGTCACATACCAGAAATGCTACGGCGCATACAGCGTATTCCGAATCTCACCGGACCCGTGGACATCAATGACGTCACGCTGCAGCGAAATAGGAACAAAACTGCTGGAAGGTTTGATGGCTGTCATGGCGACTGTATAAGTTGTTGTCTGTGCTACGCTAGCAAGATTTTGCGAAATTTCCGTACTGTCATCTCGTTCAAAGAAAAAAGAGTATAAACGATTTATTTCTTGAACCGGTAGTAATAACTGGTCCGTTGACATGTTCGCTCATAAGCCATTAACATATTGTTTTTACGTTGTGCCCATTACAAATACAGCAGAACCAAAGCAGAACACACCGCCATGACAGAACAGTGCACGATGTCATTCGTCTGCTAATTCCCGCCCTATACAAGAACTAATCAAATTCACTGATGGAGACTGACACCACCCCTGCAAGCTGATGGAACCGGTGCGACACCGGTGGAGCATCAGTGACGTCATCGTTGAAATTCGGAACACCGTGATGCCATCAGATTGCTAAGTGCTGAGATTCGGAATACGCTCATATAGCAGCTGATAGCCTAGGTCTTGAAATCCAAGTTTTGTACGTAGCCAAGAAATAAAGTAAGCTTTACAACTGCAGCGCCAAATTTTCAGGGGAAGAAAGGGAAGCCTACCTCCTACCTCCCCTAATATTTTATCAGAACACAATATGACTGTTTTCATTTCAGTTGAATTAAGATCAAAGACAAGTTGTAGCAACAGACGGAAATTTTTACTTTTATAATGAATACACGTTATGTCAAGCCGACTACAAATTGTCATCTGTTCGCATTGTTTAGTGGCTTCAAATTAGTAGTTTTTAAATTAAATTTATAAGAAAACAGTTTATGATACTGAAATACATCACACGGATAAATGATTTCTTATTATATTTTCTATTTCTTATTATATTTTCTATCGACATGGACAAAAATCACGATCCTACTCGCAATAGTTACCAAATAAGAGAGTGTTAAACATTTGGGGAAAAAAGCATTTTTTCTCAGAAAATGAACTTTCCACCAATAAGGTGTTATATTTTTTTTGTTGTTGGGGAAAGGAACTGGCCACCTTATCCCATTATCTCCTGGCCTAGTTGCCTCATAAGTGGTGCCTTGCTGGTATCACTTGTGAGGTTTATTCCTGTCTTCGGACAGTTGACTAAACAAAAACTTTTTTTTTGTTATACTCTATTTTATTTCAAGGAGTGCAGTTCGGTGGCTCCTTTGAACACTCACTTACAGATTTATGACTTCCTACACAAACACCTCTGACAATTCCATCCTGTCCCCTCGTCCCAACATTGCACAGTTGCCACAATCCTGGTGACCCTCGAAATGAGACTGACGGGATTCTTGGAATTCGGAAAAGATGCAGCAACTCTGCCTCCACGTGGATTTGACGGGAGCCTGTCAATTCTTCTGAACGAGGGTTGTGATTGGTTACTGACAGGAGAAGACAAGATTTCCGTCACAGTAAGTAAGACATTTATTTATGACAACCAATTAGTAGGGGGCAGTAGAAGGTCTGTCGGCAGAGTCTTTTCTATGAAACTGCACTCCATGAAAAAAAAATAGAGTATACACAAAACGTAAGGCTATTCGCTCTGAAAATCTGCACTATTATTTCACTTCCACTCTGTACAGTTTACACATACAATTCTTTCCGTATTTTGGAAGTATTTATAAGGGGGGAGGTCACTGTATATATTTAAAGAAATAGGAACTGAATAGTGGTTGATGATGATGATGATGATGATGATGATGATGATGATGATGATGATGATGATGATGATGATGATGATAATAATAAATGCACAAGCTTCCTAATTAAATTAGTAAACATAAACACAATATCAGTTGGCTGCTCACCCCATGTCCATGCGTCCTCGTGCTGCGTGGACTTGACCACAGCGCTCCACAACTCCCCTTTCAGCTGGGCCAAGTCGTCTTTGGACGTAGGGAGGGCCTGGCGAGCTGCAGCCCACGTTACAAAATCTTTACCTAGCAGTGAGCGTGCTCTGGAGTCTTCCAGCCAGTATACATCGTCCAGCGACGCCACCTCCAACTGAATCAACCTGTACGAGAAAACCAAACATATGCTTAAGGGCTTGTAACCGTGAATGTCTTATACCAGCGTTTCCCAAACTATGGTCCGCGGACCACCTGTGGTCCTCGAGTTCTGTCCTTGTGGTCCTTCAAAAAAGACAGAAGAAAAAATAAAATTCAAACGAATTGCGTATCACATTATAGCTGACAATCTCAGACTTTGGAAATTACATATGGCAATCGCCTTTCACTTTTTCTCCCAGTACTAATATTTTATGAAATTTCTTACCCTACCTTCTACCCCTTCTCACTCTACTCTCAACACAAAAGAGGGATTTAAAGGACTATGAACGTGGCGTTTCCCTGCACATCTGACGCCGAGCCTGTAACCCAGCCAGGGACCACCCGAATTCATAACAGAGGACCAAAGTACCGAATCTTTTCATGTATTGATGACTTTCTTAATAGTTCTGCCGACACCCAGTCAGCACACTGAAATGGGCACGTACTCTACGTCGTACACCAATAACAGAACGTGCTAAATTGCTTCTTTACTTGAAAATCGGGCATGTTTCTGCATTTACGTATGTTTCTATTTGTTTTTCCAGATGACAATATAAGAAATTTTAGACTTCGTCTATTTTAAAAACGACAGGTTTACTTTTTACACTTGCGTGTTTCGACTTTAAGTGCCGTTTTCATTTCGCGAATTTCATACACTAGTTTGAAGGCTCTTCGTAACAAACAACGCACCGAGGTTTTGGTTCATTCTCATTGCCACACCAAGTAAATCCAAGTTCCAAATAACTCTTGTCATATTTACAAAAGTATTTTTTCTTTGAATTGCTACTAGTAGGACTAGGTTTTTCTTTAATGGCACTATATTTAATATATTTCTTCACACACAGCTTCTGAACTATTAGCACTGCCTAAATGAAGCGTATCATCATGTTCCTTTCTTTTCAAAGATCCGGATCGAAGCCAGTTTTCCATTATTTATAATGGGCACTATTTAACAGAGACATGGACAACTACTAGCGTGTACCATATAAGAAGGATTTCAAACAACTAACTGCTAGCAGGCAAGCGATAAATCAACAATGCACAGAATTTGTTATAAGTTGCTTGTGATTAGCTACAAAAAAAATATTACAAAAGTATTATAATCAATTAATTCCATTTTAAAATATAAGTATACTGGTAAAATAAACTACAAAAATGATAAATTTGCTTTCGAAGGGAACAAGAGTAAGGTGGTCCGCGGAACTATTCTGATTTAAAAGAGTGGTCCTCACTTCACAAAAGTTTGAGAAACGCTGTCTTATACAGTATTCTGTATTCTACCGAGAACCCACTTACAGATCGAGTAGCTCACCACGTGATTATACAAGGTGGGTCAAAAGTCCCCAATATTCGTTCTTAAGTTTCATACTTGTACATACACAGATGTCATATAACTTGAATAAACGAATAGCTGTTGTAATAAGTGGAGTTGGGGTTCATGCGTCAACTGTTTTTCCGATGTCATGACTTGAAAACAGCCCTCGTTTTGCCGAAATGCAGTACTATGGCAACAGGATGGATCACCACCTCATTTTGGTGTAGGAGTGAGAAACTTTTTAAACCAGCAATTCCATGAATGGATTGACCGTCGTGGCACAACAGAATGGCCACCCAGACATGTGACCTGACGCCATGTGATTTTTCGCTGTGGGGTATCCTGAAAAATGATGTTTTTTGCTCAGAAACCGCAGGATCTGCATCAATTGCGACAGATGATCGAACAGTCATTCGTGAAAATCGTGAGTTATGTTCTGCCATCTATAAATCAGTGTCCAAACGTTGTAAATTATGTATCGAGAAACAGGACCTCCATTTTGAATAAAATCAGTAAAGGAATGTGTAGTCAAATGTAAATTGAATGTAATTAAATGTATAATGTTTGGGGAAAGCGACTTTTGACCCACCTATTGCAGTTGGGCTGACAAGTTCCTGGGTAGCTCAGTCGGGTTCCTTATATTGAGGATAGATGGCAGGACTGCGACCCATTTTCAAGTTGCACACCACTTCGGCGGGCCACGCTGTGCATGATGTGTACTGAGGTGAGTGTATGTGTGTAAGTCTTCGTGTAAGTGTAATGTATGGAATGGGTAAGATGATGAAGAGAGGAAAGGAGAAGGGGAAACCTGGTGCCGGCACGTAGTCTTCTCCTGTCGAATAGCATCAATGGAAGGGAGCCGCCAGGCTTAACGTCCCTGTCCGACGGACGAACCACTATCAACAATTACATATACCTTCTCTTCATATGCACTGGGATTTAACCCGGTGATTACAACTTGTGCACTGCCACCTCTCCTAGTCCGAGGTAGAAATTTTACAAGAAAATCTCTGATCCCGTTGTGAATTGAACCCGGGTTGGCTAGTCCGGAGACAGATGTCCTATCACAGAGCTAACTCGGCGGAACTATCTTAAGTATCTACTGTAACTGTAATGTTTACTGTGTTTATTGCCTAACAAGCAATAAATTGTCTAGAAATGGATAAGCAATCATTTCTTACGAACTTACGAAGGAACACATTGCAACTTAGACATAATCCGTACATTATAGAAAGGCAATTAAAATTATACGTCTGATTCAGCAGCATTGTTTTATGTAGGGCTACATCATGTGTTAGATGACAAATAAGAAAATCTGTTTTTAACAAAATTGAATTGCTATTCCGGACGGGCCAGGCACCAGTTCGATAGTTGAGTCCAAAGACTGTTCGGTAGCGCGAGCCGCGGCTTCTTTCTTGCGCTGTTGAAAACTGCTCGATGCTGGTTATTTTGAGCTTGTTCGATTCTTTTTGATCTACTTTCGTCTCCTGTTGAGGTGGTCGTCATTTCTTGTTACGTTCATAAGCGGCATTGCGTACAATCTTCAAAATATATATTTCTTACTAAAAAAAGTTATATAAAATTAATTTCGCGTTGAATAAAGTATATCCGCATTTCATGAGTATAATATCTTCGAGCGCTTACGACGACACCAAACACGAATACGTTACTTCAATCGGATGCCGAGATAAATTGAGTGGACTGTTCCCAAGTCTAGATATCTCTAAAGACCGAGTTTCGTTACAGTTTTAGAGATTTCCAACAGACAAAGGAAACAAAGTACAAACATGAGGACGGGTGCAGTGTGCCAATAAGCTGGATCATGGATAAATATATAATAGGATGCGAAACTGCGGTCAGCACCATCTAGATTTGGTGCTCTGAAATAAGGTGATCAGCGCCCAACGTCGTAGGTGGTGAACATTAGAACTACGTGTTGGGTACATTACTGAGAGTTCTCTATTTATCCGTTCGAGATATTGTATGGGAGAGTCGAGGAGAGAAGACGGCGGACTGAAACTTACTAATAAGTGAACATAAAGTGATACGTGTAAGCGGTGTATGTTAAACAGTGATGTTTATGGACGTTGTAAAAATAGTGTTGAATGTATTGTAAAGTAATAGTAATATAATAAATTGAACTATCTACGTAGTTCTTGCAGACTTTTCCATTGTGCTGTGCAATAAATACCCAAAGAATACAATCCCAATTATCTAACGTTTTGCTTTATTTTTTGTCTCTGTCTGGTTATATTTTAATCGGGTAGTGTAAAACACATCGTCTCTTTTATCTTCCTGTTGGCTCCGGTAAGAATTTTCAGTAGAATATGCTGTGAGGAATAAAACTGTAAATGTTTTATTTTAAATTGGGTTAGTTTTGAATATCAATGAGGGTGGGAGGGAATACTTTCTGCACAGTTTAACATTTTCGTCACCAGGTGCGCTGCCAAATGCATGGAGTAATTACTCTTTTCGCTACTTGGTGCGCTGCTATTTGTAATAACGCCTCTCCCAAAAATAGATGGCAGCAAGATCAATTTCTACAACAGCGCCTCTAGTATGTGTTACGGGAAACTCATTAAGTTTCGCATCCTATTATATATTTATCCATGGCTGGATGTTCAAATGAAGTCACCTCTGATAGTGGTGCTGCAAGCTGTGCTGCACCAGCCACTGCCGGAGGATGAGTCGCTGCTGAAGGAGATGTGCTGCCCTCTGGAGACGCTCTTCATCGTGCGCAGGCAGCTCTGGCAGGTCCTCAAGCTGCGCACAGTTCACCAGGCTCGAGATGCCTGCAACAAAGACACAAGCTATTCAGAATGAGCGCAGCAAGTTACACTCTACGATCCGTAAATAATAACCCTGTATCATCATAAGAATCACCATCACTACAGTCCACACCTGTGAAGTAACGGTTAGCATGTCTGGCCGCGAAACCAGATGACCCGGGTTCGATTCCTGGTCTGGACAAGTTACCTGGTTGAGGTTTTTCCGGGGTTTTCCCCCAACCCAATATGAGCAAATGCTGGGTAACTTTCGGTGCTGGACCCCAGACTCATTTCACTGGCATTATCACCTTCATCTCATTCAGACGCTAAATAACCTAAGATGTTGATAAAGCGTCGTAAAATAACCTACTAAAATAAAAAAAAAACATCACTACACACTTGCATGAGCTTCTTGAGAAGTAGCCTATACCAAATATGCGACATTTCAGTAGCTCCATACCTACAAGAGCAACAAACTTTTGAAATGTGAGTTCGGAAACTTTTGAGACATACGTACTCTATAGCCACTATTCTGCACAGATAAATGTACATTCTCAAGTTCAGTTTTATTTCTAGTTTCCACAGACGCCACGAAGCGTATTTAATAAAAGTATGAAGTAATAATTGTTTGTGCTGCCGAGAGGGTTCATAAACTGTAGAATCCTATTACTGATGTTTTTGCGAGATGTTATGTTTCTCACGTAATCACTGTGCCCGCAAAGTGCAAAAAAGTTTGCAGATAATTTTTCAGATGTTAAAGTTCCTAATCGTCCCACAGTGCATAATTTTGATCGCAAGTTTAGAGCAGTCACTTCCAACTGGCCAATCTGTAACGACAGAGCGCGTTTCCCCTCTCGGAACAGAGCTGGAAGAGGATGTGAGGGAGGGTAATGTGTCTCCGCTGCCACTCCCCCTTCTTTGCTATTATAGCTATGCTTACTCTCTCAAGAAGCTCGAGAACAAAGAGGTGTGACATCATAGAGGCAGCAGTTGGAAATGCCTGTTTAGAGAGACCGGAAACGTATCAGACAAAAAGCGTTTGACCTAGGAAATTCTGTATTTTATTATATTTTACTTTGTTATTTAACGACGCTGTATCAACTACGAAGTTATCTAGCGTCGATGGGATTGGTGATAGCGAGATGATATTTGGCGAGATGAGGCCGAGAATTCGCCATGGATTACCTGACATTTGCTTTATGGTTGGGGAAAACCTCGAAAAAAACCCAACCAGATAATCAGCCCAAGCGAGAATCGAACCCGCGCCGAATGCAACTCCGGATCGACAGGCAAGCGCCTTGGGGTACGTACACGTTGGAGCGACGATAAACGATAAAAGAAGCAGCGATGCTATATCAGAGAGAATTGAAGCATGCATTGTCATTGAGGTGTGCATATTGGAGTAACGATAAAAGCGAAGATACACGATAAAAGCAACGAAAAAGAAAAGTTTCATTTTCTTCGCTCTTGTCGTTTATATGATCTCTGATTAAGATAATATTAATCTGTATAATTACCGGTGGTTATCACTATATCCGAATACACTTGATTCTTTGATAATACCAAAGCGTCGCTAGATCGTTTCTTTTATCGTTTATCGTTGCTCCAACGTGTACGTACCCTTAGTCGACTGAGCTACGCCGGTGGCGAAATTCTGTATAATGTAACACTTGATGTAGAACATTTTTATACAAAGCTATTTTATTTTTAATGTAATAACAATAAACTGCTAATGATGAGTGACTGTTCAAGAGATTCTTTTGCGACCAACTTGAAGGCCGCATGACGGGAGTCGGTAGAGCAGCTGCGGATAGTAAAAATCCCGCTTAACGGTAAAGTAATAAAAGAGACGCACTGTACTTTTGTGGCAGTACATAAATTTTTATTTATAATTGCTAAGTGTGAAGTAATAAAACACAAATTTACAAGGAGCTCTATGGAAATGTTCCAATTTCTTTTATCCATTAAGACAATTTGCTAATATTACTCCATACATTTGTGAAGTGCCTACCGATTTCTCAAAACGGATAGTAGAATACTCATTAATTTAAATGATGAAATTTACAATGAATTAACAGATAATGAATTGATAATCTGGTAACAGTGGAGCAATATTAAAAAATGCTAAAGGAAATCAAGATACTGGAAGAAAACGTGTCCTATAGCCGTTTTACTCGATTCGAATCCTGTTCCGAAGCAGACTGAGCTACGCCAGGGTCAAATAATGTTTCGTGAAGGAGTAATCACGGAGGGAAAGATTGTCAGTTTCTTTGGAGATGCGAGTGAAATCGCCTGGGCCTCGATAAGGATCATGGAAGGCGTGCACTGAGAAACGAAACATGGGTCGTAAATTGGAAAAGGTGACATAAGTTATTTAGATCGAAAAGACAACGCAGAACGGTCGTTTTGGCTACACAATGGTTGTAAACTGGAAGACTCCAATGATAACTCCACGCTAACGTTTTTCAGCCATTCACCGAGTTCATTGATGCTCAATTGACCAATGCCGATCGAACTAATTGATAATCTTATGCTACTCAGAGTGATCTTCCTTTTTTTTTCAATTGTTTTATTCCAACATAGTGGAAAGTTTAAGAGGAAATACTAGCCATCACACCCTTGCATTAGGCACACAAAATCAAATGGAAGTGTAATTAATTATAACAATTGTACTATTTATTACCATTAAAGTGAGTTCGCGATAAAATTTTATGTTTAATTTTCAAATACATAAATAAATGATATCTAGTTCAAAACAAAGCGTTTTATATAGTCTATGTATATAAAACTCTTTATTATATAGAGTGATTTACGAGGAGTTATCGACACTTACGGAGCTTATTTCCGAAGACATTCTGAGCAAAAAGAAATGTTATACAAACATAGGCTCTATTCTCAATATTTTCCGACTTACACTAATTTGAAGTTGCTTGTAAAATACCTTTTTTCTATAGTTTTGAGGGTAAAATAATAATAATAGAGAATTAACTATTTAGAAGTATAATTTATTTAATCGGCTAATATTCTGAAGCTAAAAATGTGTTGTTAATTCCATAGTTGCGTCGTACAGATTTTTGTTCAATTTAAATACAAAATTAAATTTTTCTTACGCACTTATCACAGCAATTGTTAATCACCCTTGTAAACTCTTTAAGACTGTATATTAGGATGCAAAATTGAACCGTAAAGAATAAAATTGCTAGAAGTCGTGTAATTTGTAACAATTGTGGTGTCCACACATGTGGAGTAATGGCTAGCGCGTCTGGCCGCGAAACCAGGCGGCCCGGGTCCGATTCCCGGTCGGGACAAGTTACCTGGTTGAGGTTTTTTCCGGGGTTTTCCCTCAACCGAATATGAGTAAATGCTGGGTAACTTTCGGTGCTGGACCCCGGACTCATTTCACCGGCATCATCACCTTCATCTCATTCAGACGCTAAATAATCTAAGATGTTGATAAAGCGTCGTAAAATAACCTACTGAAAAAAAAAAAAAAACAAATTGTGGTAAGTGCGTAAGAATAACGTAATTTTTAGTTAAATATTGAAAAAAATCCTTTACAAAGCAACTAAGGAAGTAACAACACATTTTTAGCTTCAGAATACTAGCCAATTAAAGAAATGATACTTCTGAATAGTTCATCCTCTATTTGTAATATTCTTTTACCCTTAAAACTAAAGAATGAAGATATTTTACAAACAAATTCAAATTAGTGTAACTCTGAAAATATTGAGAATATGACCCATATTTATATGAATTTTTACCCAAAATGTCTTCGGAAATAAGCTCCGTAAGTGGCGGTAACTCCTCCTGAATCACCCTTTATATAGTATATACTGTATATTTTTCAAAATAATATAACTCACGCATTTCACAATGAAGAGTTAAACTCGTAACAATATATTAATATCAAAAGTTCACTTGCTTTATAGAAAGGCGGCCCAGATCTTTACTTTCTTAAATACATTATCAACGAATTTCATATTCCAGAAGGCTTATGTATGTATCTACTAACTATACTAACCACCGGCGTAGCTTAGGTGGTAGCGCGTTTGCCTACTGATCCGGAATTGCGTTCGGACGTGAGTTCGATTCCCGTTTGGGCAGATTACTTAGTTGGGGGTTTTTCTCCAGATCTTTCCTAATTGTAAGGCGAATGTCAGGTAATCTGTGGCGAATTCTCGGCCTCATCTCGCCAAATACTATCTCGCTATCACCAGTTCCATCGAAGCTAAATAACCCACTAGTTAATACAGCGTCGTTAAATAACCGAGTAAAAATTTAATCTCTACTTTCTAAGAAAAAGAATGGAATGCACTAATGCAGTGAGATTAATTTTTCGCGTAGGAATTATCTAACAGATTACCACTTGTGGTGATAATTTTATGTGACTATTACACTTTTACTACGTCATACTACTTTTGACCAATAAAACGGTACGAAGGACGTGTTTCAACCAATCATGGCTGCTTATCGCTACAATTTTATCACTTCCCTAGCATTTGTTTATTTTTATAACTTCCTTAGCATTTATTTTTATCGCTTCCCTAGTATTTCTTTCTTTGTTTGTCAATATTTCAAAATGAAAATTCTTTACGGTACTACAAAACGTGCTTTGTAATCGTCATTTGTTCTCGTATAGATAGTTAACTGAAAATGGCGGCTCCGCTGAAACGTTTTCGCGAAGCTAACATTAATGAAACAGAATTTTTAGTAAGTCAATTAATACATATTTTATTGTATTAGAGTACTTTATTTCTACATCACATATTCATTTGTATGAGGTCTCGCCCACCTCATTGAATACTACACGGCTACTATGAAGTAGCCAATATGTATTATTACTATTAATACAAGAAAAATTCTTACCGGCACCGGGAAACGAACCCAGGACCTCTCAGCTCTGCGCACTGAGCATAACGAGAGGGGTTCGGCCGGCGTCGTGGATCGTGTCCCGGCATGGCTCAGTTGGAAAGAGCGCTCAGAGCGCAGAGCTGAGAGGTCCTGGGTTCGTATCCCGTTGTCGGTACGAATTTTTCTCGTATTAAATAGTAATAATACTTTATTTCTTCTAATCTTTATATACTTTCTTCTGTTTTTATCATCTCCCTATATTTCAAACTGCAAACTCTTTACGGTACTACAAAACATGGTTTGCGATCGTCATTGCAGAGGCATCGTCTTTGTCCAGTTCACTTACTTGAAATGTGACTTGGCTTTCATATCTGCTAATTTCGGTTTCTTGATTCACTCAATAAAGAAATTAGAAACTTGTGTAGATTTATTGAGTAATTCAGTTAAAGAAATACAGTATGTTGAAAGGCAACTTAACACTGTCTCAGGTTCGAAAACAGAAGTCCTAAAAAAATTAAGGATATGTTTGACAAAAATAGTGGCTACCAAACCCTCTGCAAAGTCGCTAAGTTTTGGAAGGCCAAAACATAGCCTAAGTGAACTTGATCGTGTGTGTGTTAGTGATACGCAAGGTTAACATCGCGTGATGTAGAACGTTCCTTTTCCCAATATAAGGCATTGTTCTCGGATATTTGTGATCCACAATCTGCAGATGACATTTGTTGTGCACTGCAACTCCAGTCAGCATTTTACATCTGATGTCTAGCTGCAATTGGTGAGTTTCAATATAATTTTTTCTAGTAAGTTACGAACATTCTGATATTTTTTTGTTTTCATTTTCAGAAAATATTTTTTTCTTTTAGTTTTAGCACATATTTTTCAAATTTTTAGCACATAAAAATAAATATTTCTAAGTTTTTAGCACATAAAATCCGGGCCCTAGGTACTACCCTAGATCATATATGTAACAGATAACTCATCGCTATGTTAAAATCGGCAGCACTTTGAAGAGAATAACCGCCAGGATCGCCACCCGTCCGCCATAAACGAACACGAGATGGCAGTACAGTCGCTAATGCAATTATTCTAATGGAAATTATGACTTGACTCCTTATGTAACAACTAGATGGCAGCGTAGTAAACCTAACAAAAGTTGTTAACCTCAAAGCCTATAAGGCCGACCTATCTGGGTATATATGATCTAGGGCAGACGTCTCCAAAACAGTACTCGCGAGTAAGCCCCTGAACGTAGCCGAAGCCAGTACGTAACGAGCGAGCTCCGCCTCACCATCTCCACCTGTACTGTACTCAATGTTTATGCGCAAACGAAGAACAGTGGCGGACTGCCATTATCACTGTGTTACTCGGCGTGTTCCACCGTTTCACAATGTCTTCTAATCATAGACGTAGTACATTCAAGGATGAAAGGGAAGAGAAATATTTTGTGTTAGTGAGGAGAATGTGAAATGCTTAATTTGTTCGAAAATTCTTAGGGGTGTGTTAAAATTCAACATTCGACGACAATACTCGACTCTTCACGAAGAATATCATACAATTTCAGGCATGTTGTACATGTGAAAATAATTTATTTTGGGGCTATCTGTATAACTGTTGGTTATACATAATAATCAGTATATTACAATACGTTTACATTCAGTTCCGCATGGCATACTTATAGTTTTTTATTTAATTTTAGGTGAAGTGCTTAGGCCTACAAATATTTTGAAAATATAAAACCAGAAAATACAAACACAAATCATACAAGTGTACTCAGTCTTAAACAAAAAAGCTTCTTGCTAGCTATGTTCTAGCTTGGAATATTGGAAAATCAATGAAGCCTTTACATAAGCATCATTTGTAAAATCGTGCATACAGAACGGTACTAAAATACTGTGTCCAGAACAAAGTCAAAGTTTAAGAAAATTAAATTGTTTCCAA
Organism: Periplaneta americana; assembly: GCA_025594305.2. Taxonomy (NCBI): domain Eukaryota; kingdom Metazoa; phylum Arthropoda; class Insecta; order Blattodea; family Blattidae; genus Periplaneta; species Periplaneta americana. The sequence goes on along the minus strand of JAJSOF020000003.1, from coordinate 181,942,901 downwards.
TTACAGTTCAGAGAAGGAATTTCAAGATTGTAAATGTAATTGAATCTGAAGTCGAAACCACAATTAACCAGTTTGTAGCTTACTCACTTGCATTGGATGAAAGAACAGATAGAAATGACGAAACTCACCTACCATTTTCATTCGAGGAGTTAATGAACATTTTACTGTGTCTGAATGTCTTCTAGATGTAATTACGAAATATAACTGGAGAAGATCTTTTCCAGGCACTGAAAGGCACTATAGAACAGAAGAGGTTGAATTTGCAATGACTTGTGTCAATAGCAGCAGAAGGGGCTCCAGCTTCATAGTATGTCAAAAAAATATACAAACCTATGATATTTCTTATTCTTTTGATGTTATTATTTGTAAACCTAAGCAGACCGTTGCCGCGATCCTCCACTGACCGCTCCCATATGTTGAGGCACGAGTCTCTTCCCCTTCTCTAGCCTTACAGCACACTGTGTTCGGCGGGCAGCATCGAGAGCACGAGTGACGATACGCTTTTTGGAGACCTCTGATCTAGGGTATTACATACTATAAGTCAAAATCATGAGTTCATTCTGCCCCACCTTGTATAAGCGGACTCATCGAGCCTGCACTTGTACCACCGACTATTATCAGAGTATGACGTCATTATTTAATATTTTTACTCCTTTAATTTGGAAACTACCGTCTATTGGCTGATGCAATAACGACAGCGATGGTGTTGCCCCTACAATGAACTTTAGAAACTTCATCTCACTCTGAAGTGTTACAGATTTTTTCTAGTTTAGAGGTCGAATATAAACGTATCATGTCAAAAACATAAAAGCTTTTTAAAAGTTTATTATTCAGTAATTAGATTATTTTATGAATATGTAATGAAGATTAATGGGTTAAATTTTCAAAGGGATTGTAAGAGTTATTTCTGGGAGTATAATCTTACAACTGCGTGCATAATTCAAGATCAAATGTAATCTTACTACCGAGTATTACAGTTTAATAGTACATTATGCAACAAGCCTATAATGGTAGTAATTAAGACGCAAGTATGGATTGTTTATGAAACGAGCGCAAGCGAGGCAAGTTTCATACGACTTTTTACGCTCGACCATATTTATAACTTGAAATTATTTAAAATTAGGTCTTCTTATGGTTATGTGTGAACTGACCTGAATTGTGAGATGTGCGCAGACGCGAAAGTATTGATTTTTTCCGAGGCCGAATGTCATTGACCTTGGCAGAGAATAAGATGAAGATTACTCTGATATAACCTGGAAATTGATTTAGAATTGAAAAACGAGATGACAAATTGAATTTATTTGAATATTATTTACAATTAACGCTAATTATTATAGTAACAGAACATAACCTTCTGCGACAGTATTGGATTTCCAGCCTCCGTGACTTTTCGCTAATTGTCTTTCGATTGCATATCCGAGAATAATCCATATAACGGTACAAAGCTGACTGTCATTGGCTGAACACCTGAACTTTAATGAGCAGGTGTACTTTAATGACATGCATTAAAGGACTGCTACCAGGTGTATAATTACTACATTTCGGCATGGTCGAGCATAAAAAAAATTACGTTTTCTTTATTCACTTCGCACTATTGGTCAGCGAAACAGTATAGGCCTAATAGTAATCTAAAAGCAGTAAGAGGGTAATAAATTTTATTTTGGAAATGTCACGAGTCCAATACTGGAGCAAAGAAGAATTAAGGAGGTCATATAAAACAAAGAATACATACAGTATGCAACTATCATACTATCGTATCGGAGGCAATTAAGCTACTTCTTCTCGGTAATAGAAAAATAAATAAAAGGAGTAACTATCAGATAGCCAGTTCGCAATCGTGATTTAATTTGGGTCGTGACCTCAGCTTAGTAACGCTGCAGTTGAAATTCAATTGGCTCGCCAGCAATGTTGAGCTCTGTAATGTTTCTTAGGGGATCGATAGAAGTTTTAACGTCAGACACAGAGGATCATTCATTTCATAACTAAGCTTACGGTTAATAATAAATGAGTTCTCGTCAGTTTTTATCTTCCTAAACATATTCAAAATTTAAATCCAGACTCAAATTTCTGTAGCACAGAATAAAAATCTGTGTGATCAGTATAAATCATGACCTAAGGCTACAATAGGGCGTGGGTTGGAATCCAAATTGAGCCCATTACTCGAATAAGTTTTTCCAAGTTTTCTACGACTATAAGCTGAATATCAAATAATTTCATGGCGAATCTTCGGCCTCATCTCGCCAAATACCGCTTCGTCATCAATCACCAATCCTACAGACGTTAGAAAACTTGGCGTTTCTCTTTGAGGGCTGGACCTTACACTTAGGCTTGCTTTGGCTCTACAGAGTGTTTCCGAGGTGATGTTACAAACTTTCAGGGATGATGGCGAAGGGCACATGTATCAATTTGAGATAAGGAACCCTGGTCCTGAAATGACTGAGTCGAAATTACAAGCAAAAATAGTTGTGTGGAAATGGAATTGTAATTCGGCACCACGTGCCCTCCTTCCCTTAACCTTTCGAACAGTCGTGGAAAAATGGTATGGGCCGGATGTCTCCTACGTGGGTACTTGTCCCGATATAATCTGTGAGCTTGTCTACTGTTCCCATTGGCTCATCCGTATTCGAAAATCAGGTCTGCTTATTCCGCTCTCGTGTTCCTCTATTTCACTAGGACTGATCGACTGGACACTGCAACTTGTACACACACACTGCTGTCTACAGACGTGCATATCAGGACCGACCATGTCCGTTACACATTACGCTATCTGCATTGCTTTAGTGTAGTTTTCTGTCCCCACCCCTCAGACAGCGCATTGAATGGAATACTGTAAGTAGACAGTGTAAACAACGTCAGATGAATACAGTATGTGTAAGATGTACAGATAAATACACATAAATAAGGTATACAGAGGAATAAAATTATTTCATTTCCATACAACTATTTTTGCTTGTAACTTTTGACTCGATCATTTCCGGACCAGAGTTCCTTATCTCAAATTGATACATGTGCCCTTTCCCCATCATCCTTGAAAGTTTGTAACACCACCTCGGAAACACCGCAGGTGATTGTCCAAGTCCACAGGTGGACTGGGCGATATTCGTGAATCCGACATTGACAGGTGGGCCATCCTGCCTCAAGCTCTGATACAGTCAGGTCTCATCCGCAGACGAATAGTCTGATAGGTCCCAAGGGTCCGAAGGCCCAAGCCCTTCCTGAATCAACATCGTGAAACCGACGCTGACAAGTGGATCATCCTGTCTGACAGTCAGGCCCCATCCGCAAACGAGTAACCTAATAAGCCCCAGGGGCCAGGAGCCCCAAATCCTTCTTGTATGAACATACATATTTAATATAATATAAGAGAAATGATAGAAGAAAACAAGAGAGCAAAATAGAATATTAACAGCTAACTCAGAACTTGAGTTTTGATCGCACTATGTGGCAACTACTGTAGTTTGTGTCATATGAACTTCACAAGCTACTGCGAATGACATCACCCGAGTGGCCACGTAAATCTAGCGGGCGATGCGCTGTGAAGGACCACTCATGGTTTTTGTAAACAGTGCGTCGTCTGGCAGATACATCGCCACCTCTGGAATCAATTCCTGGCAACAGACGCAATTCTCAACAAGCAGAAAAATAGTTTCCTGGAGCCACGCCCCTTCCACTCTGCACTGCGGACTTCGATGCCACTCCGAGGATGCGAAATGTGCCACAGATGACTTTTTGTCCCCAGCTTGTTACTCAAGTCACGGGATCGATTCTCGCACATCTGCGAATTAGCATCAGTAATTGAATGGTTCTTGTTCGAAAACTATTTTGAAATGCAAATCGATACTTAATAATTCGAAACGTCTATAGTACCCTTGATATGACCGCGTGATATACCATTAAGGCTGATTCACAATAAACCGGGAACGGAAACGGCAACAAGAACGAGAACGGAAATATTGTTAAAATACATGTATTTAAATGTCAGCATTCACAATTAACTAGAGATAAATACATATATTTTAACATTATTTCCGTTCTCGTTCTCGTTGTCGTTACCGTTCCCGGTTTATTGTGAATCAGCCTTTAGTCTTCCACACAGGCGGAACGGGATTCGAAACTCCATAGTGACACAAGTGGTGGACAAGATCACTACTGGGCTTTTCTCGTAGTTCACCCATTTTCCCAAAGCACAATTTTGAAAAACAATAACTTACGGGGACACTTACGTCAGTTTCAAAACTTATACAATTTTCATTAAAAATGTATTAATTTTAAACTACATAAACATGCTTACAATACTATCATCTGTACAAAATTTAGTGCCATTAGGGTTAATAGTTTTGAAATCATATTTTAAAACTATATTTTATATTGACGTCACTAAAAAGTCTCCTTGCGTCGCAGTTTTCAAAATGTTTAGTTCATTTTGGCTCAAAAGCTTGAAAATAATCACGAGAATATAAATTAATTAGCTTTTTGAACTCTGTCTAAACAGAGAGTCACAATAAATTTTAAGTAGATTTTCTTAATTTTTCACCATTATTTCACAATAGTGTCCCCTCAAAAATAGAAAGAAAAGTAAGAGTATGTAAATAGGCCACTATATGCGTTGTAGTCTTTGCCGTGATATTTGGGCTGGAATCTGATTGAGTAGTTCATTGGAATGACTGATGAAGGATGTGAAATTGTGACTAATTAGAGTGCAGGATGGTGTCCACTGAAGGTATCCGAAGGATCTTGTTGCGGATGTACCAAGTGCATCCACGAATATTTTGAGTATTTACACGGTTCTGTAATGTTTTGATTCTTTTGATCTGGAAGTTTGAAGCAGAGTCCCAAATTGCACACCCATACATTCAAATCGGTCTAATAAGGGACATATATATATATATATATATATATATATATATATATATATATATATAATTATTTTAAGTTTTAATGGTAAAGGTGATGACCCTTTAATGAGATATTTTAACTGGTAGATTCTATTCCTGAATCGATTTACTAATGTAGTGATATGTGCATTCCATGTTAGCTTCTCGCCTCAAGTCAATCCAAGATATCTGACGATTCAGCTTGTGGTACATTCTCATCACATTAACTTAATTGTGTGCGAATAAGCGTATGTAAAACATACTGTTTTAGACTTTGTAGGATTCATGAGAATCCTCCATTTTCTGCACCATGTATACACTTCAAAGACAAACTGTTACAACTGATTTACTATTATTTGATTATGACCTTTACTAAGTACTGCAATATCATCAGCATACTGCTCTATAAATAAATTATTGGATTTTGGAAAGTTTGAAGCATTATCAAATAAAGAAATGGACCAAGAACACCACCCTGTGGAACTCCAGCCTTAATAGGTTTGACGACAGTATTATAAAACAATTAATAAAGAAATAAAATCATATTTGTAATGATGGGTAGTTTGATATCATGGTCTATGAAGAAAGAGGTTGCTATGACAATGATGTTGGCAAATCGTTTGATAATGTTAACTTATGCCACAAGTTATACCGTCATTATAATATTATGTCATGATGTTTTAGTTGGCATGGTAATATTTTAAAGCTCTAGTACAATAATGTGGCATATTATGCACGATTTTCACTAACGATAATAGTTATTTATGGTATGCTTAAATTACATGAGGGCAATAAAGATCACGCTCACAAGTACCATACGTAATTTTATCCATGACCATAACGAAAAATTATGTTTTATAAAAGAAAATATGTTGAAAATAAGTCCTCATATAATCACATGATATGGCATGGATTTTAGAATCTGTACGTGTACTAGGTAGGTCATGATGTAGGAGGCCATGATTAATGAAGAATGGTATCTAAGGCGTTGGATAAATAATAAATTATAATTAATTAGCCTATATAATTTTAATATATATTTTTTTTAATTTTAAACGTGTATTTTCATCTTTTTGAAGTTTCAGGGATTATTTAGAAGTGATCATGGAACTAATGCGATTAAAATAATTTCACAATTTACTTCTGTAAACTTAAGAGGAATATTAAAACGTAATTAATCATCGTGTCTGTTTAGCTCAGTTGACTAACGCATGTTATAAAATCCTATAAACCCAGCTTCGCAGGTTCAAGTCTCCTCGCATCCCAAAAGGTAAATTACTACAAAATTAAAATATATATATATATATACACACATATTAGATATGGACGCAATGCACAAATTACGACGTAGTAGATAGAGGAAAGAGAAGGAGATTGAGTGTATGTATATTTAAGAAATGGTAATAAAGAAATAGAGGTAGTGACATCTAGTAACTAATATTATTAACTTCTTGAGTAATAGTTCAATGAAAAAGTATACGTTTGTGTCCGGGTACTAGGAAAATACTAATGAACTATGAGATAAAATTTCAAATTGTGAGGTAAAGTCTTTTGTGCGAGATCGTGCGTATTTGCTTGGTTTCCGCACAAAACCAATCCGCGGAAAGTCTAAAATTCCACATTCAGTATTCCTAACCTAACACACATAACAATTTCCCTCTTCTTACCGCTTAAGTGACATATTGATTTTACTGTTTTAGGCTTTTAACATATTATTTTTAAATACGGTCAATATAGTAATAATTATAAATTGGAAACTTACCACTGCAATTTCACCTAAATTGCACTGTTAATTATTGTTTTTAAATATTTGCAAAAATTAAGTAAACTCTACAACTCCACTAAAGTTACTGCATTCGTGATGCAAGTAACATTAAGAAAACCGTGAAAAAATCAACAAGATTTCATAGACTGGGGGAAAAAAAGACAGACGTATATCACGGCCTGCTGGAGTATAGTAAACACAGAAAACATTTTAAAGCAACAATGTTGAAGATAGATATTTTTGTTTTGCAAATTTGCCGTCATTGAACAGAAACCAAGATGGAGATTTCATTGCAACTAATTAGAAATTCCTCTTTCAGGTATGTAATAAACGATCTTCGCACAAAATAATGTACGATACACGAGCAGTATGTTTTCTTTCAATTCTCGGAAATTAAAAAAGCTCAACTACGTTTCGCTTTTTCAAACTTTTCCTCGAACATCAAAACTTCAACATACCGCTCTTGTAACGCATATTACTACTGTATATCTCACTAGTGGAATAAAGTAAAAGCCTACTTTACAAACGAAAAGTATGTAGTAAAGGCATGTTTTTCGTTATAGACTGTTTATAATGCTGATGTACAAGAAACCAGTTTCATAATATAGACTACTGTTTACCGCAAAATTAATGGATCTTTTCTCTGAATTTATGAAACACAAAATCTTATACGTTGGCATACGTCGCTAAAATATGCTGTCACTAATACGTACAAATGGCGGTGTAAGAAACAGGCCTCATAATAACTATCGTGAGTTCGCAGAGGCTTCTCACGCACATAGCAGAAAACATACTGAACACAATACGAGATAATAGCCCTTTAAGGAGATCATCATTTACAATATTTAGGCTTTACTACATTGTCTTGAATATTCCTCCCTTCCGCACATCAAATCTACGTCTTCGACTGCAGTCTCTCCTTATTATTCAAGAGATTAAGAAGCCCGTGTTCTGAAACCTCAAGTTCCATCACTGTCACGGAGTAAGACTTTAACTGAATGGGAGCCAGCTCAATTCCATTGCGATCCTGACAAGCTCTCTTCTTCCTCAAATCTGAAGGATTAGGCTTGAGCTCCTTTCTACTTCAAAGTCATCTTTTAATGGCCTTTCTACGTCTCTCTGCAATTTTACTCAATTTTTTAAATCACTTAGAGTCTTCAGTCAAGCTATGGACTGGTTGGAAGTTAGTTCTATCCCAGGCAAAGACAAGAATTCTTCTTCTTTTTAACATAACTGAGAGTTATCTCTTCAGGATAAAAGGATAATATCGTGATGTTAAACACGGAACTCAACAAAGTATGTGGAATCAGAATTTAAATAAATTATTCTATTAGTATGGAGCAGGAGGGATAAAATGACTCAAAATCTAACCTGCAATTTTTTGCAAGCATCGAAAAGTGATTGACTGCCTTCGTGGTCTGGTGGTCGGCATACTGGCTTCCAGATTTGGAGGTATCGGTTTGATTCCAGGGCTCAGCTCTCGGGGAATAACATAAGTTCCCTAGGTATCTAGAGTCTGGAAATTTGTGTGAATGTGATTGTGATTGCGAGTGTGTCGAGGTTATTTAGAGTCGATGGGATTGGTGATAGTAAGATGGTATTTGACGAGATGAGGCCGAGATTCGAAATAGATTACCCGACATTCGCCTTACGGTTGAGGAAAATCTCGGAAAAAACCCAGACAGATAATCAGCCCAAGTGGGAATCGAACTCACGCCCGAGAGCGACTCAAAATCGGCTGGTAAGCACCTCAGTCGACTGAGCTACGCCGGTCGCCGTCGAGTTATTAATTAATTAACTAACTAATTTCAAAATATAAATTGCAACAGACCTACAGTACAGTATATCAGAACTGTCGCTGGGCAGAAACCTGAACACTAGTTTCAATGTCACATTGTTCACATGTAAATCCATTAGTTAGTACAATCAAAAGTCCACACCTGTGGAGTAACGGTCAGTGCGTCTGGCCGCGAAACCAGGTGGCCCGAGTTCCAATCCCGATCGGGGCAAGTGACCTGGTTGAGGATTTTCCGGGATTTTCCCTCAACCCAATACGAACATTATCACCTTCATTTCATTCAGACGCTAAATAACCGTAGATGTTGATACAGCGTCGTAAAATAACCCAATAAAAACAATTAAAAAGTACTAACAAATTCTAAACAGTTAACAATGAATTAAAAAATAGTGACGGGGGATTTATGAAATCTCTCGGATTGCGTAAAACGTCTTTATTCTTGGTATGTAATTATTAAGTTGGGTAAGGATGGATTTAAGAATTAAAATAAATATTACCTCGGGCAGGATGTGTAGGCCTACACCCTATCCAGTAATTAGATAATTGAGTGGGAAGAGGAATTAATGAATGAATCAACGAGGGAGGAAGGAGGAAGTGTAAGGTAAAAGGCATACGAGTGCGCGTTCTTAATATTTAGGTGAGCTCCTAGACTAAAGGCCACTTGTCTCACTTCATTCACACTGTAACGCTTAAGGGACATAAGTGAATTCTGCAGGAGAAAAGCCGAAAAAATCGTAAACTAGAAAGAAAGTTAAATGACTAGGCAATTAAGCCAGTTACCCGCAACAACATAGACAACGACTATCGCCGCAGCCCACAACAGCCTCCGTCCAATCGTCTAGCCGAGGGAGGAATGAAGCACCGCCGAAGTCAAGTCCACGATGCTAGCCGAAGATATGAGAAGCATCGCCAATGCCAAGTGCCCATTGCCAACCGAAGATAAGTCAACGACAGAATTTCTAAATCCGAAATGTAAAGTCCATGGCCCATTTCATTTAGGGCTCACCCCGACATGCGAGGTATATTAAATTGGGAATGGAGTGAGACGGAAAACCGAGAGACATGAAGTTCACTTTACACTTTTGTTTCCATGAAATATGTTGTAGAAAACAAACAGTCTAACAATAATTGACACAAACAGTTAAAAGTCAGTATTAAAATACTAGTGTTAAAAATCTACGTACTCTTAACACTAACTTCGCAGCATGTAATATTCCACATCGCCCTTAGATTGAGGGCGTCTTCCTTCAATACAAGCATTATGTAAGTTGTCTGTATGCATAATACACGTTATAAAATTTTAATACCTGAATTCTTAATATTCCCTTTTACATTGAATTTTGAAAATAATTCTTTAATTTGGTATCAAATCTACATCGGTAACATTTTCTTACTTAATAATTTCAAGGCATAACATCATAAATTTTCCAACATATTAATTACATTTTGATAATCTTAAATTCAAACAAACATTCGTAAATATTTGTTTTCAGTTTGGAAATCTTCTAACCTCATAATGTCACATAACATTCTTTCCAGATCGAAGACCGAGGTGTCCACACCTGTGGAGTAACGGCTAGCGCGTCTGGCCGCGAAACCAGGTGGCTCGGGTTCGATTCCCGGTCGGGGCAAGTTACCTGGTTGAGGCTTTTTCCGGGGTTTTCCCTCAACCCAATATGAGCAAATGCTGGGTAGCTTTCGGTGCTGGACCCCGGACTCATTTCACAGTCATTATCACCTTCATATAATTCAGACGCTAAATAACCTGAGATGTTGATACAGCGTCGTAAAATAACCTACTAAAAAACCGAGGTTAAATATATTTATAACATTCAATCCCACGTTATCAATTTCAATATAGAAGAACACATTCACAACAGAAAACATTTCGTCTGATGCGACAAACGCTTCAACGCCTGAATTGTAATTTAATACGTGTGTATTTGACATGGACATATCAATATAATATTAGGTTCAAATGGTTACTTCATTATATTCACAGGAAATTTGTATGACAAAACAGTCAAATTTGCATATAAGCAAATCTTCATATTTAACATATTAGCATAATATTTCCTGAATTTTAATTTTTTGAGTCATGAAGACTTGTAGTTTTATATCTATTTATGTATATTAGGTTAAGCTTTTAACTTTTGACATCAAGGGCATATATATATATATATATATATATATATATATATATATATATATAAACAGAGGTTATTATATTGTGAATTTATTATGATATCTGATGATGTCGCATGTAGTGACGAAAACGTTAATACGCACAAATAAATATGTAATATAAAGGTTTTATACCTTATATATGAAATGTGAAGTCAGTGACGGAACGACATTAAATTATTCATTGTATTTCAAGGACTTATCGGAAATAAACTCCTTCAAAATTAATTGTAAAATTCGTTCTTAGGTTTAACGCCTTCACCTACATATGGAATAGTGCGCTCAAGAGAAGAAATGAACATAGAGCATTGAATTTAGGAGTAAATCTATAGAAACAATACACTCACGTTTGTTTGAAATGTTTGCACGGGCCATTCTCTGATTTATGCATCTTCTGCTAACTACAAAAGGTAGAATCGTGCCCTTCTGAGTACAGCCTCTTAGCAGATAAATGATGGAAGCGGTAAATTACAAAGTAATGATGGATTATACATTTCAGGCTTGCATACAAGATGCTGAAAACAGAGAAACCATGAAGGATTTCTTGTCTAATAAAATAGGTACAATTATATATTAAATAAAAATATACACAGAAGAAAAAGTGGCTGCAGAAATAAAAAGAACAAAACGACAATATTAAAAAACAAAGAAAAAGAAGAAGAAAAAAGAAACAGAGAGAAACAAATGAATTAAATAACTTAATAAGTAAGGATGTTATAAGAAAATAGGAATGAGGGACAACTAGAAAGAGCAATAACATAAGAATGAACGGAAAAAGGAGAAGAAAATAAGAGTGAAAAGAAGAGATAAAGAAAGAAAGAAAGAAAGAGCGGAGAAAGAAAAGAGAGAAACTAAAAAAGTAACAGGAAATTTATAAAATGTCTTGGATTGCGTGAAACATCTTTATTGATGTATAATTTTAAGGTTACGTTAGAGTGGATTTAAGGGTTAAATAAATACTACCACATGCAGAATGAGTACATACAGACGTGGACAAATTATTAGCAAAATTGAAGATTTTTATTATATATTTTTACAAAATATGAGTCTTCAATTTAGACTACAGTTGACATTTTTGTATATTTTCAAATAATTAGCCAAATTGAAGATTTGTATTGTATATTTTTCAAAATTTAACTCTCTAATTTGGACTACATTTGATATTTTTGCATATTTACAAATTATTACCAAAACTGAAGGTTTTTATTGTATATTTTTACAAAATTCGATTCTTCAATTTGGACTACAGTTGACATTTTGGATATTTCCAAATTATTAGCAAAACTGAAGATTTTTGTTTTATATTTTTACAAAATTTGGCTCGTCAATCCAGTTGACATTTTTGCTAATTTATAAATTATTAGCTAAATTGAAGATTTTTATTATATATTTTACAAAACTCGACTCTTCAATTTAAACTACAGTTGACATTTTTGCATATTTCTGTCTACTGTAATGATGGAAATATGCAAAATTGTCAACTGTAGTCTAATTGAAAAGTCAAATTTTGTAAACAGAATTATCATAAAAATCGTCAATTTTGTTAATAATTTGTCCACGTCTGTACTATCCAACAATTAGATAATGGAGCGGGACGCAGTTTCGAATGACGCAGTGAAAGAAAGGGAAAAGGGAGGATAAATAATTAAAAGGCATGTGATCGCGCGTCCTTGTAAGGGAATTTGGGGCTGTGAGGAAGAAGCTATGTGAGCTCCAAGCCAGTAGTCCACATGTCTCACTCTGTTCTCAGTTCCGTTGATAGAACGTATGAGAATTATAAAGGGGAGAAGCAGAAAATGGACATAACTTATTAGCTACCACATAAAGAAAAGGACCGTCTGGAAAAACTCGAGGTACATTAAATAGAGAATGAAACGAGAAGGCCGTGTGGAAAACCACGAGGTACGAAGTTCATCTTACACTTCTATGTCTTTGGTACCACGAGTTACGTCAGAATAAACGTTTCATGTCAAAACGTTAGAATTGTTCTCCCCTTGAAAGTCGGATATACACATTTTACGTCAAAGAGAATATCATGAAACAAGAAATAGTTCAGAAACACGAAGATACCATGAATGAAAGAAATAAATAAGGAAGATAAATATGAAAATTACAACGAAACATATAAAGCATTACAAAGTAAAGGAATAAATATGAAGAAATGCGTAGTGTGGCGGACGGTGGGGCCGGCATAGACGGGCAGCACAGTAGGCACGCAAACAAAGAGCTTTCAGTGCATACAGATGTCCTATGTCCCGTCCGATAAGCACATCTATAACCTCTCTACATCTATTTTTAAAGAATAAGAATGACAAGCAAAACTGGGTACAACATTCAATCATTTATCCATTCATAGTTTTCTGTCAAGGCAGGTCCTTCACTGCAAACTCACCTCTCTACAATCTTCCCTATTCACCCCCTTTCTCTTCGTCTTCGCATACAATTCGTATATCCTAACGTTGCCTATTATTTGATATCTTCTTCAGTCCCGAACATTTCTTCCGTTCACCATTAGTTCCAGTGCATCCTTCAGTAGGAAATTTCTTCCCAGCCAGTGACCCAGTCAATTATCTTTTCTCTTCTTGATCACTTTTAGCATTACTTTCCCCACCCACTCTTTCTAGCACAGCTTAATTTCTTATTTTGTTCTGCCCATTTCACACGCTCCATTCTTCTCCATATCCTCATTTCAAATGCTTCTAGTCGCTTCTCTTCACTTCGTCATAGTGTACATGTTTCTGTCCAATGCCACACTGCACACAAAGCACTTCACTAGTCTCTTCCTTAGTTATTTTTCCAGAGGTCTGTAGAAAATATTTCTTTTTCTATTAAAATCTTCTTTGCCATTGCTATCCTCCTTTTGACTTCCTGGCAGTAGCTCATGTTACTGCTTATAGGCCCGGTTTCTTCAACCTTTGTTAAAATGCACCTAACATAGCGTTAATTAACTGTAAGTTAAAAGTATGAATTGCTGTTAAAAATATTGCGTTTCTTCAACTTTACATTTCACATTTTAAAATTCTGTTTGTTAACTCTCTGTTAGGACCAGAGATTCTAGAGTTTAACCATAACCTATAACCAAGTATAGGCTCACTTCTGTTTTCTGAACTCTGACAATTGCGATTCTCACTTGTTTCTGTTGTTTGATTCAGAGAGGATAGAATTCTTTCTATTCTCTCAGATTTGATTTCTGCTTCTTTCCGTCGTCTGTATCACAATAGCGTGGAACGGGGTATTGGTATTGCTGTTATGAAATGGAAAACACTGGAACAAAAAGAAATCATGGGACTAATTTCTCTTCGTTCGAAAGAAGCCTTCTGCTGGAAATTATTTCGCAGTATAAACCAATTAATGAGAATAAACAAAAAACAAAGTTGAAAGCGAAAAGTGAGGCTTGGCAGAAAACAGCCTATACCTTTGTATGAACTTCTGGTCTGTCAAATCACAGAAATCAACCCCTCTGTTTATGTATTCATGGATATCATTTCCTAAATAATCCAAATGTAGAAGTTCAGCATCTAACACACCAGCCATATTGGATACTTCTATGCTAACAGAGAGTTACATGATTTAACTGCATGAAATTGGGCAGTTAAATTAACATAGGTTTTAACAGCCTGTTAGTACTAACAGTAGTTGATTCAACTGTTAAGTTTATAGTTAAAATTGAATAACACACTGTTATAATTTAACAAAGGTTGAAGAAACCGGGCCATAGTAGGCTTACTCCAAGTATTTGAAGCTGTTCGCTTGTTCCATTGCCTCGTTTCAAATTCGTATGTTTACCTTTTTATTTTTCTTCCGATAACACCACTAAGAATCGAAGAAAATAGAAACCTATACAAATTTTGAATTACCGACCTAGAGAATTCGAATAGTAGGAAAACCGTTGAAATATCTCATTGACGGTTGGATTTTGTGTGCCAAAACGGACCACCTGGTCTTGAAGAGAATCATGAAGGGTTAGGCCTATGTTTATTTTTATTATTATTATTATTATTATTATTATTATTATTATTATTATTATTATTATTATTATTATTATTATTATTATTATTATTATTAAAGATGAGGAGGAGGAGAAGGTTGCTCCAAATGTATAAGTACTGAACGAAATACGCTGCACACGTTTGTCCCAAGCCACTGTGTTAGTTTTTCCAGTAAACGAGTTGTATGTAATGAAACTACTATTTTATATCATGATATGCCAAGGAGGGCGAGTAAAGAGGCAGTTGAAAACTGTTCAGAGTTTTAGTTACAACTTTGAAAAACAAATAAAAAAAACTCTCTAAGCTCTGGTTTTCCCTCGAAGTGGAAGACCAAGTTACACGCCCACACGAAACAGAACCAACAGTTGTAACATATTTAAATTCGTTCTCTTATAATAAACAGAACGACTTTAACATTAACAACACAACTTCAATGACTACAACTTTACGAAGGAGGCTGTGCACTGAATATTTAATCTCTATGCATTACTCGTAACAAATGCCGTGAACTGCTGGATTGCTTTGGACAGATCATGTCGCAGATAAATTTTTATCTATTTATTTATTTATATTCTTTCTCTCTAACGCCGAGCATATTGACGTATTATGTCATTTACGTCCCGCCTAAATTTTAGGAGATTATGATGAAGAATGTCATAATTAGGGGGCGGATGTTGATGAAAAGTCATCTTCTTATTTTTCACATTAGGAAGATCCCTATTAATATAGAAATCCTTTCTATGTTAATATCAACGTAAAAAAATAATTTCTTATATTGCATTTTTTAACGTTTTTGAACTAACAGGTTATTTTTACATTTTTTTGGTCATTTTTAATACTTCGAAGAATATTTAGATAATTTGGAATGCATTTTACTTTCTTCGTTACCGATAGGTCTGTTAAATCATTTTCTAAGCAAATAGGTCAGTAGTAATATTGCCTACTGAATAAGTGAATAACAGTGAAATTTGAGTTTTATAGTTTGAAATAGACTCTAAAGTCCATCCCTCATTCCACTGAAGGCTTCACTTCACACAACGGAAGTAATATAAAAGTTTGACAGCAGGTTAGTTTAAGTGAGGACTTTGACCGCTACTGTTCTTTTGTCGGTACGAGGGTGTCTTTAGAATTTATGTTTGGAAGGGGGGGAAACTTTCACCATGTGCTGGACAGGACGTTGTGTCCTCAACATGGTTCGGAAGGGATTTTTAACACAAAGATTGCAAGAATGCACGCTGCACCCACAATTTGTTTTGTCATTCACACTCCCTCATCTGGAAGATCTGGTAACAAAAGTGAAGCGCGGAAGGAGGAGGAGATGGAGAATGAAGGCACTGACACGGACCACCCTTGATCGAAACACATTGTAAATCCTTATTAAAATCTATAATTTTCCCTTAAAACCTTCATTTTTTTCCATGTTCTTTTCCTTTATTTTAGCCAAATTCCAAGAAGTTGCCTCCTCTCTCCGAGATTTGCAGGGCAGTCATTGAAACAAGGTGACTAATTTTTAAGGCGTTGTGGTGCGAGTACGGTGAATAATATTTAAATGTCATTTTCTTTTAATTTTTATGTCATTTTTACATTAGTTTAAGAACTTTTAATGATCATTTTAAGCATATTTTTAGGTCATCAACATCCGCCCCCTAGTCATTATATTGGAATCTGCTCGCCCCTTAACATCCCGAGTCCTGAGAGTATAGTGTAGGCCTACATTACCATACTTCACACATGATTATATGTGATGTATGTGCAGTGACCCGAAGTATAGTGTAATATACCTGCATTTGTGCCCTCACTATAACCTGCAAAATTTTTTCAGCATTTTTCCTCATGTCAGTGATTATTTCTTGAAGTGTAGAATTATACTGAACTTTAAAAATAAAACAAGAAATGTCTCAGGACTCAGGAAGTTATGGTAGGATGACGCCTTTTCCTTTCAATTTCCCTAGGTTTCTTGAATGGAACTGGGAAAAAGAAGTGAAACAGATGGTTTTAAGGTAACAATATAACGACTATTTTATGAACACAATGTTAATAAATAATAGCTATTTATGTATTAAGCACGCAAAATAAGATTTTAGCGGACGAATTCAGTGTTTTTGAACGAGGCGTAATCCAAGTCCAAAATGCGTGAAGAGTCAGCTAAAGATTTTGCGAACGTGGTGCATACAATAGTTTTTAGTATAAGCTCTCTAAATTATATGAAATAAAATGAAGTAAAAATAAATATAAGTATGAAAAGGTTAGTCAGTCAATTATATTCTCATCGCCGTCTGATAAACATAATAAAACAATCTAAGTAAAGATAATATTTTTTTTTTGGTCCTACAGAATATATTTGTTATGGTAACAATTAATATTAGAGGAGAAAAATTCGCTCCGGCGCCGGGGATCGAACTCGGGTCCTTGGTTCTACGTACCAAGCGCTCTCACCATTGAGCTACGCCGAAGTCCAATCCACAGCACCGGACCGAACTCCGCTCCTCCAGTGTTTTTCCCTTTGTGGTCTGACTCCAAGTTGGGCATTATACGAGGAGCGCACTCAGTGTCAACATACATGCCCAACTTGGAGTCAGGCCACAAAGGGAAAAACACTGGAGGAGGGGAGTTCGATCCGGTGCTGTGGATTGGACTTCGGCGCAGCTCAATGGTGAGAGCGCTTGGTACGTAGGTCCATGGACCCGAGTTCGATCCCCGACGCCGGAGCGAATTTTTCTCCTCTAATATTAATTAATAATGAAACAATGTTGGCATATTAAAACCCTGTTATAGTCGGTATGCCGATTGTCACTGCCGTCTGGATCCGAATCTCGTATAGGCTACGTACAAATACGTACATCGTAGACGGCGGAGCATATTCTGAGCGCTCGTTTCTAAACAACAATACACACGAAATAGCTAGTTTATTTATGAAAAATACCATCTCGCTATCACCAATTCCATCAACGCTAAATAGCCTACTAGTTGATACAGCGTCGTTAAATGAATGGCTGCCTAGAATAACGTTGTAAGTCAGTTTTTACAGTTTGTCAGGAAATTAAAAATATGATTATTCCATACTAACTTTGTTAAATATTACATAATATGACAGTGTTAGGTCTGTATTAATACTTCAGTAAGTATTCACACCATTTATATAGTACTAGCCGTACCCGTGCGCTCCGCTGCACCCGTTAGAAATAAATATAAAGTAATTACATAATTAAAATAGGACATTTGATCCAGGGAACATTCGTGTTTGATAGAAGGATAAATCGTTTATTATGTTACTTAATTTAAATTTAATTTAAAAATTAAAATGCGATCATTTTGATCCAGAGACCACTCATTTGGTCATAAAAATTAGTTTAGGAAATACAGGAAACGAATATACAGAATAGCCTATCAAGTTTTCTGTGCATAAGAATCTATTTTAATCTTACCTGTCCTCGATTCACTCACAAGTTACTGTGATAACATTATAGCATTATGTCCATCTAGAGAAACTACACTTTCCAATGGTGAATTAATAATTAATTATACATATCGGTTAATTTAGCTTCCGATATTACTTCATAGAAACGCAGAAACATTATCTGTAGGCTATCTTTCATAGTTTTCGATTGTTGCTGTCCAAGGCCCCTTATAGACGAAGTCATTTGGTTTTTAATTCATTACACGGCCTTAGATGGCAGTTATTTTAATTTTAAAACTCATTTATCTCTTTAAATATCAGTCCTATCAAAATTTTTCAAAGAATAAAACTTATCGGAAATGATTTCTAAAGAAATTTTTGTTATGTAACATTGTTCATAAAAATCAATAATAAGCGAGATATTTCGATTTATTTAATTCAGGCCCCCTTATAACCCCCTTTTTAAATAATGTATTTTGAATGCCATATAGCCTATAATCTAAGTTACAATGAACTTAATTTATATTCCAATTTTCATCGAAATCCGTTCAGCCATTATCGCGTGAAAAGGTAACAAACATACAGACAGACAGACAGACAGACATACAAACAAAAATTTCAAAAAAGCGATTTTCGGTTTCAGGGTGGTTAATTATATATGTTAGGACCAATTACTTTTGGAAAATCGAAAATTACCAGAAAAATTTCGGCTACAGATTTATTATTAATATAGATATTTATTGTCTTCATCTTCCAATTAACACAACTTTTTGAACATTTACAGTAGAAAAACGTTGTATGTCAATCCAGAAGAATAACGTTGTAAAGCAAAGAAACTTAAATACTGTCAATATTTCCTGGTAGATTCTTTATGATTGTTACATTTGAGTACATTAAATAATATTAATAATAATAATAATAATAATAATAATAATAATAGACAAATTTATATTATGAGAACTTGAAACAAATTACACAACTTAGATCCAGGCATACAATATCAATATTACACAGACAAGAATTTTTTTTCTTTATTCTGTTATTAGGCCATGGTAGAATTCAGAGTAACCATAAGCTCATTACCTTCAACTATTCTCCTTTAGCATTCTATAGGCCTATATTGACTTACAACCTTATTCTATTCACCGGTCCAGGTCGTTTCATAGCTGGTTTAATGTCACTTTTCTTCGAAGTATATTCTTTCCTCTGATCCTTTAGTGTCTTACGTACATTGTCCTTCCATTGCATGATATTAATCTTACGTTTTCTTTTTCTATTTACGTTTTTTATGAGACCATGTGACACGCTACAAGTATGACTGTCCGCCATTTTATTTTCGTTCCAACGTTATTCAGCTCAGCAACACAATCATACTACTACAGCTCTCGAAGTAGTGTGGATATCAGCAAGATGATGACAGCACATGATGCAAGATATGCGATACAACATTTTTCAGCCGAAAACTCAGTTTGGCCAAAAACGGACTTACAACGTTATTCTAGGCAGCCATTCAAATAACCAACCAAAAAAGTTTGTTCAATTTATTTTGTTTATGGTAACAGCAGAAGCATTTTGGAGACACAGCACTGTCTTCACAAATTTCGTTAAATTTGGGAAGATATATTCACCATAGCATATTTCGTTTCATACACAGAGTTACATAAATTCCTGGTGTCTCCGGAAGGGTACTAGATTTCCGTAAAAAGTACTAAAATACTAAAAATGTTCAGAATGTACTAGATCTAGTACTAAAGTACGAGCAGTGGCAACCCTGTATGTAGGCTACTGCATACAATGGGAGTAGCCTATATAAATATTGTATTATAAAAACTTGCTAGCGCTTCACTGAAACAAAATATTGACTTTCTGAAAGTCATTAGCGAGATGTACGGCCTACAGTACGTACGACCTTCAAAACGGACACTGTTCTAGTTGTAGACAGGTGACGAATTCTCACCAAGGGGCCCCATACGTAGGCTAAGTTACACGTGTCAAGTTCATATGCCACCACAACCTGCGTGGTGCAAATATACTGCACTACAAATAATAATCAGGGTATATAGCTACAGAAGGTAAATTCAAACCAATCTCACTGGATACAGGTGAAGATATACGGATAGTGTTATAAGAAAGCAGCAACTGCTTTGAGCTAAATAAGATTATTTTAGAAAAAACGTTTGTTTAAATAAGCTCACCTGGCTGCGATATTTCCTATGATTACAATAATGATATTACCACCTGATCTCAAAATATCTGTGGCACGATAAGTACGAATTTAAAACAGAAGACAAGTCTAGAAATACAGTTAAAATTGTATAAGACATTAGCAGTCCCAGGTTTTATTGTAAGGTTGCAAGTCGTGGACAATAAAACGAAGATATGTATCTCAAATACAGTCATTAGAAATGAAATTTCTCAAGGGAGTAAAGGGATGCAAGACGACAAGATAAGACATGACCAAACAATATGAGAATTAGCTATATTTTCAATACGAGAAAAGATCCATGGTTACACAATTCGCTGGACCGAATATCTGTCCAGAATGGAAAACGAAAGAAATACAAAACAGAGATATTGGCCGTCCAGGCAGAGATGGAAAGCTGAAAGTGAAGCTGATTATGTTTCCGTGTCCGACTGCAAGAAATTAATAATATTTTAAGGGACTGAAGCCGGATGGTCTATGGCGAGTCTATGGCGAGTCCTTGGCATCAACCTCTTTGATTTGATTACCCCCCTTTGATTTGATTACCTGGTTGGGTTTTTCCGAGGTTTTCCCCAACCAAAAGGCAAATGCCGAGTAATATTTTGGCGAATCCTCGAACCTCACCTCATCTCACTACATCTCGCCAAAATATTGTAAAAAATTGCACAAAATTGTAAAAATTGTAGAAAATTACTAAACTGTAAAACTACAAAAAAAATTTGTAAAAATTGTAATTGTAATATTGTAAAATTTTGACTTGTTCCACATCTCAAAGCTTCATTGCTCATGTAAGATTTATGGAATAAATGAATGAATGAATGAATGAATGAATGATTGAATGAATGAATGAATGAATGAATGAATGAATGAATGAATGAATGAATGAATGAATGAGTACTTAATTTTAATTGCGGTATCACCAGAGAAACCCAGTTTTCGCAAACAATGTACTCGCGAAATACGGTTTTTCAGCCGATAAAAACAACAATTTTATGTTACAAACTTTTCCAGTTCAAAATATCGTAAGTTTAAACTCGCAAAATAAGAGTTCTGTATATACGCGAAATTTTTATTTTAGCACGAATTTGTTTTTCAAAAGAAATATTTATTTTTGTTTCCAAAATTTTAATTCAAAGTGCCCAAAGATTGATGTTTATGTACGACATTTTTAATATAATATTCAAACGCTACTTCAATACAGAATTTTGAATCTAATATGCAAACTGGATTTCGAGTAACTTTATTTTTAAATATAAAGCAGTAGTAGCCTAAATGTTTCGTGGTGTCTATTAGTTTACCTATATTATTCATTTTTATAGACCTCTAGTCTTTGAAGGAATACACAGTAATATATTTTGCACTACGAGAGTCAAAATGTTACATTATCAAATGTGAAATAACAAAATTTATGTTCTTTTTTGTGCGAAATATAACATCGAAATAAAGCAAATGTTTAAACTGAAATTTAAGATTTTTATTCACCGTAAAATAGGATCCGTGGGTATCACTAAATATATTTTAATAATTTTCTGTTATGTCTATAACATAACATACCCCATGATATACGAAGTCACACATGATTCGTTGAGAATGATCAATCGTTCATTACACATATCTCCTTACGAAAAGTCGATAATCTGAATAAGCCACTTTCACTTTCTCTTTTATAATAAGTATTGAGAGAAATTTTCCTGATGCTGAAAAACATAGTTTTGAGATTTTGCGGAAATTAAAGTTTTCAATACCTGTGTTAAAAATGGTTTCAGGCATGTCATCTGCCTATGTACGACATGCTAAATTAGGGGTTCCCTAGTGTCACCGTCACCTTCATGAGTGCCACGGTTTCCTTGAAGCTCCGCTAAAATGCTTCGCATAATTTATGCCCGTAAAACATCAAACATTTACAATAATGTTGAGAATAAAGCATCCTTAATAAATTGACAGCAATATTAAATTTAAGTTTTAGCTTTTGAATATAGTATTTTAATAATTGCGAAGGAAAAATTGTTCCGGGCTGGGTATCGAACCCGGGACCTTTCGTTAAACGTACCAACGCTCTACCAACTGAGCTACCCGGAAACTCTACCAGACACCGATCCAATTTTTCCCTCTGTATCCACAGACCTCAAAGTGGGCCGACAACCGTCAAGCAACCAACACTGAGTGCACACTAACTCTGTGTGACTTAAATTGTGGTTTTCTGTTAACGAACAGTGACGTGTATTATGCAAATCAAGCTTTCAGGTATAACTCCCTGTAAGTCACACAGAGTTAGTGTGCACTCAATGTTGGTTGCTTGACGGTTGTCAGCCCACTTTGAGGTCTGTAGATACAGAGGAAAAATTGGATCGGTGTCTGGTAGAGTTCCCGGGTAGCTCAGTTGGTAGAGCGTTGGTACTTTTAGCCAAAGATCCCGGGTTCGATACCCGGTCCGGAACAATTTTTCCTTCGAAATTATTAAAATCAACTTTACAGGGACTTATACCTGAAAGCTTGATTTGCATAGTATTTTAATATTAACTTCGTTTTTTCGGATAAGCCTAAGTTAGAATTATTGTATTATCTATTGTACATTGATACAGTTCCGTCACATATCATTAGTATACAATATTTACAGGGCCGGGTATTTATGGAGATCGCGAAAATCACGACATAATATTAGATATACAA
The DNA here is from genome assembly GCA_025594305.2 of Periplaneta americana. Lineage (NCBI taxonomy): Eukaryota > Metazoa > Arthropoda > Insecta > Blattodea > Blattidae > Periplaneta > Periplaneta americana. The sequence continues at coordinate 181,920,021 of JAJSOF020000003.1, read as the reverse complement.
TAGGTTTTTACTAATCTTTACGAATTAAGTGATTCTGATTAATAATATGCGGATGAAACAATCGTGACAAAACGCGAAATAGAGTTCTAATAGCGAAATATGAACACATTCGCGAATTATTACTACTGCGTCGTCTTATAGCGAATTTCACATTCTGAGTTTTTTCTTTTCGGTTTTTTTTTTTTTCCATTGAATTTGTTATATATCCAAGTAGCCTACATTACATGGTATTCCAGATGTTCTGATTACATTAGTGAACTCAAAAAACGGAGAATTCCACATTTCACTAATAATTTGAAAGTGTTAATTTGAGGGCTGCAAGTCTTTTTCGTTTTAATGAATGTGTGTTAAATACAGTCACAATCCAACAAATACTGTCTACTGGCCATTCCGCACCTTTACCAGAATCCAACGAACCTTTAAAGCTAATTATTTGGAAATTAATACTCATACTGCGTTAATATTCTAATTCCAAAATAATTGTATTTTCTAAAATTTCCATTAATCTCCGCCGACACCAATATTAAAAAAAAAAACAAATCCGCCAAGAGTACAAATCAATGTCCAACAATCTCCGCCGACACCAATATTAAAAAACGCCAAGAGTACAAATTAATCTCCAACAATCTCCGCCGACACCAATATAAAAAAACATAAATGATAAAATTAATCTCCACAAATACTTGCCCTAAATATTTACTTGACTAACGTTTTCGCCCTTTCATACTGGGCATCGTTAGATAATTTATTACATTACATATCATTTTTTTCTAAAATTATTGAGCACTAGCCGTTCAATGTTCATCAAGATACATTATTACTTCTTTTGCTCATTCACTGAATCCTAAATACATTTTATTTTAGAATTATATAGTAATAAAATTCCAAAATCCAAATCATTCGCAGTCGTTGTCTAGGTATATGGCAGCATTTTTAAGTGGATCGATGTGACTATATCGATGGTGTTGAATAACGAACTCGTCTGTCAAAAGATTTAATTTTACAGGAAAGTGAAGAAATATTTTAATATCTTGATAACGAACAAATATCAGTCACAAGAGGACATTCAAACATCTGCTTGTAAAGTTTGTATCCATGCCTTGACATAAGATGTGTTTGCAGAGGATTCGGAAAGACTTTTATTATAGGGACAAAGTGAAATGCTTCTGCTGCGTATGACATATCTGGCTCCGACAGTTACCTAATCAAACTAAACTAAATATTATAGACTATTGATAAGTTACGTGACGCAACTGTACCAATAGACCTATACAAATAATAATAAAATTTTGAATATAATCTGAAAAATACATGATTACAAAGTTATTTCATGCTGTATCATGTAGGTTGCTCTGAAAAATGAAACCAGATTTCTAGACTCGTGAACTGTAAGGCTCTCAAAGGGATGGTTGATGATGCTTTGTAGCTATCAGTTCTGCGAAGATTGGCTCAATTGTAGATAATTTAAACCGCTCTGGCTCAACATTAGGTTTGCTTCTGTATTTGTTTTTCAAGAACATCAGAGCAGAAAATGTACACTAATAATATTATAATGCAAGTACAGTAAAACCTCGTTAATCCGGGGATAAGATGACCGGTTTAATGAAAGTCCGGATTAACTTAATAACCTATAAAGTGCATTAAAACTCTGTTTTTAACAACAAAACATGTTTGTTATGGTGTATTTAAAGGGAATTGGCCTAAATACACTATACAGTACAGTAAAATGTGTAATTGATAATAATATTTGTTTGTATAGTTTAATTACTGTATTGCCAACTTGATGGATTTTCTTTATTTTAATAATATAGATGTAATATTTTAATTATTGTAATTCCATAGTCATAATGTATAAAAGTAAGTCTTAAAACAAGGTTCTTTAATTTTTCCAAACTCATCTTTTTTTTTTTTGCCTGTCCGGATTAAGCGAAATCCGGCTTATCGGGGTCTTGATTAACGAGGTTTTACTGTAAGTTGAGTGAACTGGCATAAGTGTTGTATTGCAATTCGGAGAACATTGGGATACCTGGTCGTGCATGAAACCAAAATTACAACAGGATCGATGTAGGAAATGCGATATTTAAGTTCGAATCGGAAATAACTGTAACTCCTCTTCTTTGAGGGGCAAACTATTTCTTGTCACCAATAATTTTAATGTTAATGAATCAAGATGACATTCTATATTTCAATAATATTGGGAGAGAGCTCATCTACGATGATAGAAAGTCACAGAGTGGGAAATGAATCGAATTCTCGGTTAATAAATCAGCGAGATAACAAGTCTAATTTCTTTAAGGTTGCTTGAACCGTGAAACTGTTGAAGATGAAAAAAATACTAAAAATAACAGATAGGTATGCAGGGCTTGAAAGCCAAGAGAAGACCTGGAGTCGATCTCATTCCTGGTAAACTCTGTGTCTTAAGTCTGAGAAAAATCACAGAACTTAATAAAGTTAATATTAATTAAAATACTGTTTGGAAACACACCTTATTCCAAGAACACTTAAAGAATCACTTGCGGACCCTATGGTGGAACCGCTGTCTTAAACTACTGGTTGGATTTTGTTCATATTGGTATCTGCAAATCAATTCAATGGTGAATCACTATACCAGGGATGCAAATTGTGCTACAATTGTAACTCATCCCTTCCCTTCAACTCTCACGTCATTGTAGGGTAGCAGGAGAATGTATTCAGTGTGCTTGTCAAACGTCATAGGAGCGTCACTGAAGGCTCCGGCCTTGTGGACGCGGGAACTGACTCTTTCCCCATGCTTCAACCCCTCTCTTTCCCAGTTCTGCAACCCTGCACTATACCTTTTGTGATAATCATCTGGACGAAATGCATGTATTATTATAGAAGTTTATAAGGAGTCAGATGAAGACGTTTCTTTAAAGCTCTATGAACTGTTGTTTTCGGAAATCTTAATTGTGGGGCACATTTACGAACTGATTTCTTTGGACTCTGGACAACTCTTCGGATGGCTTCTATTGTTTCACCGTTTGTCGATGGTGTTCCACTACGCGTTTCCTTCAATAGGCTTTCAGTTTCTTTTAACTGTCTATCCCTACGACGAAAGTTTTTCTCGTGTGGTGGTTCTTCGTTAAATACGCGACGAAATTCCCGTCGTACAAGAGTCACAGATTCAAATTTTGCCAGCCACGAAACACATTGCACTTTTCTTTGGACATCCATCTTGTATAATTAATTGTAACAATAAAAATTATTGCATTTGTTCGATTGTTACCGTCTTTTGTTTCCTTCAGTGTCTCAAACTTACAGACGAAAAACTTCGAGAGTCTTGTTTTTATCTGGCACCAATATTACAGTTCTACCTCTATTCAATCAAAAAATATAATTCTCTGAAACTCCACCATGACTTTTCGGACACTGCGTACAACCGGTATACAAAAACCTACTTGGAATGCAGTGCTTAGGAATAACTGAATCGGTTTTTTGAGAAACCCCTTAAGTCATGTAATAGAAAGTTTTAGGGAAACAAAAAAAATTGTACGAAATAAATGCATGAGTTAAGAATTGGAATATTTGAAATGGGAAATGTTGGTAAAACATAACGAATGTTTCTGTATGCAAAAGAATATTTTTAAATAGAATATGACTTAATATTCATGTTTGAAAATGTTTGACTTCGGGGGTTTCTCAAAATCTGATAAAGATTTAACAAATTCAGTCGCAAAGTAATTAATTTACCAAACACAACAGCTTAGGCTATAGTTTTGTTCATTCTGAGTCAGCCTTGTCACTGACTTTATGGGCCTTCTCCACTAAACCTAATTTTCAAGCGCACATGTCACCAGGAGCGGCTTTAGGGGTAGTGGCATCGTGCCATGGCACTGCCTAAATAAAATATAATTAAATCTTATTTTTAACTGTAGGGCTACATTCAGAGCGCTGTAAGATCAGAAATATTATTAAAATATGGATTTACCATGGCGTGATTCAAACAGAATAACGATTTGAACTACCGCGCCGTGACGTGTCTGAGACAACAAACAATGCCGTTCGCCCGCTCATGCGCTGCTGTATTGCTGTACATCTTATGTTCATCATTCGAGCCAGCTGCCAACCATATCTGTATAGGCATGCGTAAGTGTTTTGTAATCCATTCGATGGAGCTTCTCGGTGGTGCAAAGGGCAAGATGAAAAGGTTTTATCCGTGTCATTCAGTTGACAACTCGATTCGATGTGGCAGCACTAAATAACGAATATTTGTTCCATGCCAGGGCTAACTTTCTTGCCGGCAAATACGTTATAAAAAATAGCGCGAACGTAGGAAAAACAGTGCGATATCTGGCGTCATATATTATATGCATATAATTGTGTTGTGTTGATGAGAAACAATAAATTTTGAATGAAATAAATACTCCATTATAAAATACACTTTCTTCATCATATGAAGATAAACAGAAAGTAAAGATATAAGGAAAGACTAACTCTAGATTTGAACATAAATATGTAAATAAAAGGTGTTAAAATGTTTATGCAAAAAACAAACGGATTTGTTGATGTGATATTAATTTTTTTCTTCTGTTTTCCTCGTGTTCTTCTTGGTTGTACCTAGTATTGGTCTAAGAAAGGTGTGATGGATTTAGTTTATATCTGGTAGCAAGATCCCCAATTTTAGCCAGAAATTCATTGAACTCTTTGCTAAAAATTATAGGGAAAAATAATTCAAGTATAAAACAGTTTAAGAAACTTCAAAGTTCCGTGAATTTATTATATTAATATATTACTAGGTCTATTATTACTCTATTATTATTATCATTACATATTATTATTATTATTATTATTATTATTATTATTATTATTATTATTATTTTGTATTAAATATTCACGATATAAAACGATACATTATCGTTACTTTTCGTTTCTGACTTGAATGTTCTGGCACTACTCAGACAAAGTGGCTTCAGCCGCCACTGCATGTCACAACAAAAATACTGTTTGACTTGTGGTATTTTTCTACAAAATGGTATATCTATTCCTATAGAACAGGAATTAGCAATAAACTCAGTTTTGTTAAAATTTCACTCATGGGGTTTCTAAAAAAAACGATTCAATTCCGTTTAGTCCAATAATATCGTCGAAATACCTCTAGGCCTACAGTTCAAAAAGGACATTAAAACAAAACAAAAAAAATATTAGCTTTAACCGAACAGAAAAAGCTCTCAATCTTTCACTCTTCTTTTACTTCACGAGTTAACTCACCGTCGCTATGGACATTGGTCAGACCTAGTAATAAAAGCGTGAGGACTAGAGAAATACACCTGCAATAGGGCGGACGTCCTGCTGTCACGGTAACATAACCACACAGGGGAAATCAATTACAAAGGCCTACAAACCAGCCGCAGGTAAATACATATGTAGTTCCCGCGGGAGAGGATGCGAATAATTATTACCCAGCATGCACCGCACTCCCTCGTCACATTTCCATTGCAACAGTTCTCTTTCGCTTATTCGAGCGATGATAAACCTAATAACTCATCTTGGTCTTAACCTTGCATAGGATATCTTAAATTGCGAAAGAATAGAAAGCTTTTACAAGTCACCAATTTCTTATTTCAGATATTTCCATTGCTTTATTTGTAAATTACCCAAACCAGCTAATTTGTGCACTAACAGAAAAATACGATGAAAACATAAAAGAAATAAAGACTGAGGATAAAATATCTAAATGAAAATGAATTAACTTACAAAAGGAGTACAACAAGGGTTGTACAGTTGTCAAAAAAAATGGCCGCACTCGGATTACGGTGATGTTACACGATGTATGCGCTACAGAAGCAGTTTCAGAACAGATATTTAAGCAGGAGTCATTCACATCTGCGTCTCGTAGAGCAGCGGTAGTGTGTTCGCTTAATGATTCGAAGGTTGTGAGTTCGAGCATTGTTTAAGTTATCATTTTATTTTGTTATCCTTTTTTAGCGATATAAATAATATTCAAGTAAACATTTATATTCTCTTGTCGTTCTTTAATGATATAAATAATATTCAAGTTATCATTTTATGTCATACTCTGTTATAGTTCTTTAGCGTTATAAATAATATTCAAGATATTTTATCCTGTTATCGTCCTTTAGCTATATAAATAATATTCAAGTTATCATTTATATTCTGTTATCGTTCTTTAGCGATATAAGTAATATAAATTTAATCTTAGATTTGAAACAATACAGTTGCATAATACTAGTGTTAGTTTTTTCTTCTTATATTATTACATTTTACATGTACAATGTTTCAGAAAAATATTAGAACAATATGTTATCACCGAACGAGATGGTTCAGTGGTAACGCATTCGGGAGATCCAGAGTTCGATTCCCGTGCTAACCAATCCGGTCATGATTTCTTTAGAGTGAATACAATTAATTTTCAGTTAAATAAAGACGAATGCCGCATTAGGTCGAGAAATAATAGAACCAACATAAGAACAACAAACATTCCCAAATGTAAAGCTGTAGATAAGTCACGATACGACGTAGGAGTTGAAGCGACTATAAACAAATAAAGCTAAAAATGTATTATCCAGACCTACCCTGTTATTTGGAAGTGAAGCATGGATTCTAAAACAGAACATTTGAAAAGAATGCAAGCTGCAGAAATGAACTTCATGAGGAAAACTGCACAGTTATGGGGTAGAAAATAAAGTGTAGAGATAGGCCTATTAAATAATTTCAAAGTTCCTACCATATTAAAACATTTTCAAGATTACAGAATAGGAGGTATTGAGCATATTAATAAAATGGAAAATTTAAGACTGCAGAAAAAATTCTAACTTCTTGCCAGGCACAAAGAAAAAGAAGATTGGAAAGACTAAAAAAAAAAAAAAAAAAAAAAAAAAGTATGAGAGCGGAACAGGCCACTCTGCCTAATTTGTTGACAGGAAGAAGACGATTGTTTATTGAGAAAGACTGCATGTGTAAGTGATGGAAAAAAATGGTGCAGTATATTTTGCACATAGGGAGTGGAACTAATATAAATGAACAGATTTTAACAGCTTATTCCTTCTATAGAGTAGAACAACAAACAATTCATATATATATATATATATATATATATATTCTCTCTCTCTATGAGGCCGGGAGGGGAACATCCCTGTGCACCGCGACCTGAGGTCTATTGTGCGCCCCTGGGATGAGATGCAAGCCCACCGACCGCCCCCACGCCGAATCGACCTACCGCTAACACCCTGACGACCAGTCCCGCTATCCCTCTAAGTCCGTATACCATTCCACACCCAACAGCCCTCCCACATTCCTCCCCTCAAACGGTCTGAGGTGTAAACCACCCCTCCCTCTCTTCAACGTTTTGAGCTGTAGACCCCTCTCCCGTCGGGAGGGGAGTGGGTCACCAGCTACCACGCTTGACATATCCATGAAGGCCGGCCGAGAGTGTCAGCAGCGTCGGAGGGACGCCGCAGACGCGATCTGAAACCAAGGAAGAAAACCGGAATGATGAGGAAAGGATGATGAGGGAGGAAAGAAGTTGTGAGAATGAGTGGGGTTCCATGTGCCTGATAAAGTTACCTGATATTCATCAATAGGAGCGAGGGAAAACCCCCGAAAAAACCTCACCCAGGCAATTCGTCCCAAGCGGGGAATCGAACCCCGGCCCGCTGGGTTCAGGAGCGAAGATGTAATATCATATTGGTCTCAAATGAATAATTTTCTCAGAAAAAATAATTTTCACCTAAAGTTCAACGCTGTTTTACTCAATAATTACTATCCCCATGATTCTGATTTTTATCCTTATCATTAGAGAAACTGCGGTGACTAAGGGATGTAATGCTGCTATTCAAACCTGAGTTCGTGTGTATTCGTAGGTGAGCCGGCGGCGATGCCCTCAAACACTCAGACTTTCAGCCTCATTTCCTAATTACCCATGCGCTCAATTTAAAAGAAAACCATAATTGTGTTTTATTCATTTGAATGTATTCTATTGCACCTTCCAATATGCACAGTTATATCAGTTCCACCCTGTATACTCACAAGTCATTCACTTCGCCTTTCATTTATTTGTTCTCCTGTCGTCATCAATTATTCAGTCGTTCAAGGAAGACAATCTGATACAAGGGTCACGCAGGACTTTTCCGGACATGAGTAAACTATTGAAACCAGTTTAGGCCCGGTCTTTCGTGAGTTCCTAAATACAATTTCCTCGCACCTACTCCTGCAGCTTTAGCAGCAGGGACTGAAAGAAAGTGGGTAGTCAGTAATTCAGACACAATGGAGTTGGAACGATAAAATTACCGTGCGATGATTCTGTACGATTTTAAAACTAGTTTGAATCAGACGCATGCCTAGAGAGAACTACACTGGCTTCCCGAAACCTTGCCCCTTCACGAACAAAAGTTTTTAGTTGGTTTGAGGACTTTTAAGAGGGACAGAACGTCTCTTAAGGCGAAGAGAGGAGCGAAAGATCTTCGACGGCTGTGAAAAGTATGGTTCAAGAAGATCTCGGAAAATGTCATACCGGTCAGTGGTCTATATACTCAGCCGCGTCTGTGGCTTGACGCTAGAGCGTTGGTCTTCCATACAGGCAGTCCGGATGATGAAATTTATGGTGGACAAAGAAGGCGATGCAAATGGGCTGAGTTACAAAATTATGTAAATTTTTCTCTATCTTAATATTATATTATTTGTGATATTTCATTGTAGCTCTCATCTTATTTTAGTTTCTACTTTATTTCTCTATTCATCTCTTTAATAAATAATTTTCCTGAATTGCAACCGAACACGAGCACTGCTCATTTCCTTTTCAGATTTATTAAACATTACTATAGCCTCTGTTTTATATGTATTATTTTATTCTATTTGTATCAGGGTAGATCAGAAAGTAACGCACAATAATTTCAAAGTTCAAAAGTGGCAGATAGTTTGAATCTTGCGCTACAGACAGCAATGATTCGATCGGATGTCACCCTGGCGGAACGAGCTGTAGCTACTTATAGTCCCGTCGCTCTAATTTCCGGCAGCCATTCGCGTTGCAGGTCGGCTACATTTAAACGTGTGTGTCTTGTGATTCGCTGATGAAGACGTTAGTCATTTCTTAAGGCTCGATAAATACTTAATATAATCGCCCGCCATTTTGGCTCTTTCGTTGGCGTTCGCAGAAAGCACACGAAGACGTTATTTGCCGCTCAATTATTTGCTGAATTACAGTGCGTTTGATTTATTATCATAGGAGCTACGACATGATAATGTTTCATGGTGTGGCAAATAGATTCCTCGTATGGTAGCTCGGCAACGAAAGAACAAAAATGACGAACGATACTACCTACCTAGACTTTATAGAGCTTTCACTTCCTAAGACGCAAGCAAAGAGGAGGAGTCACGCCGGGAATAACAGCGTCGCGACTATAGTAAAAATGGAGCGTTTTCTATCATCGTTCACTTGTGAAGGGCAGCGAGGTGTAGTCTTTTTTTTTAACTAAAAATTCGAGTGAAATGCACAGGGAAATATTGGAGGTGTATGGCGCTTGATTGTCTGGACTATAGCAAAATCTCCAGGTGGTGCATGTTCTTCGAAGAAGTCCGCCGACGAAGCACGTTCAGACCGACCAATGACCGCTGCAACACCACCCAATTAAGGCACCATTAAGGCGGCAATCACTTAGGGGAGAGTCGGGTAGTATCGGACATCGGGTAATATCGGACAGTGAGTTTCTTTCATCTACCACACGATGATAGTATCTGATTGACATGGTTACGTTCCTGTGATGTCGCATAGAGAAACGTAACCATGTCATTCAGGTACTACCATATGGTGGTAGATGAAAGAAACGCACTGTCCGATATTACCCGACTCTCCCCTACCCTACAAGACCAGGTTATCCCATAACCAATGATCCTTAAACCTGTAACCGCCTCTAGGCAATGTTTTGGTGTCCATACTTCGTTCCCTATTAATCAGGAATGCAGACAACTATACAACGAAATGTTACAAAATCCGCTTAATTACATTGTCAATTTTAATACCATTGATGAATAATATCGCCTGTTGTATATGCAACTTCCAAAACCTTGACGTATCTAAGGTTGCATGGTATTCTAGGAAAATTGCCGTTGCCATTTCTTATTCCATAGTAGTCTACAGTAGCTCTACAACACTAACCTTGCTATCACCAATTCCTTCAACACTAAATAACCTAACACTTGATACAGCGTCGTGAAATGACGGGCCAAAAAAGTATAAAAACCATGGCATCCCAATAAATTTATGGGGAAGATGAATATTTACGAAGAGAAAACTCTAAACTTGCAACAGTGGATATCGCGTAATAACGACTGAAAAACGTATGTAATGTAATTAGGCCTAGATTTATGAGTGAAATCAGAGCTAGCAATGTTTGGAGAGTAAAGTTAAATGTTTAAAATCGAGTTTATGTTAATTGAATTCCGGCGTGGAGTTTGCGTGGCTTGTGATTTACTACTGGCGAAGTTCATAAGAATATCAAAGCAGGTAGCTGGCTGGAACTGGGTCAGAGAAGTGCCCGAACCCAAGGACGAACACTTGCCACGTTCACACAGTCGTGCGATTCCTCAAGTCAATGTCAGTGTATATGATTACAGCTCAGAATTTAATAAAGGAAATTACTCTTTGCAACGACTGGATCGTTATCTTGGATTATGGAACCTATGCGAGTTATTAACATAAGAACAACTATTTTTTTAAGAATGAGACGAACATGTAGAACGAAACTTCCTCAACGGACGTCTCTAAACAGCAGACACCTTTTACTACGATAGAATATTCCCCAGGCGATTTACAACGATCTTACAGGAAAATAATTTCTCAGGAAGGGCGGGGACATATAGGCTACATATTATAAGTTGCATGTGATTTAAAATGTGTTAAATAGCGGACTGTCAAAACACACACCTTTCCTTGTCACAACCTCTTACATGTAACTACTCCTACCAACTGCAGTACTGTGCAACTATGTCAGAATTAAGACCAATGATCATTACTAGGGCTAGGATTTTGATGAAATTGAATCTTTTTTTCTAGTAAGCCAGAAAAATAGCTACTTTAGTATTTATATGTTATGTGATAAACTGATGTTTTAAGACATATTGTTAGGCATTTTTTTGCATTTTTTGCTGTTTTAACTCAAAGAGCATCTTTTGTTTTATTCGGTAATTTTTTAGGCATTATCATTTAATTTTGGCCATAAATCCCCATTATTAATGTAAAATAATATTTATATCTTTTGATATTTTCTCTACATATTTTGTCCATTAATCCCCATTATTTTATATAATATTTTAATCGTTTTTCTACACAAATATTGCCCTTTTAACGTAGTACACCCCATGTAATGGATCAGTCCAACCATCCCTTCAATATAGACTCCTCTATACCTGCTAATTCCGTATAATAGTGACCTTGTGACAGACTACATGGAAACTACATCAGGTAAAATAATTAAATTAAAGTATAATTACTACTTAGAAAAAATTATGCAAAATTAAATAAACTTAAATGTTGGTACTAGAATTTAATTTAATTACTAGTATAAATATTAAGTAGTACAAAAGCTCTTTTCCTTCTACCTAAGCCAATTATGTAAGATCAATTTTATGGCATTTTAAGGACATTTTCGAAAGATTTTTAGGTCATAAATGCATTGTTTTTAGGACATTTTTTCATGGTTTATAGGTCATCAAAATCCTAGCCCTAATCATTACATTACTAGTATTTGCTTCGATTTGGTCTTGCGAGAGCTGGACCAGAGACGGATCCGTACACTTAAGCCTTGGTTATTCTGAATCGACGCATGCGACGTGCGAGATATGAGACCCGCTTCGCACAAATCCGGACTACACGAGAGATAGCGAGTGGTTTCTATAACTGCGAGATGCGAGGTCTGCGCACCTCGCAGTTATAGAAACCACTGGCTATCTCTCGTTCTCGATTTTAAGATTTCCAGAATGTCCCTATCAAAATGAGTCCCGGATCATTTCCGGGGGTAAAGAGCATGGTGTCGATCACATTACCCTATTCTAGTCATGAAAGGTTGGAGCTCCATCGCCATGCGCCTTCATGTTTTTTTTTTTACTTGGTTATTTAACGACGCTGTATCAACTACAAGGTTATTTAGCGTCGATGGAATTGGTGATAGCGATATATTTGGCGAATGAACCCGAGGATTCGCCATAGATTACCTGACATTTGTCTTACGGTTGGGGAAAACCTCGAAAAAACCAACCAGGTAATCAGCCCAAGCGGGAATCGAACCCGCGCCCGAGCGCAACTCGGATCGGCAGGCAAGCGCCTTAACCGACCGAGCTACGCCGGTGGCTGCCTTCAGGGTGTCTAAAGCAGAAACTTCATCTTTACGTACACATTTCTTGCGTCTAAACTTCTAGTTCCCACCGCATACAACGCTCTGGCCAGCACAGACAAAGATAATACCTGCAAGTACTGGGTTACACGGGGCTGTGGAGCAAGCCACTTGCCTAATACTTGAGCATTCAGGGAAAGAGGATACTTTACAATGCGGTGCAAATGCGAGTTGTGAAAGTGATGTTGACGTACAGGGATGGAGAGGGCAGAACTGGAGAAGAGATGCACTCCTTCCTTCTGGTCTACGAAAATAGTAGTGGTCGTCGTCGCACTCAATTCAATGGTGACTGTGAATCAAAACTAGAGAACCATAACATGTGGTCAGGATAAGAGCACATGATATACTACAATAACATAACACGTGATAAGAATTCAATCCTTATGTCGTCATCATCATCATCATCAAAACAACATGGACGAAACTTCACAGCCTGCACAGTTACGGAGACGTTAGCTATTTCGCAGTATATTTCTGTAACAATTTCTTATAATAACTCATTTATGTCAGATTTGGAAAAAGAAGATTAATTAATATCAAAATTGTGGAATGAGTAAGGTTGACATAAATGTTTGTTTAATCAACAGTCCGAAGACTGGTTGGACACTAGTCTGTTTTGGATACTAGTCTGTATAGCTCTACTGATGAATTGTAATGCTGTAAATTGAATGGTAGCCTGTATAGCTCAATTGATTAATTGTATATGCTGTAAATTGTATAGTAGACTATATAGCTCAACTGATGAATTGTTTATGATTATAAATTGAATTAATCTACTTTACATTAATTGTACAAATTTGTATAGCTTAATGAAAGTATGCTTGTAAATTAAATTATTCTGCTTACTTTGTATTGTATATGTTTGTATAGTTTTGGCCGATGAATTGTATATGCTTTAAATTGAATAGTAATCTGTATAGCTCTATTGATAAATTGTTTGTGTTTGTAATTTGAAGTAGTTTGCATGGTATGTATTATCAATTTCTGTATATCACAACTGATTGAATTGTTTATGCCTTAAATTTAATTAACCTACTTGTTTTGTACTATACATATAGCTCAACTGATGAATGATCGTTTGCGTTTGTAAATTTAATAATCTGATTGGCTATGTATTGTATATTTTTAGTAGAGCCATCGATGTAGCTCAGTCGGCAGACTAGCTGGGCTGCTGATCCGGAGCTGCGTTCGGGCTTGGGTTGGATCGCCCTTTGGTCTTATTGAATGGTTTCTTCCGAGGTTTTCCCCAGTCGTGGGACTGAAGCCGGATGGTCTACGGCGAGTCCTCGGCATCACTTCGTTTCACCCCTTTGATTTGATTACCTGGTTGGGTTTTTCCGAGGTTTTCCCCAACCAAAAGGCAAATACCGGGTAATCTTTTGGCGAATCCTCGGACCTCACCTCATCATTGTAGAAAATTACTAAATTGTAAAACTGTAAAAATTGTAAAATATTGTAAAAATTTGTAAAAATTGTAATTGTAATATTGTAAAATTTTGACTTGTTCCACATCTTAAAACTTCATTGCTCACGTAAGATCTATGGAATATAATAAATGAATGAATGAATGAATGAATGAATGAATGAATGAATGAATGAATGAATGAATGAATGAATGAATGGAACCTCATAAGTAGAGACCTGCGTTTGATTATTTTGAATACAAGTTAGGTGTACATCGATCAAACTAACTTCGTACGGAGAGCAAGTTACGTGTCAACAGTTTTCACGCTCAAGTGAACAAAGCAGTCTTTCTGCGCGCTCCAATACTGTGTGTTTATATCTGTTTATTCGTGTGCCTGTGTGTATAAGTCGGTGAACAATAGGAACAGTACTCATGTATAAAATACCAATTGGATGTAATAACAATAATAAAGTATTTATTTAAAGGCAGCGTATATGCAATACAAGATAATTTTTACTACGGATAGACGAAATTAAAAAAAAATCAGAACATTTTCACCTAATTTCGTATTTTCGAAAACCACCTTACTTCGCATAACCTGAATGAGTAAACTTTTCATTTTTATTCACTAATATTTGCTCTGCGGGCAAGAATTAAAACTTGAAGGGGTCACAAGCAGCCCGCGGGCCTCCTATTGGGATTCGATGGAGTAAATATTCACGTTGGATAGCAACTCACATATTCTCTCCAAATATGTGGTGATCTTTCTTAATTCAATAGGACTACTTGTTTTAAGTAGGCCTAGCGTATACAGTATAAATAAATAGCGTACATTTTAAAGCGGTATTCGATTTTCGGATTTCGTACTAATCATTTCATGTGGTGATACAAAGTACATTTTTGGTTAGGCCTCATGAATTGTAAACTGTTTAACCAAACTAATCAATTTGATGCTGCCAATCAATTAAACGCAAGTAAATAGACAACTGACATTATTGTTTCAGTACATAGCATTGTGATTTTAAGTGCTTTGGTGATAACTGGTAACAGATGGCAACACTGAAAAGACAGCAATATTAGTTTCTAATCTTATATAAAACACACTAATGGGTGGTCATTTCAAAGTGTGTCATGACGTCACTGTTGTGAGTCAGCGATTTGAAGCGAGTTTCAGCTTTTATGTCAGAGAAGCTGCCTATTAATCAAGGCGTTCAATCTGAACTTGAGAACGTGTACGGTATAACTTGTACGTCGTAGCAACAGATGGCGGTCTGTAAAGTCTGTGTGCTACCATAACCTCTTTCGAATTGTGTTTTGCGCGGGCAAGTCGTACGCAAGGTATTTGTTATCATCGGTTGCGTACGACAACTTTCCACAATACAAATCAAATGCTCCGTGTCCATGTTGACCGTCGAAGTTAATGTCAGCAAATACGTAAGTAATCATCTTAACCCTCTCCCCATATCCCGACAGTAAGAAAAAACTCACCTCAGTACGTGTTTCCAAACAGTTAACATTCCTGCCACTACAGGCGTTACGGTACCGTACGTATCGGTAAGTACTCTTCAGAATGAACACCGTATTTGCTAGGCAACTTCTCTGGCATATAGGTAATAGCCTACGCCTTTGCGGAAGTGTAGAAAGATTGAATTCTCTAGGTTCATCGACTAGCCACATGACGGCATACAGCGAGCCATGACATACTTTGAACTGAACACGCAGTATACCCGGTTATAATACTTACTTACTTACTTACTGGCTTTTATGGAACCCGGAGGTTCATTGCCGCCCTCACATAAGCCCGCCATTGGTCCCTATCCTGAGCAAGATTAATCCAGTCTCTATCATCATATCCCACCTCCCTCAAATCCATTTTAATATTATCTTCCCATCTACGTCTCGGCATCCCCAAAAGTCTTTTTCCCTCCGGCCTCCCAACTAACACTCTATATGCATTTCTGGATTCGCCCATACGTGATACATGTCCTGTCCATCTCAAACGTCTGGATTTTTTGTTCCTAATTATGTCAGGTGAAGAATACAATGCGTGCAGCTCTGCGTTGTGTAACTTTCTCCATTCTCCTGTAACTTCATCCCTCTTAGCCCCAAATATTTTTCTAAGAACCTTATTCTCAAACTAGGTTATAGTTAGTTTGTTATTTAATGACGCTGTGTCAACTACTAGTTTATTTAACGTCGATGAAACTGGTGATACAGAGATCTGGCGAGATTAGGGAGAGGAATCGCCAAGGGATTACCTGAAAATCGCATTACGGTTCAGGAAACCTAAAAAAAAAAACGTAATCAGTCGAAGCGAGAATTGAACTCACGCCCGGGTGCAGGTGACGAATGGAAAAAAAAAATTTGGAAAGAGGTATTGCATAAAAAAGTTGTGTATAGTTGACGCATTGTTAACACCTGGAAAATAAGTGAATAAATAAAATATGAATAAAGAAAGACACTGATAGAGCGTCGTTGACCAAACCAATAAGGCAATGTGATAAGCAACAACAGCCTGGAGCTGTAAAGTGTCTGCCTCTTATTTATCGCTGGGGCGAGTGGTTTATTGTAGGTCAACAGGTACACACCACGCGGCCAGAGTCTCATTTATTCCCCCTACCCGCCTAATAAAATGGCTCCGTCTCAATTCGTGACACACGCGAGGGTAGCGTGACGCCACTGTTGTGTGGGGGAGACAAATGAAGCACGCGACAAATCAGTTGAAGCAAGTCTTTAAACGCTCCGTCCCTCGACCCAAAATCTCCGGTTAAATTTATCCAGAATCGGGAAAATTTATTACAGGGGAAAAGGAACGATTGCAGAGCTGGGTATTAGGAGGCAAGCCTGGCTGCTTAGTGCATTTTGTTGCATAAAACCCATGAAAATACTGCAAGCTATTTGTTATATGCTCTTAAAATGCAGGGCCGTGGTCTCATGAATATGACACATACATTCTCATTACGCCTATGCGTTTTACGTGTTTTACAACAATTCACTCCCTTATTACGTTACCAATGACATTTATGGCGGATGAACAATTTACTTCCCGTCCGGGTGCAGCAACTTTGACTATCATCGGGCGCGTTCCCGTACGCCATTTACGGAGACAGCCCAGTATTGGTGATTCGACAAACCACAAACTAAGTGGGTTGCCACCAATGTGATGCCTCTTCTTTTTTTTATTTCAAACCTAGCGACCCTTAAGGTATATGTACACCTTTACATACAAAAAAAATTTTTTTGTATAATTTTGCTCTGTAAAATTTTTATACAATTGAGAATTGTACCAGACAGAGAATGAAGTGAACAAATCCCTTGAAATTATGTCTAAATTGTTTTTAAAAATTATTTTGTTTATAATTTTGACATGCAACTGGAAACATGATAGCTCATGCAGTTTTTAAGATAGAGCTACAGTTTTTTCACTGTTTTATAGCTAAAACTATTTTTTAGTGCCTGACATAGAGCTATTTCTTTTATTTTTATTTACATTAATTAAATATTACCATATATGTAACTTACAATAATATTTTATGTTGCATAAATCATGTAAAAATCCATAGATAATTATTAATTATATTAATGTTATTTTACTCATTGTCAGACACTGGGGGACATTTCAAGCTTCAAAATGACACCAATATCTTGTTGGTATCACCATATTTGGCTGAGATATCATGTTTGAAAGAATTAAATATCCTAAAATTACTATTTACAGGAAATGAGCCACAAACTTTCAGAGCCTAGAAGACTCCATCATCATATGTCACTCCTTAAGAGCTTCATGTCGGTCCAGTTTCGGCTTCTTTCTGCCTCTCAAATACTTCCGCCTTGTTTTAACTTCAGGTGTTGAATGTTTTTTTTTGGCATTTTTGTCCTTATTTTCCATTGTTGCAACAAATCCTGCGATGGTGTTTGTCCCAGGGTTTATGCCCATCCTCCTCAGAATTGTAATTTATACTTTTGGACGCTTATTAAAATGGCGTACAACATCACTGACACACAAATTTACAGTTTTATGACTAACAGTAAAAGATTATAAATTACTTCATTATGTAAAAAAGTTTTTTCAATCTATGATCATGCCCAAATATTTATGCATCAATTTCGGGACTAGAAAGAAGTTTACTTTACAAGCAATGATAGACGACGGGTTTGACTGCTACGAAGATCACTCCAAAAGTAATGCACTCCAAATGTAAGTGAGCGTGGCTGATGACGCATCATTTTGGAAAATGGGACTTATCTGAAAAACAATAAGGCATAAATCGAAAATTCTTATATCAAATTAAAGAGGAGTAAATTCTCTGTTAAAATAGTTATATTTTGAAAATTCTAATTTTTCATTATTTTTTGCGTTTTGTGGGTGTACATATACCTTAATCTTGCAAATTCCATGCCGATTTGTGTTGACCAACTTGTTGTGTATGAAAATAAACCCGCCTTTACTTAACATATAACAACCATTACCTAGAAAGGAAATCATTTCAGAGAAAGCTGTCAAAAATAGCACCCTACCATAAACCTTCGCCCCTATGGCCTTTATAGCTAAGTGGTGACAAATGAAAAGGATGTAATACTTCCACAAAAGACCGACCCCGCGTGGTCCTAACTGACTTTTAAATTGTTTTGTAAGGAGAAGTGAACGTTGATGTGAAAGAACATGCGACTTTATCTGCTAGGAAAATAAAATTATTACACTGCAATGGAATAAAACATTTTAGACGCTAGTTAAAAGTAGTGCTTTTAACACTAAATGGTCGTGTTAAACATGAACTGTTTTGGGGAAGCGAGTAACAAGTAAGAAAATTTCAGATGTAAGGCTATATTTAACAAGGACAGTAAGTCCACTGCTGTAGGCTAACGGTTAGCACGCCTGACTATGAAACGAGCGGCCCGGGTTCAAACCCTGGTTGGGGCAAATTACCTGATTGATTTTTTTCCGGAGTTTTCCCTCAACCCAATATGAGCAAATGCTCGATAACTTTCGGCGCTGGACCCCGGACTCATTTCGCTGGCACTATCACCTTCATCTCATTCGACGCTAGATAACCATAGCAGTTGATAAAACGTCGTAAAATAACTAATTAAAAAAACCAGGACAATATTAAGTTAAATCGTGGTTAGATACATAGGCCTATTGCAGCCGTGATTCTGCAGACAGTTACTCCACGTACAGCCTTTTTAATTTCATGTTCAATTTCTTCGTTTTCTGAGTATTATTCATTTTTAAATATTACACAAAACGTTTTCCAATGTTGTGTCACTCATAAACAATTTTAATGTGTTTAAAGAGTTGATAAACGATGTATGGCCTACTTTTAGCAATGGCTGTCTAAAAAGTAGTGCATGTCACGTGTTAAAAGTGTAATTTTAATTTATGAGTAGAAATGTTTGCGATGGCTAGTTACAAAATAGTGAATGATATACGTGTTAAAATTATTTTATACATGACTGGTATCTAAACTGGTCTTTATTTCATTGTCCTCAGCAACCTAAACAATGAATTTATTCACAGCACTGAACTAAAAGTTTTTATCCATGACCATAACAAAAAACATGCCTTTACTAAATACTTTTGCATTTGTAAAGTAGGCTTTTATTCAACATTACTTCATTCCACTAGTGAAATAATCTTTACCTTACAGTTCATTAGTATTTTCCTAGTTCCCGGGGCCGTACATATGCTACTTTTCCATTCAACTATTAGGGCCTACTTAAGAAGTTAATATATTAGTTACTAGATGTACGAAATGGAAATACAAAAATTGGAGATTTATCATTCGAAGAGGTGGAAAAATTCAAATATCTTGGAGCAACAGTAACAAATATAAATGACACTCGGGAGGAAATTAAACGCAGAATAAATATGGGAAATGCGTGTTATTATTCGGTTGAGAAGCTCTCATCATCCAGTCTGCTGTCCAAAAATCTGAAAGTTAGAATTTATAAAACAGTTATATTACCGGTTCTTCTATATGGTTGTGAACCTTGGACTCTCACTCTGAGAGAGGAACATAGGTTAAGGGTGTTTGAGAATAAGGTGCTTAGGAAAATATTTGGGGCTAAGCGGGATGAAGTTACAGAAGAATGGAGAAAGTTACACAACACAGAATTGCACGCATTGTATTCTTCACCTGACATAATTAGGAACTTAAAATCCAGACGTTTGAGATGGGCAGAGCATGTAGCACGTATGGGCGAATCCAGAAATGCATATAAAGTGTTAGTTGGGAGACCGGAGGGAAAAAGACCTTTAGGGAAGCCGAGACGTAGATGGGAGGATAATATTAAAATGGATTTGAGGGATGTGGGGTATGATGATAGAGACTGGATTAATCTTGCACAGGATAGGGACCGCTGGCGGGCTTATGTGAGGGCGGCAATGAACCTTCGAGTTCCTTAAAAGCCATTTGTAAGTAAGTAAGTAAGTAAGTAACTAGATGTCACTACCTCTAATTCTTTATTACCATTTTCTTATATCACCACCACCATTAATTACGTCGTAATTTATGTATTACATCCATATCTAATACTTTTTTTTTTTTTTTTTTTTTTGTAATTTTGTAATTGAGTGGCTCAGTGCCAGAATTGCCTAAACCGCAAATTTTTTAGCCGCAGATTTCTGCATAAAATTACTGTAAATTATCATTTATATGTGTGCCAAAGTAAATGTACTACATAAATATTAGATTACAGTTAATGAGAAATAATTTCCAATTGAGAGCATATAGTCTTAAAAAATGAGGTCTAAGTTTAGACCTCAATAATTTTTTTGAGTGTAATGGCTTAGGCAACTCTGGCACTGAACCACACAATTTACCTTTTGGGAAGCGAGGAGATTCGAACCGGCGAAGTTGGATTTATTGAATTTAATAACAACACGCCTCAGTCAATTGAGCAAAACAGACACGATGATTAATTACGTTTTAATATTTCTCGTAAATTTACAGTAGGAAAATGTGAAATTATTTTAATCACATTAATTCTGTAAACGCTTCTAAATAATAATCCCTGAAATTTGAAAAGGATGAAAATACATGTTTAAAATGAAAAAAATTAAATTATATAATTATAATTTGTTATTTAGCCAACGCCTTAATACTATTCTTCACTATTCATGGCCTTCTACATCCATCTGCAAAAGTTAAAAACAGCTAGGTGAGGTTTTGGGGGTAGTATGCCTTCCCGATGCTGACATAGGAAGAACTTGGGTCTCCAGTCCCTGGACTTACCAGGTACTCTTCTGCGAATGGGTCCTTGTTCAATGAGGGCTGGGGCAGGATGGTCCACCTGTCAGCATTATATTCAGGAATACCACCCAGGCCACCTGCCGGATTTGGACAAACGTATATACAGGGTGTTTCAAAAGTGATAGTCAAGAATTTAGGGATGATAAGTAAAAACGAAAAGAAGTCAAAAAGTCCCAGTAAACATGGATCCGAAAATTAACCGTTTACGAAATAATGCTATTGTTTTGCTGGTTGGGGCCGACAGTGAACCGAGCGTCTGGCTGCGGTAAAGCGGCAAAATTTATCCTTCGTGTGTATGCAGCGCTCTCCTCATCCCATTTCCTTCTAAGTAAGTGTGAGACGATATCTGAACAGACGATATGGTCAACCGTGGATAGGTAGAGGACCTGTACCTAGATCACTGGATTTAAATCCTTTGGATTTTTGTGTATGGTGTTATGCAAAAGCATAATTTACTCAACAAACATCACCACACCTGAAGAATTGCGCCATCGGATTGTAGAAGCCTTCCAGCAAATGAAGATTGACCCAGGATTGCTCGAGCGCATTCGCGGGTCTTTGAGGAGACGACTAGACAGATGCATTCAAGTGCATATTTTGCACACCTGCTGTAAAATTCTCCAGTTAACATGTTCATACTGTACTGTACCTTGTTTATCCACAAACTTCACTGTTGTTCAAACAAGAAAGTTTCTTTTGTGTATATATTCAATCACATTTGTGGTGTTGAAGCCAAAATTATGAATTTTACTGTCTCGTGATTTATAAATTAAATAAAATTGAAGGGTTCAGAGCCATAGTGGGCTAAGCGCCATTTATTAAAACCGGAGAAAGTAAGAGTTAAAGTTAAGTAAATACCATAGTTTAATGGAGATTGACATATCATTTAGTTTCAATGTACATACTTTAAAGTACTTGCTATATGTTTCGTTAAATTATGGCAATCAGTTAATTTTAACCCTTGTTTTCTCCATTTTTAATAAATGGCGGTTGGCCCACTATGGTTCTGAACCTTTCAATTGCCACTGTTTTGTTGGAATTAGTACTCAGTATTCAGTGGGCTTAACCAAGCATAAAATTGCATTATCTCGTAAACGGTTAATTTGTATATATTATTTTAATGTACCGAAGTACATATGATATTTCCATGCAGATATTCTGCGTCATCATACGATGAAAGAGTAATGGAACAGAGAAAAATTCTCTCCGGCACCGGGATTTGAACACGGGTTTTCAGCTCTACGTGCTGATGCTTTATCCACTAAGCCACACCGGACACCCATCCCGGTGTCGGACAGAACCGTCTCAGTTTAAGTTCCAACTCTTGGGTTCCCTCTAGTGGCCGCCCTCTGCATTACGTCATAGATGTCTATGAACGTAGGACTCAAGTCCACATATTATGTGCTTGGTGCACTCGTTATGAGTGACTAGTTGGCCGGGATCCGACGGAATAAGCGCCGTCTTAAATCACGAAGTGATTTACGCATATCATATATATTATTTTAATGTACCGAAGTACATATGATATTCCCATGCAGATATTCTGCGTCATCATACGATGAAATAGTAATGGCTTAGTGGATAAAGCATCAGCACGTGGAACTGAAAACTCGGGTTCAAATCCCGGTGCCGGAGAGAATTTTTCTCTGTTCCATTACTCTTTCATTGGTTAATTTGTAGACCCATGTTTACTAGAACTTTTTTTTTGCTTCTTTTCGTTTTTACTTTTCATCTCTAATCACTATTGAAACACCCTGTATAGGACATACAATGAACCAATGTAAGCCTAAATACAAAGATCAGTCCCATATAGGCCCTCGAAAAACCAAGCCAAGCCATGTCATGCCACTGACCGAGAACCGAATACCAGATCTGGTCTGTCTCGAACCCGAGACCACCTGAGCAACAGGCTGATTAATTGAGTAACGCAGTCACGGTAGAGGTCTTTTTGTACAGGGACATAATTTTATTTTTACTAACATTTTTAATATTAACTTGCCTATACCTCTGGATCAACGCCGTTTCCTACCCCCACCCGCGACTGCAGTTCTATGATACTGGCGTAATATACAAACAAATCACTTTACTAGGTATAGGAGGGAAGAAAAGTAGTTCATCCATTTACGTAAACTAGGAAATATCGCAATTTTGAGTTTGATAATTTGCATTAGGTTTTTGTTTAATCAAAATACAGTACAGTATTAACAATGAGTGTTTTTACTCACGAACTGAGCTGTCCATGTGGACGTATTCATTATGCAGTGTATATTATACTGTCTACAGCACAATTGCGTACAATATAGAGAATTAAGCTAAATTGAAAAATAATTATAATATGGATATTTAAACACATTTTTTAAAATGGTGGCTTCAGTTCTAATGTGCATATTATTGCACTATAGACTATTGTACCTAATCCCAATTACCAGTTTCGTCCTTCGTACTAGTAACTTATGTTGAAATAATTCTGTACCTACTCTATAAAAGAGTACTTTACGTACTGTAAATTCAATCTTCACTTCTGCCCGATCCGAAAAGATAAAATTACTCAGACATACTATCTACTGTCTGTCCAAGTGGTTATGTCGTAGGATCGTAGAAAGGGAGGAAATCACGTGACAGTTAATTACTTAACGAGGCCCTTTTATTTAAGTTATTTTAAACACTTGTATAATATTACGTAGACGTCCAATTCCTAACAGAAATTAATGTTCTCAGAAAAGAGCTAAGACAGTCAAGCCACTATCTGGCGAATAAAAGTTAGTGGGGGAAACCGGGATACGACGTAGGCAAATGGACGACAGTATCTGTGCGAAAATGATGCAATATTGAAAGCTCTTTCGTCACTGAAAAACGCGAACATATTTTTGGAACATACTGTTTACTATGACCGTAAGGCTACTATGACTGTATATACGGTCTTGGATCTGTGTGGAGGACGGTTGAACTTCATTAGTAGAAGGGGTGGGAGTAAAGTACATTCAAAAACTCAGGTACAATAAAAATTGAAGTAAAAATAAAATGATGTCCCTGTATATTATTTTAATGTACCGAAGTACATATGATATTCCCATGCAGATATTCTTGCGTCATCATACGATGAAAGAGTAATGGCTTAGTGGATAAAGCATCAGCACGTAGAGCTGAAAACCCGGGTTCAAATCCCGGTGCCGGAGAGAATTTTTCTCTGTTCCATTACTCTTTCATTGGTTAATTTGTGGACCCATGTTTACTAGAACTTTTTTGCTGCTTTTCGTTTTTACTTTTCATGTCTAATCACTATTGAAACACTCTGTATAGGACATACAATGGACCAATGTAAGCCTAAATACAAAGATCAGTCCCATATAGGCCCTCGAAAAACCAAGCCAAGCCATGTCATGCCACTGACCGAGAACCGAACACCAGATCTGGTCTGTCTCGAACCCGGGACCACGTGAGTAACAGGCTGATGAACTGAGTAACGCAGTCACGGTAGAGGTCTTTTTGTAGTAGTACAGGACTCTCTCTATATATAAAGATAAAGTATAAAAACCAAACAAATGTTTACATACTAAGACTGCAAGGGTGCTTAGTTTCATAGAAATAAACTATAATCCACATTGATCCGGGTGAGGTGGACTTGTTATCGCAGAGTATTGTGTGTGTGGGGACAGCGCCACCACAACTCTGTTCCTCTGTGGTAAGACTCCGAGCTGCACTGCGCAGCTGTCGGTGCCGCCACAGGGTGAATGAGAATTAACTTCACCTGCTCGCAATGCGGCCCCCATGCATGTATGCATGAGACTGGAACACATGTCCTGGCATCACGTCGACGAATACCAAGTGGGTCCATCGTCAGCGGATTCGCGTGTGCTCATCGTTAGGCGTGGGATATGCTTCCGTTGTCTTTAGTGTGATGGGTCATCTGTTGTAGACTCAAACTTATTCAATGACTCATCACCGGAGTCCGAATTTTTATGTCATAACTAGGGCTAGGATTTTGATGAAATTGCATCTTTTTTCTAGTAAGCCAGAAACATAACTGCTTTAGTATTTACTAGCCGTACCCGTGCGCTCCGCTGCACCCGTTAGAAATAAATATAAAGTAATTACATAGTTAAAATAGAACATTTGATCCAGGGAACATTCGTGTTTTATAAAAGGATAAATCGATTAATATGTTACTTAATTTAAATTGCATCCAAATAATTAAAATGCGATCATTTTGGTCCAGAGACACTCATTTGGTGCAATGACAATTCCTTTAACATGTTTCTTAATTTTTATTACATGCAACCATAGTTTAATGAAGATTGACATCATTTAGATTTAATGTGTATACTTTATTTTACTTGTTATAGGTTTCCATTGAATTATGATAATAACTTAATTTTTAACCCTTGTTTTCTACGTATTCAGTAAATGGCGCTTGGCCCACTATGGTACTGAACCCTTCAAATAACTTAAATTATATAATATTACATATTACATTATATTATATTACTAGCCGTACCCGTGCGCTCCGCTGCACCCGTTAGAAATAAATATAAAGTAATTACATAGTTAAAATAGGACATTTGATCCAGGGAACATTCGTGTTTGATAAAAGGATAAATCGTTTAATATGTTACTTAATTTAAATTGCATCCAAATAATTAAAATGCGATCATTTTGGTCCAGAGACACTCATTTGGTGCATTGACAATTCCTTTACCATGTTTCTTAATTTTTATTACATGCAACCATAGTTTAATGAAGATTGACATCATTTAGATTTCATGTGTATACTTTATTTTACTTGTTATATGTTTCCATTGAATTATGGTGATAACTCAATTTTAACCCTTGTTTTCTACGTATGCAGTAAATGGCGCTTGGCCCACTATGGTACTGAACCCTTCAAATAACTTAAATTATATAATATTACATATTATATTATATTATATTATATTATATTATATCAGAAGTTACTGTAATAACATTATAGCATTATGTCCATCTAGAGAAACTACACTTTCCAGTGGTGAAATAATAATTAATTATACAAATCGGTTAATTTAGCTTCCGATATTACTTCATACAAACACAGAAACATTCTCTGTAGGCTATCTTTCATAGCTTTCGATTGTTGCTGTCCAAGGCCCCTTATAGACGAAGTCATTTGTTTTTCAATTCATTACACGGCCTTAGATGGCAGTTATTTTTATTTTAAAACTCATTTATCTCATTAAATATCAGTCCTATCAAAATTTTTCAAGGAATAAAACTTATCGCAAATTATTTTTAAAGAAACTTTTGTTATGTAACATTTCTTCACAAAAATCAATAATATGCGAGATATTTCGATTTATTTAATTCAGGTCCCCTTATAACCCCCTTTTAAATCATGTATTTTGAATGCCATATAGCCTAAAATCTAAGTTACAACAAACTTAATTTATATTCCAATTTTCATCGAAATCCGTTCAGCCATTATCGCGTGAAAAGGTAACAAACATACAGACAGTCAGACATACAAACAAAAATTTCAAAAAAGCGATTTTCGGTTTCAGGGTGGTTAATTATATATGTTAGGACCAATTATTTTTGGAAAATCGAAAATTACCAGAAAAATTTCGGCTACAGATTTATTATTAGTATAGATGTGTTATGAGATAAACTGAGTGTTTTAAGACATATTTGTTAGGGAATTTGTTTTGCATTTTTTGCCTGTTTCAACCCATAAGAGCATCAATTTGTTTTATTCGGTCATTTTTTTTAGGCATTTTCATTTGATTTGCAGTTCATTTTATATTTCAGATGTGTCTAGTAATATCATAAAATAATGTTATAAATTTTATGATTTTCATTTGATTTTCGCCATAAATCCCCATTATTAATGTAAAATAATGTCTGTTTTATTTGATATTTTCTTTACATATCTCGTCCATTAATATTCATTATTTTGTATAATATTGTAATCGTTTTTCTACACAAATATTGCCATTTTAACGTAGTACACCCCACATAATGGATCAGTCCAACCACCCCTTCAATATAGACTCCTCTATACCTGCTAATTCCAGATAAGAGTGGCCTTGTGGTAGACTACACGGAAACTAAAAGTAAAGAAGTCCATGGCGCTACAGCCCATGAAGGACCAAGACCGACCAGCCGACTGCTGACCTCACGTCCACATGCCGACGCAGAGGTGAACGATCATACTTGGAAACTACATCAGATAAAATAATTAATTAAAGTGTACTACTTAGAAAAAATTATGTAAAATTTAATTTAATTACTAGTCTAAATATTAAGTAATACAAAACCTCTTTTCCTACTAAGGCAATTACGTAAGATCAATTTTTAGGGCATAAATGCATTGTTTTAGGACATTTTTCATGATTTATAGGTCATCAAAATCCTAGCCCTAGTCATAACATATTTCTCATTATACAGAGTGTTCCAGAATAATTATTCCTAATTTTGAAATGGGACAGGGACACGTAATGAAACATTTCTTCGTAATAGTGTCCGGAAATGTTTCCGTATCGAGTTATAACGATATGAAAGAAATAAAAATTCCAAAGAATCTGAATGTGAAATGTAACTTATCTATTTAATTTTGATGGCTATACAGTAGATTGTTAAAATATTACGAAATTGTTATTGAAAAAAAACATAAAAACGCTTTAAAAATACGTCCTAATTAGCTTTCCGTAAGGTGCTCCATATCCCACATGCATGTCTGCTAATTCAACACTTGTGAACCGACGCATTCATTTTTAATGTTTATTTGCTACTTATTTACAACCTGTTCTTTCAACAACAATCAGTAAATATGATGAAATTTAAGTAGGCCTAACATGTAACTAAGAGCTAAATCATGAATCTTCTACAATTGGAAGCCAAATGTAAGATATGGCGGCGATGAAGTCGATGTGTTGAGTTACTGTTACCCAATCAGGTGATAACTAAAGGGTTTTGCGTGGCACAGCACGGACTGTAATGATCGTAGGAGTGTGAAACCTCGTAGATATGCTAATTAAGAAATGCGCTCGCGAATTATGCCAAAACATTAGTTCCAAGTCTTGGCACCAGGTGAAAATATGTCGCTGTAAGCAGTCAGAACGTGTTATACAAATCTGGCTTTCAGATAGCTCCCTACTTTACAGGGAGCTACTACCTGAAAGCCAGACTTGTATAATATATTTCGTTACTGGAGGTACGTTAACAGAAAGCCACAATTAAAGTCACGCAGAATTTGTGTGCATTCAAAGTTGGGTTCTGGCGTCTTCTCAGCCCATTTGAGTTGTGTGGATATAAAGGAAAAATTGTGACGGTGTCGTGGATAGTTCCTAGGGTAGCTCAGTCGGGAGAGCATTCGTGCGCTAAGCGAAGGATCCCGGAATCGATGCCCGGCCCCGGAACAATTTTTCCTTGAAATTATTCAGTCAGAAAGTGGTTTGGGCTCAGGAAACAGGCAGGAAAGGTCAAATACATGAACATCTCGCGGGTCTGTTAGGCGTACAGTGACATCTGCACGTTGTAGGGACCTGCTTGCGCAACACGTGATTCCAGCTTTGCAAGAACGCAACTGTGACTACACCATTATTTTCATGCAAGATGGGGTAACACCACATGTCGCTCGACAGGTGAAAGATTTGCTGCGAGAAACTTTCAGTAACGACCGCATCATCTCTAGGCAATTTGCAGATGCAATTTCCCCCGACTTAAATCCATTTAACTTCTGGTTGTAGGGATATTTGAAAGATCGTGTCTACCAAGGACACATCCGGCCTCTGCTTGCATACGACATGTCGCTATGATTTCACCAGATATGCTGCGAGCAACTGTCGACCATGCCATGTCAGGGATGTAACATGTTGCTCAGGTGGAGGCCACGTTGAACAGTGTTTGTAACCATAGTTCCTATTAAACGTACCAGAATCACTGTTATCATGTGTCTGATCTTTCCTGCCTTTTTCCTGCGCCCATACCACGTTTTGACTGCTTACAGAGCCATATTTTCACCTAGTGGAAAGATTTGGAACTATTTTTTGCATAATTCGCGAGTGCATTGCTTAATTAGCATATCTACGAGGTTTCACACTCCTAAGATCAATACAGTGCGTGCTGTGTCACGCTGAACATCGTTAATTTAATTATAACCATCTGATACTTAACACTTCCTATACAAGGCTTTGAAAAAGATATCAGAATAGAGATATCCGTCAGGAACGGCTTAAAATTTGACAGATTCGGCATATACTGCTGTATAAGCACGAAATCAACTCGAAAGATCACAGAGAGCCTGTGTCAGTGAGAGAAGACAGGAGGAGGCAGACATTTCTGCAAGACCATTCCCTCGGTGACATCAACATTGGCAGCGCGCCTTCTCTCATCAGCATCAGGTCTGAACAAAGCTTCACTGACAGCATGTTCGATTCACATAAGGGAATACCTGTCTCTACACTTCCATTATACTCTTTTCTTTCCATCATCTGTTATTAGACTGAATCTAAACTCGTCAGTGAAGAGAATAATCCAATACTTCTCTCTCCTGACATGATATTGACGAGAAAAAGAGGCACGCTGTCCAATGCTGATGTGTCAGCAAAGATTCTATGAATTGTTGAATCAAGAATAAATTTATACTCTCCAACCCTCCTCTAGTTTGTGTGTGATATTCAAAAAAGCGACAGTGTAAGGAAAATGAAGATATAAATATTAGCTATTGTTGTGTGTATAATTTAACATTGGTTATAGTCTATTTGGAACACGCTGAGAGCAAGCATCAACAACAATCATCCGACCTTCAGCCCGCCATTCGACTATGATAGGCTGATTCAAATGAAAGCATGTAAACCACACGGTCTCAGCCTATCAGAGTCGAACAACAAGCTGAAGGTCAAATGAGTGCCGTATGCTTCCATTTGCGTCAGCCTATCAGAGTTGAATGAGAGGTTGAGTGTCTGATGAGTGTAAAAGCTTGTTCTCTCATGTTCCAAATAGACTATAGCTTCTGATACTGAGAACTTTACAACTAAGTCAAATGGTTTCGGATTCATTGAAATGTTTCAATTTCTACTCCTCACATTACAACTTAAGTCATAGTGAGCATTACACAGATAGCTCTAGTTCAACGAGCTCCTGAATCGACATTTTCCTATTCTTCTCAAAAGAGGTTCCCCCAATCATTATCATGGTGGTGAGCAGTGCTGTCAACTCAGCCGATTTCCGGCTGATTCTAGCAGATATGAATTTCTTAAAGCCGGAAAATATCCTTACCAGCCGACAACCGAAAATCTGGCGGATTTTTTACATTGCTTAATTGGCTCCATTATTTTAAGCAGTCTGGCTACGTTATCCAATTATTAAAATTACATACCGTTTAAAAGGAACTCAAATTTTAAATGTGCGACGAATAAGAGACTATTCATTGCTACAAAATCAAAGTTACATGAAACGATTCATGCTGGTCTTCGGAGCCTAGGAATGTGCTGCCATAACTTTGAATTCTCCGAAGGAGGTTTAAAAAATGGGTAAATATTTCCAATAGGCCTTAAGAAAGTGCAGTATACTATATTTCATAACCTGTTTTATTTATTTTGCTCGACAGATACTGTAGACGCCTACAGTTGTAGCAACAATAACGATGGGATTGGATCATCAAACTTTGTAACGACGTCTGAAAATAATACAGCATTTCTAGAAGACGTAGATGATCCCAAGATACCAGTTCTTATATAAAGTGAATTGGGGTTTTATACATTAATTCACGCATAAAAGAGGTAAATTGTGTCATATGTGTTATAAAAGAGTGACTTAAGAAGGGACTGGGATTTAAAAAAATAACAACAATGTTTCATTCATTTACTGAGTGATATCCGAATCATGTCAAACTGCTGGATCGCAGATTTTTGTAGCTGTCTAATAAAACATTGACTTAAAATGAATTCTACACAGTATTTATACAGTGACATCATTTTATTTTTACTAACATTTATAATATCAACCTGGCTATACCGTTGGATCAACGCCGTTTGTTACCTTCCACGACTGGAGTTCGATGATACTGGCGTAATATACAAACAAATCACTTTACTAGGTATAGGAGGGAAGAAAAGTAGTTCATCCATTTACGTAAACTAGGAAATATTGCGCTTTTGAGTTTGATCATTTTCATTAGGTTTTTGGTTAATCAAAATACAGTACAGTATTAACAATAAGTGTTTTTACTCACGAACTGAGCTGTCCATGTGGACGTATTCATTATGCAGTGTATATTATACTGTCTACAGCACATTAGCGTACAATATACAAAATGAAGTTAAATTGAAAATAATCATAATATGGATATTTAAACACATTTTTTAAAATGGTGGCCATTCATTTCGATACAGACTTCAGTTCTAATGTGCATATTAACGCACTATAGACTACTGTACCTAATCCCAATTACAGTTTCGTCCTATGTACTAGTAACTCATGTTGAAATAATTCTTTACCTACTTTATAAAAGAGTACTTTACGGACTGTAAATTCAATCTTCACTTCTGCCCGACCCGCACAGATAAAATTACTCAGACATACTATCTACTGTCCGTCCAAGTGGTTATGTCGTAGGGTCGTAGAAAGGGAGGAAATCACGTGATAGTTAATTACTTAACGAGGCCCTTTTATTTAAGTTATTCTAAACAGTTATATAATATTACGCAGACATCAAATTCCTAACAGAAATTAATGTTCTAAGACAGCCCAGCCACTAGCTGGCGATTAAAAGCTGGTGGGGGAAACCGGGATACGACGTAGGCAAATGGACGACAGTACCTGTGCGAAAATGATTCAATATTGAAAGCTCTTTCGTCCGTGGAAAACGCGAACATATTTTTGGAACGTACTGTTTACTATGACCGTAAGGCTTCTATGACTGTATATGCGGTCTTGGATCTGTGTGGAGGACGGTTGAACTTCATTAGTAGAAGAGGTGGGAATGCAGTACATTCAAAAACTCAGGTACAATAAAAACTGAAGTAAAAATAAGATGATGTCCCTGTAGAATTAAATACAAAATATTTTTCTGACAGATTTTCTCGCCAGCTTCGCAAATTCTAAGACCTAGTTAGCCGGAACCTACAGAGTCCTTAATAAACATTAGGGGAGGGTCTTATACAAACGCGAACTTCATAAAATCACTTGGTTTGGGAGGAGATTAAAAATGCACTATTTTATTTTTATGCCACATAATACGGATATTTATAATTAAAACAAAGTTATTACAAAAAGTTGTATATTGGCATTCAAAAAGTAAGAATGGTGCTACAGGTGAGTCCACACCTGTGGAGTAACGGCTAGCGCGTCTGGCCGCGAAACCAGGTGGCTCGGGTTCGATTCCCGGTCGGGGCAAGTTACCTGGTTGAGGTTTTCCCTCAACCCAATATGAGCAAATGCTGGGTAACTTTCGGTGCTGGACCCCGGACTCATTTCACTGGCATTATCACCTTCATTTCATTCAGACGCTAAATAACCTGAGCTGTTGATAAAGCGTCGTAAAATAACCTACTAAAAAATACAGGTGATGGGGGACCTATAGCCAACTAAATACAATATAACAATGAAATCAGTTTTATTAAGCCACAGTTGGGGAAAATCTCGGAAAAACCTAAAACGCAGCTTCGGATTAGGAGACCAGCTCCTCACACCTGAGGCAAGCCGGCGGTTCTTATTTTCAATTCTCGTTTAGCTAACAAAATAAGCACTTACCCGACTCACGGAGAGATATGCATACTTTTCATGCGCAGTTATTTTTCTAGCTAGTTCTTATGATTTTCTTGTCCATGAGTTTGAACAACGGCAATACATATTAATTCATGCATTATTACTCATATTGCTCCCTACGGAGCTGGTGGTGATATTTTGAATGCGACGAAAGCCGCTACTCCTGCAGTCCGCCGATAATGCCTACAGCACGGTACTTTTTTTTTTCGTACACCGCAGATGGCTGCCCTGCAGCCAGTTTACTTTTAACGACATTGAGGAAACCATTTCATTGCAGCCCCAGATAACGTCGACAATATTTATACTAGCTCTGCGTACCGTCGAAGGCCGCCATACAGATTATTTTAATTTTCGTTACATCACACTGCCGATTCAAACACAAAAACAGTTTCCGACAGACTGCAATACCCGATCCTTACCGTCCGCTATCATTTTCAATCATGTGCTCCTTAATGTCTGTTGTACTTTTTCCTAAAAGTATATTTTGCTGCTTTCTTCTTTTTTAATAGAAAAATAACGTTCAATGACAGCCTATTGAAATATTTAGACCAAACTTTTTAGTTGGTTGTTTAACGATGCTGTTATTTAGCGTCGATAAGATTTATTTATTTATCTATTTATTTATTTATTTAAAATATTTATTTATTTATTTAAATATTTATTTATTTATTTATTTATTTATTTATTTATTTATTTATTTATTTATTTATTCTGGTGTAGTTAAGGCCATCAGGCCTTCTCTTCCAAAAGACCAGGAATACAAATACAATAATAGAAATAAACAAAACAATACACTATATACAAAATAAAGCTACACAAGAAATAAAGAGAGAGAGAAAAAAACACAATAAACAAAGTAAAGCCACACAAAAACATACACAGGTTGCAGTCACACAAACTTTAAATGAGTCATTAAGTACCATAATAATATCCTAACTAATTAACTAACATAGACAAGAAACTTGGAATTTTAATCTAGATTAAAAAAGAAAAAGAAAAAAAAAACACACAAATCAATACTTCTAGCAATACCTAAAAACATTAACTAAGACAAAATTTTCCAATTTAATTTTGAATTGTGATAAAGTCCGGCAGTCCCTGACGTCATTAGGTAACGAATTCCAGAGGCGAGGTATTTCTACAGTATAGGAAGATGAGTATAAAGACGTCCTATGATGAGGGATAGAAAGAAGTGCTTGATGTCGGTTTCGGAGAGTTGTAAGAAATTGAAAGCGCGATAACAGATAATTCGGAGTAGAAGTATGTATGATTCCTTCAGACGCACCCATGAAAGTAACTGGAGGGAAGGTTTTATATGGTCAAATTTACGAGTATTGCAGATGAATCGTATGCACACATTATGAACACGTTGTAGTCTCTCAGCTAAGAGTGAACTTACATTAGTTAGCAAGGAATCGCAATAATCAAAATGGGCATTACAAGCGTCTGAATAAGATTCTTTTTTAGACTAAGTGGAAGAAATTCTTTCATATGGAACAAGATTGGTGATAGCGAGATGGTATTTGGCGAGATGAGGCTGAGGATTCGCCATAGATTATCTGACATTCATCTTACGGTCGAGAAAAACCTCGGAAAAAGTCTAACTAGGTAATTAGCCCAAGCGGGAATCGAACTCACACTCCAGCGTAACTCCGGATCGGTAGGCAGCCCTCAGGCTGAGCTACAACGGTTGATTACCAGATGTTAAAACTTAACAAAGTATTATACTGATTTAACAATACATTTAACACAAAAAGAGTTTCATGAACATACATTAACTTTAACTGTTAAAGTTAACATAAGAATTTCCTTTGTTAAAACCGTAACAAAATTGTTAAACTGTGATGCAGAACTGCTGTCTGACCTTTTAAATGTACTGTACATTTTCAGGAAACACTGTAATCGCTTGCTTTGGAATGCTTCTTCAGATATTATTTTCCATAATAGTTTTTATTAACTTTATCAAAAGCCTTCTTGAAGTCTATGCATCTTATAATGTTGAGATATTAAATTTTGTTATTCTCTTTGCTTCTCCGCTATTTTTTTTTAATTTGTAAAGAAGCTAACAATACAACATCTGCCTTTCCGAAAAGCACTCTTTATTATTATTATTATTATTATTATTATTATTATTATTATTATTATTATTATTATTATTATTATTATTTTTTTTTTTCCCGTTGTTGGTAAGTCTATAGCATCTATTAGATGCTTTATGGTTGTGCTAACAGATGGAGTTATTTATCAACAATGTGACGCTGAAACGTGTGTTCAGGTTACTGCCCAGTATTTTTATATATGTAATGATTGGTTAATTAATTTTAACTCGGCACACTCAGAATCACACTCACATTCATACAAAAATCCAGACTCTAGACACCCAGGGAATTCTTCTTCTTCAAGAAAAAGTCACCGAGAACCCAGCCCGGGAATCGAACCCGGGACCTCCCGATCTGGAAGCCAGCATGCTGACCAAAAGACCACGGAGGCAGTCGAAAAGCACTCTGTTTCCAAAAATTTATTTTATAAAATGGTATTAAGGCACTCGTATTTTCGTTTGATTTTTAGTCTAAAACTACTGCATGACTCACAGCAAATTAAGTTTCGTCGCAAAGTTGTAATTAGGGACGGACGTTCGTTATCGATGCGTTTCCCGTATTTTAATCAATAGCACACGTGACGTGACCCGGCGTGGAAAGTTGTGTACATCTGACGTCCGCACAAGTAGTGAATGAGGTTTTGTTGGCGAAATGAATGTAAAGTTGTACTGCCACACCGCCGCGCCGCCTCTTGGGTAACATTCAGTCGCCCCAATAATTAAGCACATTGTAATTAATTCACAGGGCTTGGAACCAGAAAATGTTTCAAGGGTGAGGAAGGACGCTCCACAATGCCGGGTTGGTGCCACAGCACGTGTAAAAATAAGTGTCGCCCACGATATGCGTCGCCGTCAAGTGGGAGCGTGTTCGCTTACGAATCCAGCGCAATCGGTTCGAGTTCCAAGTAACGAATGAGAGTAAGGCCGGTTTCTTCAACCTTTGTTAAATTATAACAGTATATTATTCCATTTTTTACTGTAAACTTAAAAGTTGAAACATTTCTTCAACTACTGCTAGTAGTAACAGGCTGTTAAAACCTATGTTAAATTAAATGCCCAATTTCATGCAGTTATGGCCCAATTGTATAAAACTCCCTGACTAAAGATCAACTTTGATCGAAGATCGAAAAGTAAACCGAGTTCAGACACTTCTTCTATTGTATAAAACTTTTCTGCGATCAAATTACCTTGGTTCAAATGCAATCTAAGTTCACGTGAAAAGGATTTGGCAACATCGCATAAACAGGTGAAATACGTGATTCGCGGACCATGTTATACAGGTTTGTTCAGTGTTGCCAATCTAGCGATTTTAACTCTTTTTCAAACAACAATTTCTTTTAACTTTTATATTGCTTAAATAGGGATTTAGTGACCTTTTTAGCACCCCATAGTGACAAAATTTAATCTTTCTTTGTTGATAATGAGAAATCTAGCGACTTTACAACTACTTTTTCGCGACTTTCCGTATTACACTCTGTTGGAGACACTGTTTTTTTTGCAATGTAAATAATGGCGGACAATAAGAAAAAGGTTGACTGTTCTCCAAGTTGTTATCATGTTATGGTGTTTGATACTGCTAAACATAATAAAGCTTTATAAAATGACAATTTTCGTTTAGTAATACAGTTAATTGAACATTTATGAATGTACCTATCATATCCATTAATAATTAATGGTTGTTATAAACATAATATAATTATAGGTTATGTTATTTGATACTGCTGAACACGATAGAGCCTTATAAAATATAAGAATGTTTGTGTATTAAGGCAAGAAATTGAAATAAATATATATAAATGTACCTAACATATCTATTAATATTAATAATAATGGATATTTTATTTGCACAATCTGTCACTCGTATATTTCAAACAGAAAAGAAATAACTGAACTTGGATCATCTTACTTAATCGGAGAAATTTCTTCAGTCAAAGTTGACTTTAGTTTGAGACAAATTAATCTCAGATTAGACTTTATACAACACAAAATTCCAAGTTCAGCTGAAACAAGGATCAATTTAACCTCTGATCTAAGATTAAATGGTTTATACAATCGGGCCTTAATCATTTAACTCTCTGTTAGCATAGAAGTATCCAATATGGCTGGGGCGTTAGATGCTGAACTTATATATCTGGATTATTTAGAAAATGATATCAATGAATACATAAACACAGGGGATGATTTCTGTGATTTGACAGACCAGAAGTTCAAACAAAGATATAGGCTATTTTCTGCCAAGCCTCACTTTTCGCTTTCAACTTAGATCCGTTTGTTTATTCTCATTAATTGGTTTATACTGCGAAATAATTTCCAGCAGAAGGTTTCTTTCGAACGAAGAGAAATTAGTCCCACGATTTCTATTTGTTCCAGTGTTTTCCATTTCATAACAGCAATACCAATACGCCGCTCCAAGCTATTGTGATATAGACGAGGAAAGAAGCAGAAATCAAACCTCAGAGAATAGAAAGACTTCTATCCTCTCTGAATCAAACAACGGAAACATGCGAGAATCGCAGTTGTCAGAGTTCAGAAAACAGAAGTGAGCCTTTACTTGGTTATAGGTTATGGTTAAACTCTAGAATCTCTGGTCCTAAGAGAGAGTTAACAAACAGAATGTTAAAATGTGAAATGCAAAGTTGAAGAAACGCAATATTTTAACAGCAATTCATACTTTTAACTTAAAGTTAATAAAGCAATAGGTGCATTTTAACAAAGGTTGACGAAACCGGGGCTAAGACTCTTAACTTGAGTTTGAGCTATGTAGTTTCAAGGAGCAACTGTAGCTCAAGCACTAGCGAGCTGGTCTTTCATGTAGATGGCCCTGGTTCGATCCCCAGCAAGATCATGGAATATATGGTGTACAAAGCAGACTTGCAGAGGGTTTTCCTCGGGGTACCCCCTTTCCGTCTCTCATACCACTTCATCTACACTTTCTCTTTTTCATCACCATCTGTTCTTTCCACCATTTCAGGCTTTCTTCGATGTAGAGTCGGCTGTGGACCGTCAACGAACTTGGACTCCGTAGTATGTGGTCATTAGTTGCTGATGGTAGTGCTATGTACCGTAGATTCTCCCCTGGGTTCATAGTACATCATAGGACCGGCGTGATGCCTACGTGAAAAGATAAAGGGATTCTGTAGGCTGTAGAGGGAGGTCTGTAGGGAGATCAGTAGTGAAGGAGGGCCTTACGTTATGCACATTATTTCATCCCGGATAGCACAATGGGCCCACCCAAGCGGTCTGTATGTGATGGTAGTCCCGTCTCTTGAAAGGAAATAGTATAGTAGATTATGTAGTCTCAAGTGGTGGTAATACTAGATTCTGAACAGATGATAAAGCGACCCCGATACTTATGAATGTCTAATTTGAGCAAAAGAGTGGGAATACGTGGCAATGGCTTCTATAGTCTTATAATAATAATAATAATAATAATAATAATAATAATAATAATAATAATAATAATAATAATAATAATAATAATAATAGTTCTGTCAGAGAAATTAATTCGAATGACATATTTCGTTCTTATGTCATCTTTTTTTTAGGTCTTCCCAATCTTCTTTTTCCACGTGCCATGAGGTAGGAAAAACTATTAAGATAATTCTGCAGTGCTCGGGAAAAGTGACATAAGCCAATTTCCACAAACCTTTTTTGATAATTTATTGACAACTTACGGAACACCTGCTCGCTTGGAAAAAAAATACATAACTATTCCTCCCATTACAATAATTCATACAGAAAAAAATCAAATCGACATAAACCTGTGTAAGTTGTCAATAAATTATCAAAAAAGGTCTTGTGAAACTGACTTATGTCACTTTTGCCGAGCACTGCAGAATTATAGTGAAATAAATTCATCTAGGAATAGCAATGACAAAGGAAGCCTTTAATACAAAAAGGA
The DNA here is from genome assembly GCA_025594305.2 of Periplaneta americana. NCBI lineage: Eukaryota > Metazoa > Arthropoda > Insecta > Blattodea > Blattidae > Periplaneta > Periplaneta americana. Next base: position 181,881,260 of record JAJSOF020000003.1, on the reverse strand, counting down.
GCATCTTCTGCAGACTTCTGGAGAAAGAACTAAGGAAGAGACTAGTCAAGTGCTTTGTGTGGAGTGTGGCATTGCATGGGGCAGAAACATGGACATTACGATGAAGCGAACAGAAGCATTTGAAATGTGGATATGGAGAAGGATGGAGTATGTGGAATGGACAGACAGAGTAGGAAACGAAGCTGTGTTGAAAAGAGTGGATAAAGAAAGAATTATGCTTAAACTGATCACTGGAAAAGGAATTGGCTGGGTCACTGGTTGAGAAACTGCCTACTGAAGGATCACTGGAAGGAATGGTGAACAGGAGAAGAGTTCGGGACAGAAGAAGATATCAGATGATAGACGGCATTAAGATATATGGATCATATGAGAAAAAGAGGAAAGCAGAAAATAGAATAGACTGGAGAATGCTGGGTTTGCGGTGAAAGACCTGCCTTTGGGCAGAACACTATGAATGAATGAAAACTCTAATCTAATAATAATAATAATAATAATAATAATAATAATAATAATAATAATAATAATACTAACAATAATAATAACAATAAAGTAAAAATCATGCCAATAGTCGTAAGAGTAGGTGATCTTATTACCGAAACTTTATAAAAGTACTCAGGCATACTGACTCAAAATTCCTATGAAATGTTTCGCTTGTTGTTTCAAAAAGTCCGATAATTTTGTTTCGATTAGTCTTCACTGTGGTTTTTGCTGTTGTATATTTTGTATCATTAACCTTATCGCTGAACTAAGATACGTTTCTTCGAACCTTTAAAGACGTGGTTGCTTGGGAATTACCCCACATTGCAATCCCGATAATGGGAAGGTCGATATCGTTTGTCCGCAAATATTAATATTGTACAGCACGTAGCCAGGAAAAGTTTAGTTCAAAGTTCGAAAAAGCGAGGTTCTATTGTACAAGGATGTGGAAGTAGAAATATAACGCAAGTGGAACGTGCAAGCTACGAACACGTCCCTTATCACTGGTGGTACTCGAAGAAATGTTACAGAAAGTCTGGCTGGGCATCTTTTCAAAACACCTTAAACATCAGAAGCACCAGGTTTAGTTACACGGAATAGAAACATAAATATAAATAACGCGAAACACTTTTAAAAGTAATCTACACGGTAAAATTTTGGTCGAAACGCCTCTTCAAATATTGATGAAACTCCGTAGTGCCTGTTCGTCAGCGATTAGACAACAAGAGTAACAATAGTGCCGGAGAAGTTGCCGCATGATCACGGGGATATTTTAAACTGCGAATTCTAAAGCACAGTGAAACCAGTTCTACTACCCGCTCTGGTGAAACTACAAGAAGTTCATGAGTGATGCCTCATTGGTTCACATGAGATTTCAAACAGTCTCCGTACTGCTGACTAAACATAAACATAAATTGCAAAGTTTATTAAAAAATGACCTCCGCTAATTTACAGGTTGTCAAAATGATCTATATGTAATATTTCAGGTAATAAAGGACTAGAACAATTTAAAGTTAATATAAAATATTTTAGAACCTATAACAAATGTAATAATAAATCGCAATTCAAATAAAATTCCATTTTCTCCTATAACCTGCTGTGCAGACCCAGAAACAAAAATTGGAACACCCAAATTTGCACTTATGAGCATGTGCAGTATATTATAACTGGAATTTGGAAAATTCAGGTGGCCCAAATTTTGTTTTGTGCGTCTGTACAAATTATTTTTGCACATACAACAGGTTACAGATTGTTGTATATAACTTTATCAGTTTTTCTCTTTTCCTGAAAACTCTGTTAACAAGGTCAGGTTGCTTTCTGTACGCCAGATTTTCATCTTGGGTATTTTGAAAGACGCCGTACAAATTTCGCACCATTTGTATTTCAATTAATGATTCATATTATGTTACAATTTTCTGCTCAAGAACTCTATTCACAGAACATGTAAATAGTAAGAAATTCACATTTTTATTTCAAGCAACATCGGAGTAATATACTATTTCGAAACTCGTGCCTTTTAGGAAACATAGGGCTTTTCTTTTCAGTAGGAATTACCATTTGACAAAGACATTATTATTCTATTTTCTATTTCAACTCCAGAGCCTGTATCACTTTTAGTAAAGTCTTGATCAGAACGAGAAGCGCTTTTTTAATCAGTCGAAAGTAATTTACTTACTTACTGGCTTTTAAGGAACCCGGAGGTTCATTGCCACCCTCACATAAGCCCGCCATTGATCTCTATCCTGAGCAAGATTAATCCAGTCTCTATCATCATATCCCACCTCCCTCAAATCCATTTTAATATTATCTTCCCATCTACGTCTCGGCCTCCCTAAAGGTCTTTTTCCCTCCGGGCTCCCAACTAACACTCTATATGCATTTCTGGATTAGCCCATACGTGCTACATGCCCTGCCCATCTCAAACGTCTGGATTTAATGTTCCTAATTATGTCAGGTGAAGAATACAATGCGTGCAGTTCTGTGTTGTGTAACTTTCTCCATTCTCCTGTAACTTCATCCCTTTTAGACCCAAATATTTTCCTAAGCACCTTATTCTCAAACACCCTTAACCTATGTTCCTCTCTCAAAGTGAGAGTCCAAGTTTCACAACCATAAAGAACAACCGGTAATATAACTGTTTTACAAATTCTAACTTTCAGATTTTTGGACAGCAGACTGGATGATAAGAGCTTCTCAACCGAATAATAACAGGCATTTCCCATATTTATTCTGTTTAATTTCCTCCCGAGTATCATTTATATTTGTTACTGTTGCTCCAAGATATTTGAACTTCTCCACCTCTTCAAAAGATCGAAAGTAATTTATACGACCTAAAATATCACAATCTGGCAATAGTAATAATAATAATAATAATAATAATAATAATAATAATAATAATAATAATAATAATAATAATAATATCGACACTAGTATATGTTAAGCTCTAACGTTTCGGAAATAAAACTGAATTGATTGGAACAAGTGGGATCAATTGAAGCTCAGCGAACATCTAAGGTGCAGAAGAGAGAAATATACTGTATATATAAAAAGAAGGAAATATATATATACGAAATTCTGTAGAGTTTTATTTTCTTGACCTTCTTTTCATTACAGTACTCGCCAATCTCCCTTTTTGCTTGTCAGCTATAAGCTGCAAGTCGCGGGAGTTTGACAGACACGACGGCTGCTGGGATTCGACGTCCGGACACAAAGTGCTCTCTGGACAATAAGGCCTTCATCCCAGCAAGGAAATTTGACGCGAAGGGAAGCGGAAAAGTCTCAAGTCTGACTGCTTTAACACTTGACAAGGCGAGAAAGAGGGAAAACGAAGTTTGGAATTAGTAGAGTGCCAGGAAAGTCGTCGAAGCGATAAATGAAGCAGTTGAGGCCGAAGAAAAAAAGCGTGCGCCACTTGTAATGAAACTCGGTGATTCATCGCCTCTGCCAGCGTGAAACGCAATCCAAGACGGTAATTTCACTGTGGAGGCCAACACCGGTGCTTATTTCATTCTCGTTTCATGAAGCGTACGGCAGAAAAGACGAACGTCTGGTTAGTTTTGTAGATTTCTTCAGCTCTAGAATTTAAAATAGTTTTGCTTTCTGACAAAATGAATTGCCGGCCACGGTGTACGTAACGACCAAAACGCTCAACTTCAGTTTCGCTTTTGCGTATGTATCTGCGTCGTAAGGTACAGCATAATGAATCCATTTCATTGGATCCCATCAGGCGTCTATGTATGTGTAAAACTGAATTATTTTATTATTCTTAAGGGAGAGGGCGAACCCTAGCGCTACGATCATGTGAAAGAGGGTCCCCAGTGTCCCGGACACTGATTTTCCTGAATTTTCATGAAGCAAGTTTACAGATGGAAAAAGACTATCCACTCGAAAATCCTGTCGAATGGGCTTTAAAATAGAATTATTAGCGGTTGAATTCCCTTATAGTCCTTTTAAACTAAAATAAGAAGACGGTGTTAAAAGTGATACTGCAGCGTAGTGGAAAAGGTCCTTGATTGATATCCTTCGGATTTATAGTTCGAGCCTACTTCTCATCATAATGTTTTCATTTTATTTCTTATTTTTATTCTCATTTTTTTCGCTTCATTTTTATGGTTCGCATATTTTTGTCACTTCCTTTTATTCTTATATTCATTTTATCATCGTAATATAGCAGTATTTATTCCAAATTTATAACGTCCTAGATATGAGCCGTTGAGAGCTGAAGTGGTGTAAGTTAAAAATGGGTAATGAGGGTTAAAGTAAATTTTCTCCAAAATACAGCGCAAAATAGCAATTCATATTCAATTTATTTAAACTATTAGTAGTCAGTGAATAGCACGAAGGACATATTAATTGCTACTTTGCGTTGCATTTTACGGAATTTTTACTTTAAACCTCATTACCCAATTTTGACTTACACCACTTCTGCTCTGAACGGCTCATATATAGTTTGCACTAATCAAAAGAAAAAATAAACATGTTTTTATTGTATGTTTAGTCAACATTCCGAAGATGGTTGAAACCTCATTCACTAATCAGACTTAATATATAGGGTAAAGGTTGGTAAACTGTGATACTAATAATATTATGATAGTTCTTTTTGAGAATATTTTACAATTTTACTGAGCGAGAGTAAGATCGGTTTTTTGCGTCAATGTATTAAAGGAATGTTCGTGGAGAAGTTTCTGCACAAAACTGGTCCTTCTCTCGATTAGTAAAATTGTAAAAAAATTCTCAAAATAAACTATCATAATATTATTAGTATCATAATATTACCAACCTTTACTCTATGCAGCAATTATTGTTCTTCCTCTGACACGTGTCTCGTCAAGTGAGATGTAGTTCCTGATAATAGAGTATCCGCCAGAACCTCAATCACTGATATACAATAATTGAAGTTTTGAATAAATGAGGTGATTGAACTTAATGAAACATTTGTAGCAAAAGTTCTTTTGAAAAACTACACAGCCACCGGCGTGGTTCAGTCGGTTAAGGCGCTTGCCTGCTGACTGAAGTTGCGTTCGGGCGCAGGTTCGATCCCCGTTTGGGCTGATTACCTGGTTGGGTTTTTTCCGAGGTTTTCCACAACCGTAATGTGAATGCAAGGTAATCTATTGCGAATCCTCGGCCTCATCTCGCCAAATATCATCTCGCTATCACCGATCTCATCGACGCTAAATAACGTAGTAGTTGATATAGCGTCGTTAAATAACCAACTAAAATAAAAACAAAAAATCTACATAAAGGTATGATTACATAATTTGCAACATAAACAGTACGTATATAAAAACAGGACAATCGAAATAGGTGTTCAACAGACTGGGTATCCTCACAGAAGCACTTGAATTCTTTTGTTTTTAATTTTGAACCGTTCAAAATAATCAAAATTTGCCATGACCTACAAATAAAATAAAGCTTGTAATGAATACTTTGCATTTCATTCGAGCGTACACTTGAGAAAATATGTTTTTTTTTTTTTTAACTCAACCTACATCACTTTCAGTCCAGTGTCAATTCCACGTAGAAGTAACACGTTCTTTAATGTTTAACTTAAAGTAACACTGAATAATAAGGTAGAACCGCGGAAACAGCTTCTTTCGCCAGTTCATCTTCTCGTTGATACCTACAACGTCTGTATGTCCTCTGACATCAACGTCATAAGATAGAGTACACACACACTTTAACAGCCTCAATAAAAATATACCACTGGCGCAGCTTGGCTGTAGCGCGTTTGTCTGCTAATACGGAGTTGCGCTTGGGCTGATTATATGGTTAGAATTTTTCCGAAGTTTTCTCCAACCGTAAGACAAATGTCAGGTGCAAATCCTCGGTCTCACCTCGCCAAATACCATCTCCCTATTACCAATTTCATCGACGCTAAATAATCTAGTAGTTGATAAAGCGTCGTTAAATAACGAAAGAAAAAAATAAAAGACAAACTTATCATAATAAGAACTTTTAGAATATAACAAGAGAAAAGTGCAACTTGTGCATAAAATTTTCTGTTAAATATACGAAATGAAAATAATATATTGTACAGAGTAAATAAATACGTGACATTGGAACATATTTTCACACCGTTCGTAATATCTTGTTTATTATTCTTTCTAACTGCACACCATTCGTCGAAGATTTATATTCAATATGTCCTTTGTTTACAGCCACCATGCTTCTTTAACTGTTACATCGCTTACCACAAAACTAGTAGTTCTTAGCATCTCTTCCTTATTTATACAAAATGTATTGGAATGATTGTTAGGAAAAAAGTAAAAACTGGGACTCCTCTTGAGTAGTCTTGTACTCGTAAATGAAAAAGAAAATGATAAATTATTAAAAATGAAAATAAAAATGCACTGGCATTTAATAATGGGTGTGCTGCATAGCTCTAACAGGAAATCAATCAGTGAATCAGTAGGTCTACTGTAGTAGGACACAATAGACTACGAGTCTGAAGTCAGATCACGCGTGTAGCATGACAGAGTAAACATAGCACTTCCGTTCTTGCTTCGTGCATGATGTCATACTTTCACCTAAACTGATAACGAGAGGAGTGACAAATTGAGCAGTTTAACTATTGTCTGGTTAAACATCGTATATACAGAAAGAATCAGAAACATTATAGTGGCCGAACTTAATCGTGTCAATCAAATGTGTTTTCCCGATACAACGCCTGTTTAGTTTGCCTGCTGCTTCAGGAGTTGCTCTTGGGCGTAGGTTCTATCCCAGCTTGGGCTGGATATATGGTTGAGCTTTTCTGAAGTTTTTCCAACTGTAAGGCGAATCTTTGGTGTCATCTCGCCAAATATAATCACGCTATCACCAATTCCATCAACACTAAATAACCTAGATGATACAGCGTCGATAAATAACAGAATACAAATAAAAAATAATAAGAAAAATTAAAGTCCTAAAACAGCCTATGAAATAGAAACAGCAACAAAAAGGAAACAGATGAAGGGTCCAGGAGAAAAACCTGCTAAGTCACATTTTACTGTTTTTACAGGAGAGCAAGTTAAAAGTTTCAAGGTCCATTACATTCTGTTGTCTCTGAGGTTTCATTCTTCAAATATTTCTAGCTTAATCAAGTTCTTACTCTGTATAATTAAACCACAGAAATCTCTACTGCCTGAGGTATTACATGGCATCCAAAACAAAAAAATGATAATTTTGGACTTAAGGGAAGTGGGTAGTAATGCCTATGCGATTAAAAAAATTCACCACAAAAGTTTAGTTCAATATTTCTAGGCTTTTAGTATTCAGAGTGGAATAAAAATTTCCAGGCTTATGCAATCAATCATTCTGAATTCAGTTGTATATAAGAGAACTAATTACTTTCAAATCCAAGTGTAAAAGAAAGTCCCTAACTGTTGTCCTGTTTTCCCACTTTGCTAAGTACACCTAATTTTTCAGGTGCACATTACTTGCTACAATCTTCACTCATATACCTTGTATTTTTTTAAGTTAACAAATAATGAATATTGTAAATTCTAAAGCAAAATTTAGTTAAATATTTCACTTCTAGGAAACAGAAAAAATATTAAACTTTGTTTAACTTTTTTGCAATTTTTAGTGCATATTTTTTTCGTGTTATGTGTGTGATATTTTTAAACCCGTAGGTCTGCTATGTATAACACAGGCTGCAGAAAACACTGTAAAAATTTCATATAAACTGATTCAGTAGTTTCAGAGGAAAATGCACTTAAGTTTGAAAAATGTCAACTTATGGAAAACTGCATTTAAAAAAAGAAACATATGTGAATTACATACACCACCAAATTTAAGGAGGCCGTTTGAATGGCTTATTTGCACAATATTTATATTGTCTTAAACAGGAAGTTTCAACTTTTTTTTTAAAACACAAAATGAATAATCGGATTTTTGACTCCCAATCACTACCTGGTTCCCTTAACAGGTTTTTCCCCTGGACCCTCCAGATGATAACAATATTGCGAAAGCTGTTTAAAATTTTAAAAAGCTGAAGTTTCAGGCATATGGAATGGAGAAAAGCTATTCTACATGGACTAATGCTCATGCATAGGATATTTAGTTTCAGAGGGATTCGCTGAATATTACTATGAGTGAAGATGCTGTGACTGCGGCACATATTTCTGCGTTGTAATGCAGCCCATGAGGAAGCTTCGAAACATGTTTATGTCCTAAGGAGTGTTGTCTGTTCTGAAGAATGCAATGATCTCCTAGGCTGCTTAGCATGCGAGTAGTGTGTCGGATGTTTTCCCCCGAGTCCGCATAATGCACTCTACGTGTAAATGCTGCATGCACGGGTGTCAGAGAAAGAGAGCTCCGCATTGTACATTTGTTTCCTGCGATCATTTCTTCTTATCTGACACACTGCTCTAAGAACCACGGCCTCCTTTTAGTTTATTATCTAACTCGCCCTTCTAGAAGATTATCGCAGATGCAAATCGAGGCCTAGCAGGTCTATTGGGAAATCGGCCACGAGAGGTAACGTAACGTACATTTATACAGGGACATCATTTTATTTTTACTTCAATTTTTATTGTACCTGAGTTTTTGAATGTACTTCACTCCCACCCCTTCTACTAAGAAAGTTCTAACTCCACACAGAACCAAGACCGCAGATAGCAAGCAGTACTGAGTTACTGAGTATAGTACGTTCCAGAAATATGTTCGCGTTTTCCAGTGACGAAAGAGCTTTCAATATTGAACCATATTTTCGCAGAGGTACTGTCGTCCATTTGCCTACGTCGCATCCCGATTTCTCCCACCTGCTTCTGCTCGCCCCTCTGTAATAGCTGGGCTGTCTTAGCTCTTTTCTGAAAACATTAATTTCTGTTTGGAATTGGACCTTTACGTAATATTATTCAGCTGTTTAATTTAACTTAAATAAAAGGGCCTCGTTAAGTAATTAACTGTCACATGATTTCCCCCCTTTCTACAATCCTGCGGCATAATCACTTGGACGGACAGTAGATAGCATGTCTGAGTAATTTTATATTTTCGGGTCCGGGAGAAGTGAAGATTGAATTTACAGTACGTAGAGAAGGTATAGAATTATTTCAACTGAGTTACTAGTACGAAGGACGAAACTGGCAATTGGAATTAGATGCAGTAGTCTATAGTGCGATAATATGCACAAAAGAACTGAAGCCTGTATCGAAATGAACTGCCACCATTTTCAAACTTGTGTTTAAATATTCATATTATGATTATTTTTCAATTTAACTTCTTTCTCTATATTGTACGCTAATGTGCTGTAGACAGTATAATATACACTGCATAATGAATACGTTCGCATGGATAACTCAGTTCGTGAGTAAAAACACTTATTCTTAATACAGTACTGTACTTTGATTAAACAAAAACCTAATGAAAATTATGAAACTCAAAATTGTGATATTTCCTAGTTTACGTAAATGGATTAACTACTTTTCTTCCTTCCTATACCTAGTAGAGTGATTTGTTTGTGTTTTACGCCAGTATCATCGAACTACAGTCGTGGAAGGGGATAGCAAACTGTGTTTCCGGTTCTCTAAAGGTATAGACAGGTTAATATTAAAAATGTTAGTAAAAATAAAATGATGTCCCTGTAGTACTACAGTACGGGACACAAGAATATGGCCCGGTTTCTTCAATCTTTGTTAAATTATAACAGTGTGTTATTCCATTTTAACTGTAAACTTAACAGTTGAAGCATTTCTTCAATTACTGTTAGTACTAACAGGCTGTTAAAACCTATGTTAATATAACTGCCCAATTTCATGCAGTTAAATCATTTAACTCTCTGTTAGCACAGAAGTATCCAATATGGCTGGTGCGTTAGATGCTGAACTTGTATATCTGGATTATTTAGAAAATGATATCCATGAATACATAAACAGAGCGGATGATTTCTGTGATTTGACAGACCAGAAGTTCATAAAAAGATATAGGCTATTTTCTGCCAAGCCTCAGTTTTCGCTTTCAACTTAGATCCGTTTGTTTGTTTGTTTATTCTCAGTAATTGGTTTATACTGCGAAATAATTTCCAGCAGAAGGTTTCTTTGGAATGAAGAGAAATTAGTCCCATGATTTCTATTTGTTCCAGTGTTTTCCATTTCACAACAGCAATACCAATACCAATCAAACCTGAGAGAACAGACAGACTTCTATCCTCTCTGAATCAAACAATGGCAACAAGCGAGAATCGCAATTGTCAGAAAACAGAAGTGAGCCTATACTTGGTTATAGGTTATGGTTAAACTCTAGAATTTCTGGTCCTAACAGAGAGTTAACAAACAGAATGTTAAAATGTGAAATGTAAAGTTGAATAAACGCAATATTTTAACAGCAATTTATACTTTTAACTTACAGTTAATTAACGCTATGTTAGGTGCATTTTAACAAAGGTTGAAGAAACCGGGCCTATGAGTCTTAATCCAGATCAAGCGTACAGCATGACAGAGTAAACAAAGCACTTCCATTCTTGCTTAGCGCATGATGTCATACTTTCACAACTATTAACTGATAACGAGAGGAGTGACAAATTGTGCATTTTAACTATTGTCAGGTTAAATTTCGTATGTATCGGTAGAACAAATGAAATCAGAAATATTACAGTGCCCGAACTTAATCGTGTCAATCAGAATGTGTTTTCCCGATACAACGTCTGTTTAGCCGAGGGAGGACGATTTTTCCATCTTCTATATGGTACGATTTTATACACGTTTCAAGTAGCGGGGTTAACGCACGAGTGCGGCCGGCTGCGACATGCCCAGCCGCCGGGAAGCAAAACACCGCGACAGCGGTCAGCACATATAGAAGCCTGTACATACATAGAGACCCTCTATATCTGTGCCTCAAACGTAGGAATGGGGTCGTGTCAAGACAGAATAATGCGATGAGAAATGCGTTCTACGGAAAATTATAAATATGGCCCTAAAACGTTCCTGGAGCAAAGCGAGTGTGTTCATGGCTGTGTGGCTGGTGAGAACGCTTCTTGTACGGCTTGTTGAACATTTCAGGATAACCATCTGGAACGTGTGAGTCATTTGCACGTCGAAGTCAATATCAACGGAGATAATACTCAACAATAAACACTTTTTTCCTTTGAAGAGGTGGAAAAATTCAAATACCTGGGAGCAACAGTAACAAATATAAATGATACTCGGGAGGAAATTAAACACAGAATAAATATGGGAAATGCCTGTTATTATTCGGTTGAGAAGCTTTTATCATCCAGTCTGCTGTCAAAAAATCTGAAAGTTAGAATTTATAAAACAGTTATATTACCGGTTGTTCTTTATGGTTGTGAAACTTTTACTCTCACTTTGAGAGAGGAACATAGGTTAAGGGTGTTTGAGAATAAGGTGCTTAGAAAAATATTTGGAGCTAAGAGGGATGTAGTTACATAACACATAACTGCACGCATTGTATTCTTCATCTGACATAATTAGGATAATTAAATCCAGACGTTTGAGATGGGCAGGGCATGTAGCACGTATGGACGAATCCAGAAATGCATGTAGAGTGTTAGTTGGGAGGCCCGAGGGAAAAAGACCTTTGGGTAGGCCGAGACGTAGATGGGTAGATAATATTAAAATGGATTTGAGGGAGGTGGGATATGATGATAGAGACTGGATTAATCTTGCTTAGGATAGGGACCAATGGTGGGCTTATGTGAGGGCAGCAATGAACCTCCGGGTTTCTTAAAATCCAGTAAGTAAGTAAGTAAGTAAGTAAGTAAGTTGTGAGAACATGCAGCACTAAGGCAAGCATTGAATCTATAATTTGTCTAAATATTCCGGCAAAGAAATTAATGAAATGAAATTTTTTAACGGGTCGTAAGTCATCATTTTTGACATTTTCATTTTTATCGTAGTTTCGAAAGTACATTGATAAACTCATTGATTTTCCTTAAAAGGGCGCCAATAACATTGTTCGTTGGGTTGTTACAGGCAAGTTAAAATCACAATTAGTTCCATATTTATTTACCTACTTATCCCTTTCTTTTCGTTTCTACTCCTTAATTTCCTGTTTTATTGCTTCTTTCTGTATACTTATATTTAGAATACTACTGCACTTTTACTCCCGACTCCACAACACTGCTTCATTTTAGTTTTCAATTCACTTAATTTCGCACATATTCAATAAAGAAATGAAGGAAATATATCATCCATAATGCAACATATAAATTGCATTAAATCTATTTCACTCTCAATCATAAATAAGAACCAATTCCTTACAATTCTAAATGTCACAATAATAACAGACCGAGAATATGAACGCCTCACACAATTTTACTACAGGGATCCTATGAATCCTCTGTGGCTTTTTAATTCGATCTGCGAGCTCACTTAGCATCGGTGGTGGTTAGAAGGTATTTTGTCAAGATAAGACCAAGGATTTCCCATAGATTACGTAACATTTCCATCATAGTGAGGAAAACCACGTAAAATACGCAACCAACGTACAGTTTACCTTGCCTTATTTCAGTCTATAACCCATATGGAATATTAGGATGTGGTAGTACTTATAAAACTAACCTTAATCCACTACATTTACTACAGAGAAGAATAATTAAAATATGTCTAAAAACTATTGATTATCCTACAGAAAAATTGTTTTTAGAATTTGAAGTCTTGAAAATACATCAAATTTATATCAATGCATTATTAAATGTTATACATAAAAATCACACATATTTCCCATCATATACTCACGAACATAAAACCAAGGGTAGGGATACCAGAATTTATAACAAATTAATAAACGTGTAATTTATCTAGCATTATTTCAATCTATGTATATTATTTTATGTATGGTATTATAGGTTGGGGTGGAACTTATGAATCCAACCTTTATCCGTTAATTTTACTACAGAATAAAGTATTAAAAATATGTTTAAAAAAGCAGAAAGATTGCCCAACTGAATTGTTGTTTAAACATTTCAAAATTTTCAACATTAAACAAATGTATTACTGTATTTTATTTTATTAAAATATTTTCACAGAAATTTTAATAACTCTGAAAGATATATACATAAATACAGAACTAACAATACGAATTCTCTGCGTTTGTCTGAACCTAAATGTAAAACCAATGCAGCTTTTTATCATAGCATGAGTCAAGGTCCCAGCAGATTATTAAACAAATTTTATTGCAATAATATTTCAACCACGAATCATCCCAAAATTAATAAAAAAAAATAAAAAAAATTGTATTGGATTTAAACATATTAAACACTATTTAATCTGTATTCACTCTCAATTTTAATTTAATTTTTGTCTGTATTGGAATCCCCTCCTGAGCACGAGTCTTATTCATTCAGGAGTGGGCTAGTTTATCTTTCACTGTATTTATTAACTTGTATTCATTTCAAACTTACTTACTTACTGGCTTTTAAGGAACCCGGAGGTTCATTGCCGCCCTTACATAAGCCCGCCATCGGTCCCTATCCTGAGCTAGATTAATCCATTCTCTATCATCATATCCCACCTCCCTCAAATCCATTTTAATATTATCTTCCCATCTACGTCTCGGCCTCCCTAAAGGTCTTTTTCCCTCCGGCCTCCCAACTAACACTCTATAAGCATTTCTGGATTCGCCCATACGTGCTACATGCCCTGTCCATCTCAAACGTCTGGATTTAATGTTCCTAATTATGTCAGGTGAAGAATACAATGCGTGCAGTTCTGTGTTGTGCAACTTTCTCAATTCTCCTGTAACTTCATCTCTCTTAGCCCCAAATATTTTCCTAAGAACCTTATTCTCAAACACCCTTAATCTATGTTCCTCTCTCAAGGTGAGTCCAAGTTTCACAACCATAAAGAACAACCGGTAATATAACCAAAGGTCCCGGGTTCGATACCCGGCTCCGGAACAATTTTTCCCTCGAAATTATTCAAATCAACTTTACAGGGAGTTATACCTGAAAGCTTGATTTGCATAATACACGTCACTGTTCGTTAACAGAAAACCACAATTTAAGTCACACGGAGTTAGTGTGCACTCGAAGTTGGTTGCTTGACGGTTGTCAGCCCACTTTGAGGTCTGTGGATATAGAGGGAAAAATTGGATCGGTGTCGGTTAGAGTTCCCGGGTAGCTCAGTGGTAGAGCGTTGGTACGTTAAACCAAAGGTCCCGGGTTCGATACCCGGCTCCGGAACAATTTTTCCCTCGAAATTATTCGGTAATATAACTGTTTTATAAATTCTAACTTTAAGATTTTTTGACAGCAGACTGGATGATAAAAGTTTCTCAGCCGAATAATAACAGGCATTTCCCATATTTATTCTGTGTTTAATTTCCTCTCGAGTATCATTTACATTTGTTACTGTTGCTCCAAGATATTTGAACTTCTCCACCGCTTCAAAAGATAATTTCCAATTCTTATATTTCCATTTCGTACAATATTCTCGTCACGAGACATAATCTTTATTTTTTTTCAAACTTACTATAAATAAATAAATAAATAAATAAATAAATAAATAAATAAGTAAATAAGTAAATAACTACATAAATAAGTAAATAAATAAGTAAATAAATAAATAAATACCCGCATCTATTTACATCCAACAGCTTGAAATTTAAGAATGTATATAAGCAATTTTTATGAGTACCTAATTATTAATTTTTAGATGTTATTTTATTATAATTTATGCATGTACATTTATTACGTATCGAATCCTTCCCTGAGCAGGAGGACACCTCTTTCAGGAGTGTATTAGAATTTTGTAAATTGATACAATCTTTGTATTGTATTATTATTATTCAAGATTTAAAAAAAGATAATTAGCCGGGATTCGAACCTACGAAGACTAGCTCCGTATCTCGATCTATGCTGGTAACTACGAAGTACTGTAGCAGTAGAAGTAGTAGTGGTGGTAGTGAATAATGTTTTCCTTCATGCGCTATTTAAATGGATTGTCAGAAAGCTCTTGAATGGCGTAGGCACAGCCTAATTCTGTACAGAAGAATAGTAAAACATTATTTCACAAAGTTGTTGCTAAAAGCAGGATATAACTCATGCTGTCAAAGTCAGCCAAAGAAAAAATGTACAGCTTACGCTTACAACGAAAGAATACAATTCCCAACAAAAGATCTACACGAGCACAGGTGTAAACATTCGAGAATAATTATCACATAGTCTACATTATGACCAGAAAGAAAGAAAAGCATAGGTAAGGGGAAACAATGAAGAAAAACCTCAAAACGCATTGCAAGTAGTCCCAGTTGCGAGATATATTCGTACTCCATTACCTGCAGTCAAAACAAGAAGGCATTATGGCATGCGGTGTAAAAGTGTCGTAAAAAAGTTCTTCACGATTAATTCACTCCGACTTCGCAACATCACAAATCCCAGCTAAGCCAGACACGGCTGTAAAACCATGGCAACATCAGCTCGCCTAACCCGAGAGAAACACATGGACACACGGTTTGCCGAGCTGCGCGAAAATTGAATCACTGCTGATTAATATTGCATCGCCCTCATTTGTTTTCCAATTCAGCTTGTAAAAAAAAACGCAACAATTATAGCTTCCAGCCAATAGTGTTTGTTCTGTATGCCGACAACTAACGAGATTTCACGATCCATTACGAATAAATTTCATTTAATTTTTACATATTGGAAATTTTACATCTCTATTTAAGGAGACCGGAGTGTTCAAACAGTGATCGGGTTACTTGTATAGATTTCACTGTTTGTCTTTTTTAAAAAAACACCAGGGAGAATGTAATTAGAATTATATGGAAATACTTAGTTTTAGATTACAAATAAAACAAGTTTAGTAGAATTATTCAACATTTAAGCACAAAATATATTAAAATTAGGTAGAAATACCTCTGAAAATGTCGAACCAAGAGATTTAAAACTTCAACTCAGGTTTTAATTAAATTTAAGGGGACAGGTTCAACATCGGCCTGCAAAAATTTAGTGAAATTCATTTTTTTTATATCTCAGCTACTATAAAAGCTAAATGAACAAAACTTTTCATGCTTAATATACATACATCACACTTTATAAAACACTATTCATAATATTACTATAGCTAATAATTACCTGTAAGAATAACATCAAATTTGCATTTTTTTACAACAGTAAAGTATTTACATAACAAAATATACAATTAATTAAATATCTGCATGATTATTTTACTCGAATGTTTTAAAGACCTACAACAACAACAACAACAACAACAACAACATAGTCTAGGACCTTTTACCTATTCCTTCAACAATTTTTTTTTTCTTAATGGTTCCCTTAAATATTAAATTTTCTAAAATTGTTGCTTAAGAAAAAATATTTCCTGAAGGAATAGGTAAAAGATCCTACACTATGTTGTTGATGTAGATCTTTAGAATATTTCTGTAAAAGAATCATGCAGACATTTAATTAATTGTAGATTTTATTGTATAAATGTTTTACGGTTGTAAAAAAATATGGAAATTTGATATTAGTTTTAAAGTAATTATAAGTCATTTTAATATTCTGAATAATGATTTATAAAGTGTAATGTATGTATATTAAGCATGAAAAGGTTTGTTCATTTAGCTTTTACAGCAGGTGCGCTACGAGTATAAAAAAATTAATTTCACTAAATTTTTGTAGGCCTCCCTAAACCGATCTGGAGGATTCTACGTCCTTTTTTTTTCTTTTGGAGTGACTTATTTCCAACATCTCTAATGCATCCGAAAGAATATTAGTAATGTAAGTTCATTTCCGATACAAATAAATACAAAATATGTAATAAAAACACAATACAGTAATAATAACACAAAATAAAGTAATTTGAATAAATAATTCAATGTACCGTATACAAGCTTTTGTATTAACAAATTATAACTGGATCACACCCAAAAGTAAAATATATTATTTGCTAATTGAATTTAGAAGTAAGGGTCTCACCAGTTGACAATTGAGGTAATGATACACATGTTCATATAGGCTAACCACGAAACGACGAGAAAATATTCAGCATATGACATATTTACCGGCTTTACCATTTTTTAACTTTCAAAATTAATATTTTGTTTTCGCTTTCATATACTTGCAGGAATTATGCATTGTATAACATCCATAATAATCAATCATTTTGTTTCTTATGTTATGGCTTACTTTTTGTTGTGAAAAATTCATAATTAGGCTTCGTAATTGACGGAACAACGCTACCATATGCAACGGAATACACATACCTCGGCCAACTAATTTCCTTTAAAGACAAGACTGGAAAAGAAATAAGAAGAAAAATATCCTTAGCTTGGAAATCCTTCTGGTCCCTCCAGTTCATACTTCTGGATAAGACAATCAGCAGAAGACTCAAATTCGAAGCACTACAAACCTGCGTCTACCCAACACTACTTTATGGATGCCAAACATGGTCGACAACAAACAGACAGATGAATGCGCTAGAAATATGCCAAAGGAAAATGGAACGAAAGATATTGGGAATAACTATGAGAGACAGAATTTCCAATGATTCGCTGTCCCAAATGGCATCAACAACAAACGTCACACAAAGAGCAAACAAATTGAAGTGGAAGTGGGGAGGCCACATCGCGCGGATGAAAGACGAAAGATGGACATACAGAGCCACCATGTGGGACCCGCGCACAGGAGACCGGCACAGAGGCAGACCAAGGAAGAGGTGGGCAGACTTCTACACAACACAAGCAGGCCAGCAATGGTCCAGAATAGCAAGAAGCAGGGGAACATGGAGAACAATTGGAAGTCGACTACAAACGAAGACAGTGCCAGCCACAAACAACATCCCAAGTTGACTCAGTGAAAGTGCATTCAATATAATCAAAGTGTTAGTGAAATCAAATTAATCAAAGTGACAGCGAAATCAACTCCAACCAGACAAAGAAACACTAGACACAACCTAACGCGGAGTAGCTCACAGCGTTAGTGAAACAGAGCTACCCTCTAGCAGGAGGTCTTTGCCCTTCAAGGGACACATTAGGCTATTATTATTATTATTATTATTATTATTATTATTATTATTATTATTATAATTCAGCTACCTATAAGCTGGAATGAAGTTGCTTGATTCGAAGTATATCTGACGTCACAGCGCAGGTATAGGTATGTTAGTATACAAAATAATTATGCACGCTCTGTTTTTTGCTACAGTAAATCGAAGTCGGGACGTAATCATAGTGAGTAGTCTTATCGATCACTGCTCTTACTAGTCGTATTATTGTGGCTGATTGAAGGTTCATTGCAAAGGTAAAATGCCTTCGGTAAGACGCTCAAGCGTGTAATATTGCAGGGCATAGTTGAGGATATTTGAACTAATATGTTCACTGTCAATATAGAGACCATTACATATACATTCTGTAAAATAAACGTAAAAGTGACAAAAAACAGTGCACTGAAAGACACTGCAATTATATCAAAAGGCACGAATTTGTGTTGAACATAATCCAAAAGAACCAGTACCATCAAAATCTGAAAATTATGAAGATATTAACTCGACGCTTAGAATGAATTTGTGTAGCCTACCATGATGTTCAGTGCCAACATCCCAATTAATAAATTGAATAATCTACATTTTAGGGGATTTCTAGAAAAATACAAAGAAAATTAGAGAGTTTTCAGTGATGAGCGACATATTCAATATCCTAATAAAACATGAAAAAATATCAATAGGAATATCTTGTACTAAATCATGCACCAATAACGTCATGTGTTATTGAAAGATTTTCTTGCAATATAAAATCATTTCAAGTGACATCCGCATATGTTGAAGTTCCGTAATTTAGGAATGCACGTTATTAGTCACTGCAAAGATCACGACGAAAATGAACATCACGGCTCAAGCATGTGTTTACTAGTATAGCTTCAGAATGTCGGGAGTCGACTGTACTCCACGAACACGAAGCGAAGACCTGTTTGTTTACATCCTTATCCGTTGCATTACCTGTGTTCGGCGTACTATATACTCAATGTGTCTTTAACTTGTCTTTAGGTAGCTGGAATACGAAGCCTATTCATAATCATTAATTTCAATACTTTCCTAGATAAGTATAAATATGAATGTACCGTATATAACTTCGCTCTAGAATATGCCATTAGGAAAGTTCAGGATAACAGAGAGGGTTTGAGTTGAATGGGTTACATCAGCTGTTTGTCTATGCGGATGATGTGAATATGCTACGAGAAAATCCACAAACGATTAGGGAAAACGCGGAAATTCTAATTGAAGCAAGTAAAACGATAGGGTTGGAACTAAATCCCGAAAAGACTAAGTATATAATTATGTCTCGTGACCAGACTACGAAATGGAACTATAAAAATTTGAGATTTATCTCTCGAAGACGTGGAAAAATTCAAATATCTTGGAGCAACAGTAACAAACATAAATGACACTCGGGAGGAAATTAAACGCAGAATAAATATGGGAAATGTGTGTTATTATTCGGTTGAGAAGCTTTTGTCATCTAGTCTTCTGTCAAAAAATCTGAAAGTTAGAATTTATAAAACAGTTATATTACCGGTTGTTCTGTATGGTTGTGAAACTTGGACTCTCACTTTGAGAGAGGAACAGAGATTAAGGGTGTTTGAGAATAAGGTTCTTAGGAAAATATTTGGGGCTAAGAGGGATGAAGTTACAGAATGGAGAAAGTTACACAACGCAGAGCTGCACGCATTGTATTCTTCACCTGACATAATTAGGAACATAAAATCCAGACGTTTGAGATGGGCGGGACATGTAGCACGTATGGGCGAATAGAGAAATGCATATAGAGTGTTAGTAGGGAGGCCGGAGGGAAAAAGACCTTTGGGGAGGCCGAGACGTAGATGGGAAGATAATATTAAAATGGATCTGAGGGAGGTGGGATATGATGATAGAGACTGGATTAATCTTGCTCAGGATAGGGACCAATTGCGGGCTTATGTGAGGGCGCCAATGAACCTCCGGGTTCCTTAAAAGCCAATAAGTAAGTAAGTATATATATACACAATATTCACAATGTATTCATTTATCTAAAAACCAATTTTGTAATAATTAAAGACGTGGAAAGAAATAGAAGAAAATGAAGGTAAACATAAAACGTAAATAACACCGTAAGGAGCAAAATAGAGAATAAAACTGAAACAAAAAAATTACTTCTGTAAGAATGATTTTTAAAATAAATGTTCATGAACATTTCGACTATTGTTCGAGGGATGGTCAAATTAGTGATAATCATCATTTGAGCTTACTCAGCTGAATGTTGAAGATTAGAACCTTTTTAATAGTCCTAAAATACTAAGTAAAACGAAACTTCATTAAAACTGAAAATTTAGTACTGTATATAACTACAATAAACATAATTCGTAGCAATGACTGGTTTGACTTATGGGAAAGCTATCAGCAGGCGGCAGTGCCTCTCGTGGATTAATCACGAAGCTATATTCTGACGTAGCAAACCACAACGCCACGTCGCAAAGCTCATTTAATTAAAAAAGCAGACAGTTTATTCGAAAAAAAAAATATCGATTAGAAAAACATCTCTTGACGCATTTCACAAACATGCCAATTGAAATGTGGTAAAATGGCAAATACGATGGGGAATAAAAGATTAAAAAAAGAGGTGGGGGAGATGCAAACTGTAGAACAAGGGGATAAAATGAACTGCAGCACATAGGACGTACAAACGCTGTCGAGGATTGCAAACCTTGGCCCGCAACACTCAATCTATGATAGACAAGTTATATGATATGTCGATATGGAGACCGGATGCATTTCAAGGCAGCTTTGATACAGCGCGCATCGAATCTCGCCTAGGGTAAATATTTTGTCTCTTAAACTTTTCTTCAGCCGTCCAAACACTTGACTGTCGCTCGTACGAGGACAAAATCCGGGCTATATGGAGGTTATGTCAGCACTTTCCAGTCAAATTCAGTAAGGTAATCTTGTGTGATTTTTATGTGGTGAAGACAGACGTAGTAAAGGAGAATAATGTCTTGAAACAATTTTCCACGTCTTGTGAACCTTATGAGTTCTTTCAGTTCGCCTTTCAACATACTATTACCATATGTTGTATTTATCGTTTGTTGATCTAATAGCAAACTGATTAATATTGGCACTTCCAAGTCTCAAAAATCCGTAGCGATTACCATTTCCTCTAATAATTTCTCCTTAACCTTTCTTGGTAGTAAAGAATCTACCATTCTTCGCTAGCAATATTGGATTCAGATGTGTACTGATATACTCAAGTCTCAACGTTTCTCACAATTACAAGCAGGAATCCGTGAACCTCTTAGTGGCAGTAGCGGCTGGTGGTCAAAATAATGAGTGTGTTACAATCTCTATATCGGCCTACTATATACACTTATATGTATTTATCTTATTTGAGACTCGCCTAATGACGAAATATGAAGTCCATACAACGTTCCTTCTTACTGCAGAACTTGTCAATTAACCTGGTGTTAAACCCCTCCATCTTGGATATCATACTCTTTTCTGTTGACAGTATTGCAAGAGCAGTGAGGTGATCCTGGGACATAGTGTTCCTTAAAAACGTTTTTATGCGTTTCAAGCAAGAAAAACATCTTTCTGGCTCAGCAGTGGTCTTTGGTGTTGTAACCAAAATATTTAACAACTTCATTACTTCACAGAATGGATCCTATGAATTGTTGGAGGCTACATATTGCAACAATTGAACAGCTCCGTCTATATTTCAGAAGTCGGGTCTTCCGTATAGAACTCCAAGTTGTGTCTTTAACACTCTTGTTCAGTACAGTATAGCTGTTGACAGCAACTTCAAGTTCGCGTTCAGGAAAATTATACGAAAAATTGTCAAAAAAATTTGCTGTTTAACAATTTTGTTGCGTCTAAGTAGTTTAAAGACTGGAAACGATAAGTAGTTTCCTGAATTATACGGTCACATACTTCCTTGGCTTCAATTTTCTGGGATTGCATTTTTCGTCGCTTGCTGACTGATTCAGGAGGAACCTCAAAAAACAGGTAGACGGCAGCAGCAGTCGGACACTTGAATTACCAAATATATTGTACATAGTTCCGAGTTTTTCCACAAACAAGCATTCTTTCGTTACGCTTTACTTTTGCAATCTCCAAGCTGTGTCGTGCTGAAGCTGACTACAGCACTTCCCTGCGTAAAAATAGCCAATCAGAGCAGTGATTTCAGCTTCGCACATGCGCATTAATTGTCTACATTCTCATGTAGAGTTTTGAGTAGCACAACGCACCCCTTGAGGCACCAAAGAGCGAAGACTATTACGCGTCATGAACATAACCACGAAAAATTGTCAAATGGCAGATCAAATACTATGGTATTACAAATACATTATTTGAGCAAAAATTATCATTGTGCTGTAGCACTGTAGCACATAAGGACGGGTCGCTTCTGCTTAGTGGTAGCGATAGAGATATTGGAGAAAAGTTCAACTCATTTTGCTTTGTTTTCTTCAATCTGATTTCTGGGCACTTAACTTGCACGCTAATACTTTTGGAAATTTCATGTGTCGGTAAACAATTTTCTAGCTCCTATTTACTTTCGTATTAAATTCATAGACACTTATTTCTCTGTAGCTTTTCCGAATAAATTTATTCTTCACCGCGTTGAATCTTTTGTTCGTTGACTGAAATTCCGGAAAGTTCATCCTGCAGCATGTGAGCACAATAAATTCACCCATCTTCAAGAGACTTGCACCACTCGCAGATTACCAAACGAGACAAATAGTGTCTGGAACTGTGCTGGGTGTATTTTATAAATATCAGCATCATCGGTTCCTTCCGCACTGAGAAACATCGTAAGTCGCTATTCAGCAGCATTCGAAACATGGACATCTTCCGTAATAGTAACTTAACTTGGTTATTTAAAGACGCTGTATCAACTACGAGGTTATTTAGCGCTCGATAGTGTTGGTGATAGCGAGATGGTATTTGGCGAGATGAGGCCGGAGTTTCGCCATAGATAACCTGACATTTGCCTTACGGTTGGGGAAAACCTCGAAAAATCCAACCAGGTACCGTAAAGGTAAGCGTTCACTACATCGTATCGCACTCATCGGACGAATCGCGCGGATCGGAAAAAGGCAATCTTTGCTGTAATTGTTATGTAACCGCGTTCACTACATCGTATCGCACGCATCGCCTCTCGGCAAATCCGTCCACGTTTCTCGGATGGGCAACTTTTCCGATGCGTGCGATCATGGCCTTCTTTAATAAATCAATTTTAATTGGTCAACTGTTACTATTATGTTGTGCCATGTTCAGTGTCGCGCCGAAATGGCAGACGGAAAACTTATTTCGCGTGTAGAAAATTGCGAAGAATTATATAATTTGAGGCTTTCCCATTACAGTAATCAAGTCATTTCTATATTATGTAACCAATATTTCTTTCGTTTCTTCCTCTTCAATTCAGACGCATGAAGCAATTACAAATTCTTATTCGCTAATAATCATAATTAATAGACCTAACCTCAACTTCTCTGTTTTCAGCAACGTCAATATCGTACGACGTCATGTTTTAAACAGCTGATAGGGGAATCCGATGAGGCGATGAGGTGGAGCCGTTACAGTGAACGCACTGCACTTAAAAATATCCGTTGCGTGCGATTCATACGAGGAGTGCGATACGATGTAGTGAATGCTTACCTTAATGGTAAAGTTTGTTGTTTTCTCCTGCTAATTTGTAGACAAAATAAAAAGAAGGATAATGCAAAATAACGGGATAGTAGCGCAGACTGACGAATTCCATGTATTTACTACATATATACTAATTTCTTTTGTTTTTGCAACCATTTCCAATATGCCATTATTGACGTCCATTAGTAACACTGTTATAACCAACGTTGGTATTTGAAATTATACTTCTTAGAGACCCTAAAATTCAAGCAATAATGCGTATTAGTAATCCACACATTGCTTCAGATATAGTTTAAAGTATTATGTGCATTATCCTAACACTGATAGAATTTTCGCGCAAGATTTCTTCAACATTTTGACAACAGCTGTAAGGTTAGGTATGCCGACACTATTGATATTTTCCACTTGTATTGTATTTTTGGTCTAGGGAAATACTCAAAATATAATACATGGGTATCTAATTTTACAAAATTCTCGTAGTGTTACTTGAATGTAAAGGGAAATTTTGCAGTAAGGTGAGTGAGACGCTTAAATATTATAACTATTTGGAAGACCTCATCCCCCACAAATGAACGAACACTCGAAATAACGGATAATTCAGTCAATAATTCCTCGGAATTTCAATGATAGTGCAATATTTGGTGATTGTACTGCTAGTACAATAAGTGATTATTTTCGTACTGTTGGCAACAGTGATTTACCAACCTATTTCTGTAGTCTGTTTATGGCGGATCCGTCAGAATGCCCTAGTATACTTCAAAACAAAAGCTTCCATAATTAATTACCCTACCTAGAACGATGAGTACAATTAAATATTATAATAGGCCTATTCAACATGAAAAAAATAATGAAGTCCAGACCCACTTCACAAGGTATTAGGTATGTAATCCCGGAGAATAGTTTTCGGTAACGAATCCAAAAAATAAGTTTCTATTTCCTTGCCTTCCTTATTGAGCCGATATATAGCTTCCATACATTAGATCGTCGATTTAGAAGCAAAACACTCTAAGTCAAAAATATTACTTCTGAGAAAAAGGTGTATATAATGTACATAATAATGCGTATAAATTTGGAATTGGAAAATTAAATACACTTAAAGAGAAACAACTTACTAAAATTAATATTTTGAGGATTCACTTTTGTCAGAAGAAAAACGCCTTTTTCTCAGAAGTAATGTTTTTTACTTAATGTATTTTGCTTGTAAACCGACGAGATGTTCTTGCATTTATTACGTGATGAAAAAAAAAAAATAAAAAATGTCGCTACAAGTAAAGGCAGCAATAGAATATAGATATGAGCCGTTCAGAGCAAAAGTGGTGTAAGTCAAAATTGGGTAATGAGGTTTAAAGTAAAAATTCTGTAAAATACAGCGCAAAGTAGCAATTAATATCGCTTTCTTGCTATCCACTGACTACTAATAGTTTAAATAAATTGAATATGAATTGCTACTTTGCGCTGTATTTTACAGAATGTTTACTTTAACCCTCATTACCCATTTTTTACTTACACCACTTCTGCTCTGAATGGCTCATATGATAGTAGACGTGAAAGTTGTGTGTGAGATATTTCATAGTTTACTAAACCAAATTCACAAAAATCCTTCATGAATGAGGCTGCAATCAATCACCAAATCCACAGGCACGTTCTTGTTACCAGGCATGGAAAGCTGATAAACTAGCCAGAGCTGCCTGCAGTAAATAACCCATGGAAGCGGTATAACTCAGTATTTATAAGACAGGGTGTACTTGTACAGGAAGCAATTCTGTAAATAGAAAGTATCGATTAGAGGAGAATCTCTTGATGCATTTTTCAAACAGAGCTCGAAATAAATGTGGTAAAACGGGCAAGAGTATTGGGAATATGAGGGGGAAACAAAATGTAGAACAAGGGGATAAATTAAAATGTGGGGGCAGAGAGTGGCTGTCGGTCCATTGATTATCGTTCGCACACGGGACGCCCATTAATTACGGGAAATGGAATGTGGGAAACTATGCTGACAGAAGGGTACGAGGGAGGGGAGAAGCCTCCCTTCTTCAAGCAGTGTGTCCAGACTCCCCCACAACTCTGAACTCGAAGCCGTTCAGCCAGTTGACAAACGCGCGATTTCTGACTGAAGACCACAAAGAGTTATGTAGCCTATACAGAGATTTACTACCATGGGGGCACGGTTGTTAAAGACAGACGCTTGCAAAGTTTCATTATTTATACTGTATACAATGGAATATTTATATAGCGTTATAAAAGTTGGGAAACATGGAAAAAACACTAGAAAAGCAGAAGTTCCATCGAGAAATATTATTATAGGCCTACGTCGCTTTAGACTAGAGTCCACGGCAATTCGGAAGGCGGGTTGTCTGCTAGCGTTTGCGTCGAGAGAGACAGATAGAGCAAGGCAGCGTACAACATTGCCACATCGTACTTCACGCACGTGCAATACAAACAGCGCAGGAGAGAATTTAAATCATCAAAAGACAATAATGACCTTAGCCGTTGATTACTGTAAGCATGACACCAAACAAACCCTCTTTCCTTCACTAACAATATTCTTTGCACGTTTCTCAATCCCACACCACATGCTTCTGCAGTCGTTTCTTGCACGTTGGCAACGTTGCAGCCAGCATCAAGATGGCCGGCAGCGTTCTGCTCGTTAATGTATTTATAATAATTATACACCTTGAACACTATTTTCCGCGCCTGTGTAATACTTATGTTTTTACAGTCTCTTCTTCCATTTATTTACCTTACATACACATAGTAAATGTTAGTTTTACTTATTCAATGTATTGAAACACTCGCACGTGAACAAACGAACTCAGGAAGTGCTTGTTATAGACTGATTCTGATTGGTTCTCCTGTTAAAGCTTGTGACGTCACATGCCATACAGGCTACGGCGCATCTAGTGGCCACCCGCCTTCCGAATTGCCGTCTAGTTTCTAGGAGTCGTCATCTCAGTGCACTATGGTGCAGGGACAGTTTGCTTGCTGCTCAGTTCTATCCCTTAGACATCAACTGTGCAGCAGGAGGTGGGGGGGAAGGAATCGGATGATGGCAGTGGCGTCCGTTCACTTGTTCAACCCTTTTAATCAGTCTCTAATAATTATAATAAACACGGAAGAAGCATGTACTTAATTTATTTCAAGAGGAACTGTGTAATAAGTAAACCACTTCTCAGTTTAAGACAAGAAACAATATGTATTTTTCCGTTATGTATTGTATCGGTTTTGAAAGTAAATAGTTTTTTTTTATATTAAAGTAATTGGGAACTTACAGACCTATAGACCTAATGCATTTTCACTATTACTAAATATTAAACAAATCGAATCCATTAGTAATATTTAAATCATGTCATCCTATTCCCTTGTTCAAGTGTCGTCAATAAAATAAAATTAAGTATCCATTTTTTATCTACACTATATATCACAAAACCAATTATTTGTTATTATGTATAACATAGCGTATGAAACATATTATCGTTTCTGTTACAAGGCTAAAGTAGCCTTAAATTATTTTATTACAATGTAAGTAACAAATTATAAAATTCATTTTCGCTGTTCGTTAGCATTGGTTTTCCTGGATTTTTAAATCACTTTTTAGTTTAACACAACAAGCAGGTTGTACTTTTTCGTTATGTATTGCAGCGGTTTTGAAAGCAAATAGTTTTTTTTTTTTTTTTTTTTTTCATATTAAAGTAATTGAGAACTTACATACCTATAACGCATTTTCACTGTTACAAAATATTAAACAAATCGAATTCATTACTAATATTTAAATCCTGTCATCCTATTCCTTTGTTTAAATGTCGTCAATAAAATAAAATTAATTATCCATTTTTTATCTGACACTATATATCACAAAACCAATTATTTCTTACTTTGTATAACATATGAAACATATTGTCGTTTCTGTTACAAGACTGAAGTAGGCCTAAATTATTTTATTACAATGTAAATAACAAATGATAAAAATTATTTTCGCTCATCATTAGCATTGGTTTTCCTGGATTTTTGAATTCGTGTTTCCCTCACTAACTGGTCAATGTTAGGTGTCAATGCTCGTGTAGAACACAATCGAAGAAGACATTGTAAATTATGGTCAGAAAGTTGGCTTCTGTGATGGCTTGGCTCGACACACTGCACACTACTACCTCCTCAGCCAGCGTCTCGGCGCTCCGAACTAGTATGCAGGCCAGTTGACGATGGCTGCTTTAGACTCAAAATAATACGAAACTAGTAAAGTTAATATTAACACAACATATACACGATGATGATGATAATAATAATAATAATAATAATAATAATAATAATAATAATAATAATAATAATATCATCATTGGCGCGATAACCCATGAAGGACCAAGGCTGCTGGCCTCACGTCCACATGTCTCAGCAGAGGTGCTGATAATCCAACAAGAACAGAGGTATCGTGTGGTTGGCAAGATGATCCCCTCAGAAGTTATAAACAGTAGCTCCCCACATTCATAATGATGGTGGGCACCAGTCCCGTACACTGGTCGAAATTTCATGAGACAATTCCTTCCCATGGGGAATAGAACTGTACACTTTTCATTACGAATTTCATTTCCCAAACAAACACCAGGTAAGAAACATGCGGACAGTCATTTAAGAGGATGATTCCTGCTCGCTCGTAAAACTTTTGGCGTAGAATACGTCTTTGCCCGCACCGAATATGGGCATCCGTGGTGAAAAGAAATGACGGAATTTCAAATGCTTACTGTAACAAGAGTATGAGTCACAGCCGAGCAGTAACGTTATTAATAGTTAGGCCATGAGCCAATGTAACATGAGTGACCACTTCCAATGATGCCAACTCCCCACGCTACGGGCATGAGAGCGCCGAAGTTGCGTATAAAATCAGCCGTGCCGCGCGACCTCTCTCAGTAATATATCGGCATCGAGAGCAGCTACAGACCTGTTCGACCATTGGTTTGATTTGTAATCGCGAGTGCAGCAACATTAAAGTAATGAAAGTCACGTACGATAACGCTTTGAGTGAACCATGGTGAAAATGTTGTTGTGAGATGCGACTAATTTCGGAATGTCACTTCATCTGAAGAAAAATAGTAATATACGTTACAAGAGCGGTATATTGACGTTTTCGTGTTCGAGGAAAAGATTGAAAAAGCGAAACGTAGTTGAACTTTTTTAATTTCCGAGAACATGAAAACAAACATACCGCTCGTGTATCGTACATTATTTTGTGCGAAGATCGTTTATTACATACCTGAAAGACGAATTTCTAATTAGTTGCAATGAAATCTCCATGTTGGTTTCTGTTTAATGACGGCAACTTTAGAAAACAAAAATATCTATCTTCAACATTGTTGCTTTAAAATGTTTTTGTGTTTACTATACTCCAGCAGGCCGTGATATACGTCTGTCTTTCCCCCCCCCCCAGTCTATAAATGCGAAATTAAAAGAAACGGTAAGGTTATGTAATGATTTATTTTTCATTTTAATATTTTAACAATATTATTTATATAAAATATTGCAGTAATAACATCGGCATCTGGAGTCTTGTTGATTTTTTCACGGCTTCCTTAATGTTACTTGTATCAGGAATACAATAGTTTTCGTGGAATAGTAGACTTTACTTAATTTTTGCAAACATTTAAAAACAATAATTATTAACAGTGCAATTTAGGTGAAATTGCAGTGGTAAGTTTCCAATTTATAATTATTACTATGTTAAACGTCTCTAAAAATAATATGTTAAAAGCCTAAAGCAGTAAAATGAATGTCGCGCTTAAGCGGTAAGAAGAGGGAAATTGTTATGTGTGTTACGTTGGGAATACTGAATGTGATATTTCACACTTACCGCGTATTGGTTCTGTGCGGAAAACAAGCAAAGACGCACGATCTCGCACAAAATATAATGCATGCCCTTCATTAATTACTTTCCTTATTACAGACACATAATCTCTATTTTATCCTCTGATTGAGGTTCTGACTGATATGTATATATATTTTTTTATTTTATTGGGTTATTTTACGACGCTGTATCAACACCTAGGTTATTTAGCATCTGAATGAAATGAAGGTGATAATGCCGGTGAAATGAGTCCGGGGTCCAGCACCGAAAGTTACTCAGCATTTGCTCGTATTGGGTTGAGGGAAAACCACGGAAAAAACCTCAACCAGATAACTTGCCCCGACCGGGATTCGAACCCGATCCACCTGGTTTCGCGGCCAGACGCGCTGACCGTTACTCCACAGGTGTGGACCCTGATATGTATATCTATTATCAGCCAGTACATCTCATTTGACAATATGTCAGAGAAAGAACAATTGTTTGTACACATCTGAAGTCTGACTAGTGTAATATGTAGCTAGTCGGCGATGTATGCAATGGAGGGGGAAAAGAACTGGCCACCCTACCCCATTATCTCCTGGCCTAGTTGCCTCATAAGTGGTGCCTTCTTGGTATCACTTGTGAGTTTCGTACCTGTCTTCGGACAGTTTTCTGAACAACAACAACTACTCTCTATTTGTAAACCGAAACAAAAATAAAAGATTCAAACGAACACAACTGTAGTTTTATTCCTGAAACTAGATGACGTATTCTACAAGGTGGGTCAAAAGTCACTTTCCCCAATAATCGTTCTTAGGTTTCATACTTGCCAGTGGCGTAGCATGAAATTTTGAGTAGGGAAAGCTAACTCAAGTTGTCTTTCATGCAATATGAGAAAACGTATTACAAAAATACAGTCTTAAAATAAATAGTAGCCAATTTCAAGTCAGCAGTCGAAGATTGGTTGGAACATCGTAAGTAACACCAATAAGGCATGACTTCAAATGATACGTAATAAAATATGATTTCACGGTTTACACATATCTCTTAACAAATAGACACGTATACGTATAACATTAGCTCACTCCCTGTCATACTTAGAGTAATCACAATATTAGTATCATTACGTAAGTATGCGTCTGTCTTTTGGTTGTGTCCTTCATTCACAGCAAAGGAGTCGGTCATTTGTTTTTTAAATCACACTTTTGTTCGTAAGTCAGTTTTGATAATACAATTGTCCTAAAAATATTCAAGTAAATTAGTGTCAGGAACTGTTATTTCGCTCATTATTTATTATATCAGCCACAATGCACACTAACACTTCAACTGAACACAACTGACGAAAAGGGATAACGCGGAAACTACTTATTTTAAATGTTAAAGCTAGCTTCTTTGCGAGCCTTGCGACTAGGGTAGCTTAGAAAGGGATGGAAAATCTGCGGGGTGGATTACACAGAAGAAACCGGTCTGCTTGGAAGCTGGTGTGTGCAGGCTTCTTGTTTACTTAGAAAGCATGATGGAATATTCAGATTGTCAATTTCTATAAATGAATACAATATAATAATTTTTTATTACTCAGTCAATGACAAATCAAAGTAAAATAATGACTTAGTTTATAGTAATGTATATAATCTTAATGACTATAAACTAAGTCATTATTTTACTTTGATTTGTCATTGACTGAGTAATAAAAACTTATTATATTGTATTCATTCTTGTTTACTGCTGCATCACAAATCATCCTGAGCTGCCGCATCACAATATTTAACGCGTAAATATAAATTCTATTAAAATTAATAAATAATTTTCTTCATGAACTGCAGGTTTATTATGAAATTATTATTAACTGGGGAAGCTAAGCTTTTTAGCTTACATTGACGCTACGCCACTGATACTTGTATACATATAATAATAATAATAATAATAATAATAATAATTTTATTTTCGCTGGCAGAGTTAAGGCCATAAGGCCTTCTCTTCCACTCAACCAGCCTTAATCAATACAATACATAAATTTAAATTACAAATATTTTCACTACACTTAAAAGGTTCTCCAGCAATAATCTTCACTACACATTTATTTAAATTTAGATAAATCTATAAGGTAAAGTAGTAACTTAATTTATGAGCTAATTTAATTCAATGAATTATAATTAATTTAATATTTGAGATAGCTAGTAAAATGATGAAAATTAATTTAATATAAGCTTACTAGGACTATGTTACAGGGAGAATATATATATTTCTATTTCTATAATGAGAATATTAATGTAATTGTCATTAGAGGTTTTGTAAATCTATTTAGAGAAATTAAAGATAATAATAATAAGAATGGACAGATGTTAGTTTCATTATAAGTAACAAATATTAATCAGCAATTCATCTGTTAAGTAAGAATTTATGTAATTTTGACCTAAATGAAGCTATTGTCCAACAACCCCTTATATCACTCGGAAGCGAGTTCCAATTTCTAGCAACTGAAACTGTATAGGATGAAGAATATAAAGATGTATTGTGGTAGGGTATAATGAGTAAATTGTTATAATGAGATCTTGTACTTAGCTGATGATATGCGGATAAATTTTGAAAACGAGAAGCCAAATATATTGGGGTAGCGGTGCGCAGAATTTGAAACAAGAGAACAAGGGAATGCAGAGCTCGTCGATCGCTTAGCCTTAGCCAAGACAGAGTTTGGAAAGACGGGGAAACATGATCATACTTACGAATATTACAAATATAACGGACGCACGCATTATGCACACGTTGTAGCCTGTTGCTCAAATTTGCATTTAGGTTACTTAATATAATATCGCAGTAGTCAAAGTGTGGCATCACGAGTGTTTGTACAAGGATTAATTTTAATTTATCAGGAAGAAAGTTCTTCAGTCGCTTTATTGAGTGAATAATGGAAAATATTTTTTTGGAAGTGTGATTCACTTGTTCATTCCATTCCAGGTGACAATCCATATAAATACCAAGGTTCTTCACAGTCGTACTGTATGGAATAGTAGTATTATTTACAATTATCGGTGGCAAATTTTGTTTGTCACACTTCGATCTTTGATGTTCTATTAAGATTGCCTGCGATTTACTTGCATTTAAATTAAGTCCGTGGGTTTTCGACCATATGGATATAGAATTCAAGTCATCATTAACTTTAGTTATGGCGTCATTTATGTAGTTAGGTCGAGTATGCAGATAGATTTGTATGTCGTCAGCATAAATATGGTGTCGGCAGATGTCATAACTTGAACAAACGAATAGCTGGTGTAATAGGTGGTGGGTTGACACCAATATTCGTGCGTCAACTGTTTTTCCGATACCATGTCTTGTTATTGTTTTGTTTTATTGTGTTGGGTTACGTCTGTATGCAATAACAGCTAGTTTCTTGCAAATTAACCACAGCACAACGTGACCTGACGCCATGTCATTTTTCCCTGTGGAGTATCCTGAAAAATGATGCTTTTCCTCAGAAACCGCAGGATCTGTATCAGTTGCAACAGATGATCGAAGTCATTCGTGAAAATCGATTAAAATCGTGAGTTATGTTCTGTCATCTGTAAATCAGTGTCTAAACGTTGTGAATTGTGTGTCGAGAAACAGGGCCTCCATTTTGAACAAAATCTGTAAAGGAATGCGTAGTTAAATGTAAATTGAATGTAATTAAGGGGAGAGGATGGTATTTTTGATGAAAAATGACTAAATTAAAAAAAAATCTTTAAAATACCCTGTGATATGTGTGGATCGCCATTTTTAAACTTCCTCCATTATGGATTTTTAAATCACTCGCCCACTTTTATTGTTGTTTCCGGTAAATTAAATTTTCAAAAATGTTTTTTCTTTAAAATATCCTTTGATATGTGTGGAATGCATTGCATAACATTTTGTGGATATTTGTGCCCTTATCGGATGTTGAGACGTCATTATTAAACTTCCTGCGCTATGGATTTTTAAATCATACGCCCGCTTTTATCGGTTTCCAGTAACTTCATTTTTTTTTTTTTTGCTACATTGCCAGACAAAATGAATATAATTTCTGAGCTATTAAAGATACATGCATGAAATTTAGAACACACATTCTTTGGACTATTAGGAAACGTTTCTCTGTAACAGAATTTTGTTAATTGATTTAATTTTAAAAATATGTCCGTTTGTTTGCAAGAAAGGAAATCAGAAAATTGTTACTAAATTTTAATTGTTTATTTTACAAACGTAGGGACCAATATCAAAATTCTGTTACAGACAGTTTGTAGAACATACTTTTGCAAATACATTGCAAAAACTGTTTGAATATATTTTTAAAAACGGTTTAGATATATCGGTTTTAGTACAATCCTGCATTGGGTATATTTTTTTCAAATTTGGACCCCCAAATAATTTTTTTTTCAAAATATTTTTATTTGGTTGAGTTACCACAGCTATGAGCTCTCTACATACAAAAAATTAATATTTTACACCAAATAGGAAAAAAGTTTTAAAAAATACCATCCTCTCCAAGGAAGTGTTTGGGGAAAGCGACTTTTAACCCAATCTGTAGCCTATGTATCGGTGTATCCCTAATACAGCTCAGAACTTTATTTGGACGAAATCGTAATTGCGTTTCAGATTTCAAACACGGAACTGTTAGTAGTCTCTCTAGTTAAGTAAAATTTATATCTCATGTATACCATTCATAGATAACAAATAACAAAGTCCATTCAATATTTTAGGAGAAATACATTGAACCCGAGTTCGCTGAACTAAAAGCCACGAATACATTTGGACAAAACATCACTTTGCTTCAAAATCTGTTATTGCTCGATACGAGAGATAGGCTGCCAGACAGAGAAAATTTAATAGGTATTAGCTAGGGATGAGAACGTAACGTATCTGGAGTAAAACAAACATTGCCGATCTAATGACTGCGATAACAAAAATTACAAGAGCAGTCGTTCCGCTGCGGACGCCTCGTAACGGCCAGCGGATTAAATCGATGTGTCTGCCCTGGCTGCCATCATCAAATAATATCGGCACGTTTAACTCAAGAAGAAATGGCATTCCATCGGATTCCGGTGCACGGCCGTGGGGATGTGACGACATAAAACAGGGTGGCGGCCACAGACGGCCGGCCGGCCGGCGAGAACCAGCTCAGCGATACGTGATGCAAAGTGGGCCGGAAATAATTTGCACGTAGACGGACATTTATTTCCGGAAAGAAAGAAGAAAGGGACAAACAACGGGTGAGTCAAATCAATAGAATAAACTAAAAGCAGTGAA
Source organism: Periplaneta americana (assembly GCA_025594305.2). Lineage (NCBI taxonomy): Eukaryota > Metazoa > Arthropoda > Insecta > Blattodea > Blattidae > Periplaneta > Periplaneta americana. Next base: position 181,846,661 of record JAJSOF020000003.1, on the reverse strand, counting down.
GAAATAAAGATAAAACAAAGTGAATAAAGGAAGAAATAACAGAGACAATGCGAAACAGATAGTTTTGTAGGAAAGTATAGCCGATAAGTATTAATAGAAAAAAATAAGAAAGGAAAAAAAAAGTCAAAGTAAGGAGAACAACGAAAATGTAAAACGATAGATAATAAAAAAAAAGAAATAGGTAAAAGAGAACGAAAGAAACAAGGAAAACGGGAATGAAACAAATGACGAAAGACAGAAAGAAACAAAGAAAAAGGGGATGAAGAAGAGGACAAATACAGAGACAAATAAAGAAAACGTAGATGAAGAAAATGAGAGAAAATAAAAAGAAACAAAGAAAATGTGGAGGAAAAAAAAAGAAGTCAGAAACAAAGAAAAAGGGAATGAAGACAATGACGGAAGACATGAAGAAAGAAAGAAAATGGGGAGGAAGAATATGACAGAAAGGAACAAAGAAAACGTGAAGGAAGAAAATGACAGGATACAAAGAACAAATAAAACGGAGATTAAGAAAATGAACAGAAGACAGAAGGAAACAAAGAAAACGAGAAGGAAGAAAATAACGGAAGACAGAAAGAAACAAAGACAACTGGAATGAAAATAACAGAAGACAGAAAGAAAATCACAGATGTCAGAAAGAGAGAAAACTGGAAGGAAGAAAATAGCACAAGTCAGGAAGAACAAAGAAAACGGGGAGCAAGAAAATTACAGAAGTCAGAAAGATACAAAGAAACGGGGATGAAGAAAATAGCAGAGAACAAAAAGAAACAAAGAAAACGGGAAGAAAGAAAATAAAAAGTCAGAAAGAAACAAATAAAACGCGAAGGAAGAAAATAACAGATGACGGAAGGAAACAAAGAAAATTGAGTGAAATTGACAGAAGACAGAAAGACACAAAGGAAACGGGGAGCAAGAAAATTACAGAAGCCAGAAAGATACAAAGAAAACGGGAATGAAGAAAATAACAAAATACAGAGAGAAACAAAGAAAACTTTCGTAAAATGTCAGAAAAAAAATAAAACGAGAAGGTAGAAAATAACAGATGACAGAAGGAAACAAAGAAAATGAGATGAAGAAATTGACAGAAGACAGAAAGATACAAAGGAAGAAAATGACAGAAGA